>OX463779.1:22862815-23241201 GCA_949825025.1 Siphlonurus alternatus
ATATAATTAACATAATTTTTAAAAAAAATTGATAATTTCTAATCCCACATTTAAATTGACGAATTGTTTTGCCATATAATAGAACATAATTGAACTATGAAATAAAGGAGAAAAATGCACAATTATACTTAAAATAAAAGTATTCAAGTTTTTAAGTAGAATGTACGTGTTGACGTATTTTTTGTTATATCAAATCTTAAATTTACAACAAAAAGTGCATAGAGGCTACATTAGTCAGATATTCAGGGAATAGATCACTTGCAAAACCTTATTTTAGCAAAAAGTAAACAAACTCACATATCCAGTTCATTGTTGTTGTTGATTGTGTGTGTAAATTTTGTTTATACATTAGCCCTTATGGGAAATTTACCATTTTCACACGCAGATTTCAATATGTTACAAACCTACCAATGTAAAAATGAAAAAATTACCAGAATCTGTAGTTTTTGGCCATTTATAATCCTGAAATGCGTATCAAAAGAAGTTTTCTTTATTTTAATATGTTAATTTCATATGATACCAATCAAGCCAATTACATGGAGTAAGATACGTAACTAGGCAAACTCTAGTTTGTTTATTTTAACTGTTGCAATAATAAACAAACTAGAGCTTGTCTATTAGTTACGTATCTTACCCCATGCAATTGGCTGATTTGGTATCATATGAAATTTACCATATTCAAATAAAGAAAACTTCTTGTGACACGCATTTCAGGATTAATAATTGCCAAAAACTGCAGATTCTGGTAATATTTTTATATTTATAGAATCGTAGGTTTGTAACATATTGAAATCTGTGTGTGAAAATCGTAAATTTTCCTTAAGGTACAATGTATAAACAAAATTCACACACACAATCAAAACAACAATCAACTGTGGATAGAATAGAAATGTGCTTTATTGCGGCGAGGTTTAGGCAAGCCCATTCTTCCACACAACCGCCAAAAGAATACAAATGGGATTAAATTTAGCTGAAAAGAAAACATGTATGGATGGGAGAGTTTGTTTACTTTTTGCTAAAACAGGGTTTTGCAAGTGGTCTATTAATGTAACATATCCATTTATTTTTGTGAATTTGTCTGTAATTAAGTTCTACAACGGGATTTTATTTTCGAACAGCTCGGTGAATATTAGCGCGCGCCTGCAGCATAGGCCACTTGTTCAGCAGCTTCTCGCAAATTTTTTACGACCAAAAGCTGCTATTATTTCTGTTATTCTGCTAGAAGTATGGCGTACATATTTTTTTTATATAGTCGGACAGCAATATTATATTAACTTCAGTTTTATTAATTTATTCAAAGTTGATGAACAAACCTCATTTGACTTTGATTTAATTAAAACGATCTATATAAATTATATAGAGTAACGCAATAATGAATAGAGCGTTATAACATGGTTATAATTATGTGTGCAGTACGTGTGGTGGGTGTACCAATCAAATGATGAACTTAACATGATAATATCCAAGTATATAATACACAGCATATAGAGCAGAAGTTAAAATAACAATAAAAAATTGTAAAACGTACCGTCCGCGACTTAAATACGACGGCCGCCTATATATATCCTCGGCAACATGCATAATATGATATCATATGAAAGTAATATTTGATACATTTATTCATGAAATTATTCATAATATAATTTATTATTAAAATTATATTATAGCCGCTAACATTCAACATTAAATTATACTTTGTAAACGAGACGATATAAAAAATGATCACATAATCTTTTTGAGGTAATTATATCACAATTAAAGGTTGAAAAACAAATCAAACGTAAAAATAAGTTATATAACGTACTCTTTGTAATTTGTTTAAATTTAAAACCTCGTTTTTTTTTTTTTTTTTTTTTTTTTTTAAAGAAGATTTTTATGCATTAATATTTGTGTAAAAAATTTAAATTTATTGAATTTCTATTAAATATTTAATATATGTTTTTTTTAAATGAATATTAACAAAAACTGCATAAAAAACTATACAAATAAGAAACACCAACTACGATTTTCATATATCAACGAAACAATTAATTATTAACGGCATGCACCTTATTAAATTTATTTCAGAAAAGCAATTTAAGATAGAAAGCTCGTCGTGTCTTGATGATATTCGTCAGTCACGCCCGAATTGGTGGGTTTCGATGGGACGGTCGAGACGGTACACAGAGTCTGCCAGGCCCAGGTAAGCCAGGTAGTGGGCGGAGTCAGGAGTTGTATCGATGTGGTAGTGACCTGCTTCTCCATGGTGACTGAAGCTGTGGAAGTGTTGCACCCTCAGGTCCAGACCCTGAAAAAATAGAGAGCATATTTCAGGGTCAAATATGTAAATTAGAAAATAAATGCAATAATATAATGTAAAAAAAAAAAATATTTTGCAATACCAATTAGTAAGTGTAGATAATTATTTATAATGTATCATTAGAATGATATAAATATAAAAAATCTTACAGGGTCAGCGGAGACGAGAGTTCCAACGGCGACCAAAGGAGCGGACATGTCGTAGAACTTGAGCCAATTGTTGACTTGGTCGTCGTTGTTGATTGGCTCGGTGGAAAAATCGCGCATCACGTGTTGTTTCGCCTTTCCTTCCTTCATCAGGAAGGCTCCTCCAAGACCTGCGTCATCATTAATAATAATGTACATATATATAGCAATCAAAATTCTCGCAAGTTTGAGAATCTTTTTACTCACCGACGGGTTTAGTTCCATATCTTAATTCGAGGGTCTTACGAATGCTTGCAATAAAATCATCATCTCCAGTTCGTTTCTTACACTCCACTTCTAGTACCTATTGGATAAAAATGAATCAATATACATAACACTCGACGCCTTGGAAAATTTACCATGGGGATTAACAAGGCTGCAAAGGGAAATTTTCCGAGGCGACGACCGTACATTAAAATGCATTAATGGGATAAATAGATTTTTATTGAAATAATAATCTTGGTGTCCAATATTATTATATTATTTATTAAAACTATATCATATATACTATATATATATAATTTATGGAAAATATGCAAACTTTATTTTATTTTCGGAATGCATAAAGAAAAGGGCGGCCTACCTTTCCCGGTAGCCCCTCACAGCAGTAGAGGTTGGCGAGCAGCGCGCCCCGCGTCTCTTGAAGTGGCAGCTGCTCCGCCACGCAGCGCTCCTCCTGGCCCACCACCTTGGAGATCCACGTCTCGTTCTTCACAGGCTCCTCTCCAGAAACCTCAAGGTTGACGATCATCTGTAAATGTAGTTCACTGACTGCAGTCACACGTTGCGTAAAATTCTCTATAGTAGTAGAGGATAAAAGAGGAAGACAGAGATGCACATTATATATTTTGTAACTTAAAATATATTATATTTAATTGTAATTTTAAAAATGCAATATTGTTGTATAGTAAGAATTCAGCAAAATATGACAAGATCTGTAAAATCTAAAAATAAGCAAACAAAAGCGCTTATCCGGGTTTTTATGAGACGAATATATAGTTTTATTAGTAGATCATCACATTACAATAAATATATCTCGTTTACGTACCTCACAGTTTGTTCTCGCGTGAGGCCAGGGTCCGGCTCCTGCCCCAACCAGAAAGGCACGCTCAGACATTCCCGAAAGTTGGCCGAAGTGTCGCATGTCATATAATTTCTCACGTTTTACGAGCGGCAATAAATAAGGAACGCCTCCGACTTCAATCAGACGTGGTTTGCCTCCAAGTCCTGCATACAAACGTTATTGCTTAATTTACACATAATTAGTAACACTTTGATACTTTCAATTTTTTATATTGGCATTAAATTTGTTATATATGCAGGCACCGATTCAAATTATCTAGCCGGGAGGTTAGGCAACTTGTTCAGCATTTAAACAAAGCAGGTTGCATATTTGTGCGGTAGGGGTGAATAAAAATGTAATTTTTCCATTGATTTAAATTTGCAATCCTGTTCAATTGAAAACTTTTAAGAAAAAATCTGAGAAATTGTGCATGCTGAAGGATATTGTAAGAAACAAGCATAAAACTTAAAATAAATAATATCATGTTACAATTGTACACAAAATATCTTCAATATATATGTTATCAATGACAATAAAATGATTAAAATAATACATGCAATAAATTATTATTATTATTAATACAGTTCTGTTAATAAAACATAGAATACATTACTTTAGTTTTTGTCCTTCCTTTTAAATTGGAAATAATTTACATTTCAAACTTTACAGAAGAGGGTATAATAATTTCAATATGATCCGACCCTATACATTATTTAATTTTAACGCCTATACATATATATGTAATATTATATATACATAAATTAAAAATACAACAAAATTCTCTTTTGTTGTAAATTTGTTAATTACCAGAACATGCAAGAGTGAAGGGCTTCTGGGTAAGGTCAGGACAGTCAGTCACGGCCACTCGAACTTCGGAGAAATTGCTCTTCAATCCTTCCTGCAACACTGGGGAAACAAATCTTGATTGTTGATTGTGGAGAGGAAAAAAAAAAAAAAAAAAAAAGTTAAAAAGTGAAGCTATAATATCGTAATTTTGACTTCCATTGAATCAGTTTTATTTATTATTATTTTTTTTATTTTTATTTATTTTTTTTTTTTTACCCCAGAAACCACCTTTGAATGTTATATAAATCCTTAATTTGCTCCGATTTAGAACATTCAAATTAAGGTGGTTTCTGAGGTAAAAAAATACCTATGGAAGTCAAAATTCCGATAGCTTTATTTTTTAAGAATTGCTTTTTTAGTAAGGGTCACCATCTCATTATTAGGGGTTGCTTTCACCATGTTTTAAAATTTTAAATAACACCATTAGATTCAGCTTGCTCTGAAAACCTAGTTATATAAAAATACATTTTAGTGCAGATCGGACGATTTTTTTATCAACTTAATTTAATATGGAAAATCCCATAAAGAAGAAATGCAAATCGTGAATGCACCGCTAAAACAGCATTAAAGAATGATTTTTAAAAAAATTCAACACATAATTAATATATTATGTGCCTGAAATTGCAACCGTCGGCTTATGTGTGCCAAATTTCAGCTTTCTAGCTGATAGGCATTCCGATGAAAATTTCGCATGAAATCGGAACACCATTCCTGGCCCGGTCTGTATAATATATGTATTACAATTTATAATATTATAAAGTTTATTAAGTTTATAAAATATATTTTATAATCATTTTGTTACTTTTTGATTGTACAACAATCACGTCAGAAGATAGAATATCAACATGAAAACAAGCCTGAACAAACACAAAAACAGTATAGTTATAAAATTAAGTAAAATTCACTCCTTTTTTGCAATGATTTCAAAATAATTAATCCAACAATTTAATTATAATAGCATTAGCCTATAAAAAACTATAATAATAATTAATAATATACAATTACAATGACCCTTTATAAAAGCAATATAAAATATAATTATATATAAAATTAAAGAATTAATACATTCTTACTAATAAAGAAATAAAGTTATTCTGTAAAAGCAGTAATATATTGATTGTTTTGTGTTACATAATTATGTTTTAATGTGTTTATTATATTATATAGTGTGACGTAATCCAGGTTTTACGTGTGCAACCAGAGGTTAAATAAATTTAATTATCATTAAACACTAATTTATATATAATATTTATGTTAAATTAATTATATAATATTAAAACACATCACCATGCATCACGCACACATCATAAAATTTTAAAAATATAAGTATATAAGAGGTTTCATGAAATGTATTATCTAGGTCAGAAAAATATAGTGTTAAAATTATCAAAATTGATAAGATGAGAGTTAAGGGTAAGGTAACGCCACCAATGTTAAAAAAAATCCCTCTCACAAAAATTCTGAAAAAAATTTAAAATGTTCTCCTCTATACCCCCTATCAGTACCTAAAATATCAGGTATACAAATACGATCTAGTTTTTGAGTTATAAATTTTTAAAGTTGACTACTTTAACATGGAGAAATGAAACTCCCATGTTAAATTGGTCAACTTTAAAAATTCATAACTCAAAAACTAGATCGTATTTGTATACCTGATATTTTAGCTACTGATAGGGGGTGTAGAGGAGAACATTTTAAATTTTTTTCAGAATTTTTGTGAGAGGGATTTTTTTTAACATTGGTGGCGTTACCTTACCCTTAAGTATAATATATATGCGAACATGTATTATATAATACATTTTCTGTTTGTACTTCTCGCGCCAAACACGCCGAGATAAAAAAAATGTTTTATTGCCTTTATTGCTCCCACTTTTTTATTGAAGGGGCGTGGCAGACTGGCAGATAACCTTTTTTTAGTTTTTTTTTTAATATATATATTATAATCATATTTTGTATGTATGTTTTATGTGTTCTATTGTAATGTTTTTCTATAATGTATGTTTCTAGTGCTGTTAATATGTACACTTTCTGTGTTTAATAAAAGACTAATAATAATAATTATAATCATATAAATTTGAACCAAAATTTCTGTCTCAGATTCAAGTTATTAATATTTGTGTACCATTGCAGAATGTCTATAATAAATTATTATTGCGATTATTGCACGTTTAGTTTTAAAAAATAATCAAAACGTTATTTATTTTTATTTGCATGCGACACCCATCTGCTACACATACAAGTTATATTAAATTAATAATGTTTTATCCTATATAAGAAAAACGAATACTTAAATTGTTATACATTAATTATTTTATGCGTACCTTCGGCGATTTCTTCCAATGTAGGACAAAATAGATCTTTACTGTCTACGGTGATTTGATCTTTAGGTATAACACTCATGTTGAGAGGATTAATTAATTTTAAACTTAATATATATATTTTTTAATATTTTTAACTTCGATTCCGCTTAAATTTTCGTCGCGTCAGCTGCCGCCAGCTGTTGAATTGAGGACACCGGAAATACTTGTACAAGTAGTATGTGAATGAGCTTGTTCGAAAGTATAAGACCGCGGCGATTTGCAGCTGCAAATCGCTGCAAATGGTGTACGCATAATATATGCAATATTTTTCGAACATGCTATCTATAAAGCGGAAATCTTGCGCAGACACGTACGATATATTATATAGAAGTATCACCCACTGTGCATTATAATTAATATAAAATTAGTTTAATTTAATTATTTCTTTATTATCGTTATTAAAAAAATTAAAATTTTAATTAAATTTAATTACAAGTATAATTATTTGTAAATATGAACAAAATCATTGTTATATATATATATTATATATATTTATATATATATATAATATATATATATAAAATATATAATAAGTAATTAATAATTAATCAATCAAAGAATAAATAAATCATTTCATATATATTATGATAGATGATAGAAATTAGGAATTATATTTAATGTTGAATTATAATATTATATTTTATATACATAAAAGATTCGTCATATTTATCATTAATTAATTATATAATTATATTATATTTTAATTATGTATATCATATATATGTCATAATTATAAATATATTCAATAAACATGTTAATTAAACACTTGAAATTATATATAATATAATACAAGGATTTTGTATGTACATACAAAATCCTTGATATAATATATATGACTAAAAAATATAAAATATATACAAGAGAATTAAACCATATCATATCGTAAAAATTAAGTGTTCATTGAGAATTTCATATTATACTACTTATTGATATTAAAATAATTTATACGAAAAATTTGCAATAAAATGTAAGTATTATAATAAGTTAATTGATTGGACCATGACAAAAGACACCAATTAATTTTAAAAATTGTTAAACCTAATTTAATAATTTAAATATAATATTATATAAATAATAGTATTTTTACATATAATATGCTTAAACATGTAAAGAATAAACAATTTTATTTTGTTAATGAATATAAATTTTAATAAATCTTATAAAAATACACAATAATATATTATAATATATGTAAATATCCATACACTGCCACCGCGAAGTAAAGAAATACAATTTTTTAGATGATGTTTTTGTAATTTAATGCTAAAGTACAATAATTAATGAAACAATAAGCTATATTAATTGTTTATGTATCATGCATGCACTTTAATTCATGTAAAAAAAGTTCTTCATTATAAAATAGTTACATATACATAGTTATAATTTTATTTGAAGCCATGATGGGAAAAGGATTTATATATAGTACTAAAAGTTTTTATAGTCAGGAGTTAGGATCATGCAGTGAATTGAGAAATTGACATATTAAAGTAGAGTGAGCGATTGCATTTTTCTTAATATTTTATTTTCTAAAAATATTTTAAGCTGCCCTCTATTGAGAAATGAAAACCAAAAAATTCCATCTCAAATAGTTTCACTACAAAAAATTCCCAAAGTTGGTGTTTCGGAGGCCTTTAACGAGCAGCCTTATGGAACATAAAACCGCGTTTTACTCCAACATTTTCTGAACTATGGTACTATTTAAAAAATACCTACGTAATCTAGCTATGATGAATTCTTTAATGGATTTTTAAATAAAAAAAAATTTACGGAGCCGTTTTTTCGGAAAAAAAAATCTTTAAGTTTTTGCGGGTTAATTAATTCCCATAAGGATTTTCATTATTTTTTTCCATGAAAACGACCCCGTAATTTTTTTTTTATTTGAAAATTCATTAAAGAATTCATCATAGATTACGTAAGCATTTTTTAAATGGTACCATAGTTCAGAAAAAGTTGGAGTAAAACGCGGTTTTATGTTCCATAAGGCTGCACGTTAAAGGCCTCCGAAACACCAAATTTGGGAATTTTTTGTGGTGAAACTATTTGAGATGGAATTTTTTGGTTTTCATTTCTCAATAGAAGGCAGCTTAAACTATTTTTAAAAAATAAAATATTAAAAAAAATGAACTCTCTCACTCTACTTTAATATGCATGATCAATGGTTATAAGACTTAATGTCCTTTGGTTTATCCTATAATTTGTAACAAATTAAAACAAAATAGCTTATTTCCCAGAGTGCGAAAACATATATTATTTATATATATGTATAGTTTGTATCAGCTGTAACACTTTTTGCAATTAAGCAAAAAAAATTCAAGGAGTGGGGCAGTTTTTCACAATGAGAAGTGGACTCGCCAGTGCTACAATATATTTTCACTATGCTGGGGGGTTTACCTTTCAAAAAGGCAGTAGGGGAGGGTAAAAACACCTTATATATGTTACTATGAGATTAATATATATATATATATATTATATATATCAAAGTCTTCTACTCATACAATGGTTGTAACAAACCATTGTGATAATGACTGTCGCATGAAGCCTTTTTCATTAATTGTTAAACATGGGACGACGGTAGTGCCTAATTTTGCCACCAGAGCAGAGAACGTAATGGCATTGTTGGCGCTAGGCAGCGGTGTCAACTTCATAATTAACGGTCATTTTCCATAAGTTAACATGTAAATCAACAACCGTCCCATGTTTTTCCATTCACGCGACAGACATTACACAACAATACTTTGTTTACTAACAACGAGCAGAAGACTTTGATATATAATATATATATATATATATATATATATATATATATTTATATATATAATCTAACATTATAGCTATACTGTATAATGCAATCAATGGCCTACTCTAAAAATAGTGTCTCTGAAGTCTGAACATTATTTTATATTATTTAATTATTAATTCACTAAAACTTTTTTCAATACTTGGCTTTAAATACATTCATGTTACATGGTCAATACTTATTAATAGTTGCGTTAATAATGTTTAAATATATATATATATATATATATTATATATAATTAAAAATCTCACCATTAAAGATTAAATTCTATTGCTGAGTGGAATTGAATGCTTAAAATTATTTTCACTGATTGATCACTTTCTGGCAGAATTTGTAATAATAAAAGTTATTATTGCTTGGTTCTTAAAGTCTTCTCATCATTTTTTAATTTATTTGCATGGTGTCCAAGATTTTTTTTTTATTAAACTAATTTCAAAACAATTGAGTGTGTGCTGAGAACACGTGTAAATATACCCTATTATTATAATCATAAAAGTATGTAGCACCATTCAATAATGTAAAATAATATACTTAGGTTTATCATTGAGCTTACACTATTTTAGACTTACAAAAATATAAAGCAGAGAAAAATTGCCTTGGACATCGATTCGACGTCCGAGGTAATAATGCTGTTGGCTTAATTATATCCCACAAGGGATATGGTGTCATGTTATGTAGGAATGAATGAAGATTTATATATCATTGGGTTTACAATATTCTAGACTTACAAAAATATGAAATTATTAAAATATTGAATATCACATATACCTGTATAAAATATATTATATTGAGCTTGTATGTACATTACTGTTTGCATGTTACTGTTTAAAATATAATATCATAAAAGGACTTTTAACTATTTCTATTTCATAGAACGTGTATGGCAAGATTATTTAGATTGTTAATGGTTACTGGTTATATAGCTAATAACTAAATATATTTACCCATGATATCCTTGGTAACAATATAATATTTGATTTAAAACACACACACACACACAATATTTTACATCATACTGCGCATGAACAATTAAACACCCTGATAACAATTATCTCTACCCATATATGAATCCTTAAAATATAATTTAAATTTTTATTTTAAAAGCTATAACAACCATAGTTAAAACTATAGATTTATATATATTTTTTATTCTAAAGCAGTTTATTGTTATTTGCTAATTAACATATTACATATGAACATTAAAAGTACCTGAGCACATATATATTTTTACTATTTGCAATATGATATATGAGTTCTTACTCCAAACCCAATAAGGTTTATTATTTGTTTCAATTGTACATTCTGAGATCTCTTAATTAATGAGTCTTATGGCAAGTCTTTTTAGATTTGTTTTTAAATACTTTTTTTTTAAAAAAAATAAGCTATAATTATAATGCTCGGATAATAATTTTACCCAATGCTGAAGAAAAATATAACATAATTTATAAAGCTGCATAAGTACATAAGCAACCACAAGTTGAATTTGTTTTTAAAGTAACATGTGTATATATAAATACCTGAGTTCATGTCTACAGTACAGCACTTTTATACAAAACTTTTAATACCTTATAAAGGACCAACAAATTTTAATATTGTGCATGCAAAAGCCCACAATTGAAGAAAAAAAAAAATACAATTGAATATACATACAGACTGCATTGACTTTTTCATAATACAGTACTAAAAATTGTTAATGCCTTAGCTTAAATCCATAAAATTGTAAGGAGTCTTGAAATAATACAAATTTGATACATGCTGTGATATGTATGTGTAAAGTAGAGAATTAATTCATTATAGAAAGGGAGAGATTTGGTTTAGTGCCCTGCACAGAAAAAGTACATAATGTTGAATTGTTATTGCAACCTTTCGTAATTTTACGCACAATCATATAGTATTTTAAAAGTCTTTATTATTAATGCAGACTGATGATGTCAGTTATTTTAATTAAATTATATGTACTGAGCACATATAGATATATATTTTTACTATTTGCAATATGATATATGAGTTCTTACTCCAAACCCAATAAGGTTTATTATTTGTTTCAATTGTACATTCTGAGATCTCTTAATTAGCGAGTCTTATGGCAAGTCTTTTTAGATTTGTTTTTAAATACTTAGTACATATCTGAATGCAACACCTTAAATTTTTATTCTAATATTGATGAAGCAAAATTCAATATAAAACAAAATATTGGGATATTTCTTTTAACAAATTGTTATCATGTGTTATGGCAAGTTGCTACTTAGTTTGTGTTCCGTTATGAGATCATGGATCAGTCACGTCCCATTTGGTGGGTGTTAAGTGGGCGATCAAAGCGATGTACAGAGCCAGCCAGGTTCAGGTAAGCCAGGTAGTGAGCAGAATCAGGCAGGGTGTCAATTCGGAAGTGACCTGCTTCTCCATGGTGACTGAAGCTATGGAAGTGTTGAACTCTTAGGTCCAAACCCTGAGTTAACAAACAAGGGTATAAGAAGAAATGTGAGCAAAGACAAACTCTTGAAATGTTGGGAAATTTTCGGACACTTTGCAAATTAAATAAGTTTTTAATTTTTTAACATTTTTGTAGCAATGTCTACAGATATATATATATTATACATATAATTTTGCAAAATTATGAGGTTTAAAAATGCAGTTCAAATATCTTACAGGGTCAGCAGAGATGAGAGTTCCCACGGCAACTAGTGGGGCAGACATATTGAAGAACTTAAGCCACTTATCAAGCTGCTCTTCGTTATTGATTGGCTTGGTGGAGAAATCACGCATCACATGTAACTTGGCTTTTCCTTCTTTCATCACAAACACTCCTCCCAGACCTGAAGGAAAACGCTGAATAATCAGAATCTCAACAGAAAATTAGCACATTTAAAGACTGTACTGTAGAGATACTCACCTACAGGCTTAGTTCCATAAGTTGCTTCAAGATTCTTACGAATACTTGCAATAAAATCATCTTCTCCAATCCTCGCTTTACACTCAATTTCCAGCACCTGAAAAAAAAATGGAAAAAAAAAAGTTAATTAACTACATCTAACAAAGGCTGTAACAAAGTAGTGTTACCTTGCCAGGCAAACCCTCACTGCAATACAGGTTGCCGAGAAGAGAAGACCTGGTCTCTTGCTTTGGCACTTGTTCAGTGAAGCAATGCTCATCCTCTCCAACTATATGGGCAATCCACGTCTCGTTTTTTACTGGCTCCCCTCCAGACACTTCCAAGTTGACAATCATCTGAAAGGCAAGTCCACGGCTTTGTTGCAAGCAATTTTTTTTAACAATTAACAATTATTCTTACCTCACAGTTTGTTCCTGCATGTGGCCAGGGACCAGCTCCTGCTCCAATGAGAAATGCATTCTCAGACATCCCTGCTAGTTCACCAAAGTATCGCATATCATATAACTTTTCTCTTTTTACCAGTGGTATTAAGTAAGGAACACCTCCAACTTCTATCAGACGAGGTTTACCTCCAAGACCTACAAGATCATGAAAATAGTACATATTATGTACTGTTACAAGCTGCTTGATAATTTTTCACCGCTTCCAATATATATAATATAATAATATATTAATTCAAAATTTGCAATTTTCGGAGAGGTAAAAAAAAGCAAAGTATAATATACACTATAATATATATTATATATAATTTATCATACTGTAATAGAAACATAAATACCTTACTTTGGCATGCTATAAGCCTGGTTAAATATGGCTGGTCTAAAATTATACTCATTGAAAAAACAAGAACATTGCTAATTAAACTTACCAGGGCAAGCAAGTGTGAATGGTTTCTCTGTTAAGTTGGGACATTCTACTACAGCTACTCGAACATAAGAGAAATTGCTTCGCAGTCCTTCTTGTAATACTGCAAAAAAAATAATAAAAGAATATACCATTAATTATAATTAATAAAATAAAACAAAAAATTAATATCCTTGACGCCATTTTACCCTTTCGGGTGTGGCCAGGTATTTAACCTTGTGTGTAAGAGTTATCTTGCGACCATGCTGGGGCTTACCAGGCTCCCAGAACCCTTTCCTGCACTCTTCTGGGCTCCTACTACCAGATCTGTGCAGCCTGCAGTGGTAGTGCAATACTGCAGGGCAGCGGAGTATGGACAGCCATAAGCTGCCTTCCTCCTACCAACTCCATAATCTAGTAATCAGTCACACCCAACTCAAGTCACGAAAAGTCTGCCGGGTTCGGGAATTGAACCGGGGACCTCTCTGACCAAAGTCAAGTGCTCTAACCACTACACTACAGAGCAGAATTATTATTAATTAATTATAAAAGTATGCTGCATGTACTTGCACAGTGCATATTCAGTACATATATATGGAACATTTCAATTTTGGTAAATACTGTAATGACAAGCTTCAACTCGTAAATGCCGCAGCGCCGCATTCTGACATCGCTCCGTAAGGTTTTTTAGGAGAAAAATCTTATTAACTTTTTCATTCAAATTCTATATATGCTGCACAAAATCTTGAACATTTTTTATGTCGTGTAAAGTGATCTTTCCCGTGGCTTATATGAATTATTAATCTTGCCCTTCATAAGAACCGTCAGAAAAAATTAAAAACCAGGTACCGCTGGGTTAAAGGATAGGGAGCTTGGTAGAACATGTCATCGCGCGCAGTTCGCGTGTTAGATTGTCATTGGCTGTGAGAATTGTGTCGTCAGTGTTGAAGCTTCTAATTACGGTAATTATATTAATAATAGACCAATGTACCGAAGAGGGTTTTTAAAGTGTTTTTTGTTTACATCATACTGGCAACAATGTGTACACAGAATGAATAGCATATATACTGCATTTGTGGAGTGAAGGTCATACCAGTACCTCCCCAGTCTATATGCTGCTTTCTTATCACTTATCACTCATACTTTGATGCCAAATGTCTTTTACTGTATATGATGTCATTTTTCATTTTTTTTCTTAATTTTCTTAAGCATTATGGAAATGTGTTAATTAATTAAAACTTAAAAGTCGAGTCAATTATACGTACATACTACTCATGTATACTTTTAATTAAAGTTTTTATTGAACACTTTTACAGTGTACATATTATATATTACATAAACATAAAAAAACATAAAAATCACACAACACAAATTAATAAATAATAACTTATACACATATAAATAATAGGACATTAAAAATTATTGAGCTAGGAACATAAAAAATATTAAAAAACACAATTATAATTATTACTTGGAAATAATAATAATAAATTAACCCGTATAAATCATACATTATTAGCTAAATATGCTAAAGAATAATTTCGTTTTGGACAAAACAGGGCATGATATGTTTCACATTGTTGGCCACAAAATTTACAAACACAGTTGTCATCGCTTTCATGGTATACTAATTTTGTACAAACACGGTGATGGAAACCGTGCATTGCAAACCTGGTTATAATATGTCTGTCTTTATATTGACAGTTTTGCCAGTTAGAATTTACAAAAGCTGGGGTAATATAAAAATTGGGATTTATCTCTGAGGCTTTCAAAATTCTGTTTTACTACAAATCTGATTAACTAAACGTAAACCAGGAATATCTGAAAATGTGTTTTTGTAACACAAATGTACATGAAATATATTCTTTGTTTACATTTTTAGTTTATAATTCTGCTTCGCAGAAAAAAGTCAGTAAGCGACAAGCTAAGCCTTTTTTTGATAAGGAATGTTATTTATTTAAAAGAAAAGTTTTAAGTATATTCCATGCTCTGAAATATAAAGAAAACCAAAACGATTTTATGTACAATGCCTATTCTAACATCAGAAAAGAATACAGAGACCTATTGAAAACAAAAAAGATGGATTTTGCTGATAAACAAGAAAATATTTTAGTGCAGGAAGCTGAATCACAACCATATATGTATCTTAAAAAAGACAAAGTAAGAAATATTCAATGCCCAATACCAATCTATGAATGGGAAAAACATTTCTCAACAATTTATAATACAAAAAATCTAACCCCCTCAGATTCTTTGAATTTGCTGTCTTTCATACCTGATGCCACTCCGGGACTACCGTGCCCACCTTTTACTGTATTAGAAATTAGCAGATGTATCTCGAAACTGAAAAATGGGAAAACCCCAGGCCCAGATATGATTACTAATGAGCATATTAAAGCACTCAGTAGTGTCATACTTCCCCTCTACACTGAATTTTTCAACCTATGCCTTTTTTTCTGGAAAGCTTTCATCCCAGTGGAGGGAATCTTTTCTTAAAATCTTGTATAAAATGAAAGGAGATATTCTCTCACTAAATTCATATAGAGGTATTGCACTCAGTCCTTCAGACTATAAACTTTTTGACAAATTAGTTAATAACAGACTTCTGTCTTATATTCATCATCTTATTCCCGATATTCAATTCGGCTTTATGCCAGGAAGATCAACAATGCACGCCATCCAGCTTTTGCATTCAAAAATTACTCAAGAAATATCTCAGCCAAAAGGGAAAATGTATGTTGTTTTCATCGATTATCTGAAGGCTTTTGATTCTGTCGATAGAAAAATTTTGGTGCAGAAGTTGGTGGCTGCCAATGTTATCCCCCGTGAACTCCTAATAATTATTGCTCAAATGCTCGAAATTAATTTCATTAAAATTCATGATGGCCTCCTTCTTTCAAAGTCAATCTGTCAAAGCAACGGCGTCCTTCAGGGAGGTCCATCCAGTCCAACTCTTTATAATTTTTTAACACACGACATACTGTATAGTAGAATATCTGAAACAATTCTTCGAAGATGAAAAAGATGTTTATTTCCTAGATATATATGCCGATGACATGGCAATAATGTCCAAAGACCTTGCTAAGCTGCAGCTAGTTCTAAATAAAGTAGTTGATTGGTCTAAACTTAACGGCCTAACTATCAACGCTAGCAAGACAAAAATTTTTAAGTTTAGAAAAGGAGGCCCACTCTGTAAAAGCGACATAATGCACTGCCAAGGTGAAAAAATCGAGTTCGTTAATTAATAGCCTTAAGTACCTAGGAGTCACCTTCCAGCAATCAGGGACTACCTTCACTTCCCATATAATAGATAGGTGCAAAGCAGCTCTTCTAGCCTCATATGGTATTTCAAATCTACCTCTTTTATAATGTATACAATAGGATACCGTACAGTACTGTAGTTTTTGTGCTGAACGTCTGTGACCATAGGTGCAGCACGAAAAATGTAAAATATTAAAATAAGCATGCGTGGTAAAATGCTGTGACTGCACGTACAGTATTGTATACCACGTGTTTCTCGTGTCACGCCCACTTCATTTCAGGTGCAGCAGCTAGGTGTCAGTCAGTCACTGTGTATGCATATGCCGTATTGTATGCATATGCATACTTCAAGCTTACCTTCTGCAATTTCTTCTATTTTGGGACAATGCAAATTTTGGCTTTCAACAGGGACTTGTTCTTTAGGTATCACACTCATAATAAAAACGGGGAATTTCTCAAATATTTTGAGATGTTAACTTTTTCCACTTTTTTGTCAACTCAGCTGTTAGAGCACATGTAAATATCCGTGAAGTTGCCAACAAAATAATTGAAAAAATTGCAGTGCAGCTGCACATTTTTTCATCTCTGCATTATTTTCTTTACAACTTCACTTAGTAAATTATCAAAGTTTTGTCCCACGTGTGTGTTTTCCCACACACTAAAAAATGGGTAAAAAAGCAAAAGTAGGAAAACAGCGGAAAGATAAATATTACCAGCTTGCTAAAGAAACAGGTAAAGATAATGTTTTTTGAAAAATTATGGATAGTATGCATACAGAAATTAAAAAATAAAAATCTTTATCCTTAGGCTTTCGGTCTCGATCGGCGTTCAAGCTCATCCAACTCAACCGCAAGTTCAGTTTCTTACAGAAATCTCGCGTCCTAATTGATCTGTGTGCTGCACCAGGAGGATGGATGCAGGTAGCGAAACAAAATATGCCAGTCTCCAGTGTGGTGATAGGTAAGTTATTATGCATATTGCATGCATTGATGCATAAAAAAGTATGGTGCGGGAGGGAGATGAGGGAGTCTTGGAGGACATTGATTTGAGAAATCGTATGCATATTTCATAAAATTCATATGCATACAAACATTAAACCTATATTTTTGTTTGCATAGGTGTGGACTTGTTCCCCATCAAGCCTGTGCCTGGCTGCCTGGCAGTTACAGAAGATATCACAACGGAGAAATGCAAACAGTCATTGCAGCGAGAGCTGAAGACATGGAAGGCGGATGTGGTGCTGCATGACGGAGCTCCTAACGTTGGTGAGTATAATTTTATTCCCCATTTTAGATAAGGGGAGGGGACGAGGATAGATGTCCCTTCTTTTTGTAAAAAAATTTGTGATATATCACACCGGCGGTACAAACAACAGCATTACGTACTGGTATTTATGCAGTTCATATGCAGAATTATATGATCTCTATGGCCAAAATATGAAAATTTTAGTTGGTTAACTCATATACCGGTAATCAATTTTGCACAGGCATGAACTGGCTGCATGACGCTCATCAGCAGTCTCTGCTCACACTGAGTGCTGCCAAGCTCGCCTCTCAGTTCCTGCGCTCTGGTGGTTGGTTTGTCTCCAAGATCTTCAGATCAAAAGACTATAATGCCCTTATCTGGGTCCTCAAACAGCTCTTCAAAAAGGTGAGCATGGAGATAAATAAGAAAATTGTTTCGAAATGTATCTATCGTTTATTTTTCATACTGCAGTGTCATAATACATATTAATTCTTGTTTGCTAGGTTCACTCAACCAAACCCCAAGCCTCACGTGCAGAGTCTGCTGAAATCTTCGTGGTGTGCCAGGGCTTCCTTGCTCCTGACAAACTGGATGCACGTTTCTTTGAGTCAAAGCATGTATTTGAGGAGCTCGAGTTGGAGCCCAAATCTGCCAACAGCATTTTCCATCCTGAGCGCCAGAAGAAGGCAAAGGCAGAGGGATATCCTGAGGGAGTCTCCTCCATGCACCGTCCAGTTTCTGCCTCAGAGCTGATTGCAGCTGAGACCCCTGTAGACCTACTGCAAGTGGCAACAGAGGTGAGAGGCTTTGCCCATCAGTCAAAGAACAGTAATAAATTATTAATAGTACTGCCTATAATTCCATATGATTTTGCTTGCTCTATGGAAGCTCAGACAAAAGCAAAAGTTTTACAGTACAGTAATCATCAGTTATATAGTCTAATATATGGAATACAGTATGATATATTAATTTGCTTACACCATAACATTCATTATTCATTACTACCTTATAAATATGTACATAGGGTGACCAGACGTACCGTTTTGACCGGTACAGTACCGTTTTAGAGTACCATGTCCCGGTGTCCCCAAAGAGGCTCTCGGGACGCCTAAATGTACCGCTTTCGGACAAAATTTATAAAAGGGACATTTTTTAAAATTTTTATCATTAAAAAAATAAAAAATTCATAGGAATGTGGTTTTGAATATTTACGAAAATGTACGGACGCAAATGATTTTGCAACTCCATGCCCCTTTTTTGTCGATCGCATTCGCAAAACAGCATATTTCTTCCAAAATTGCGGAATAGATATATTTTGCATATACGCGCAAGTATGCATATACTACGTGAAATGAAGTCACTACTTTTCGATTAAATTTTGAATAAAAAATAAGTAAAAAACTTTGCACAAAAATATCATCTCCTTTAATATTGATGATATTCACTTGATGGAAATTTCCAATAATATATGAAATTGAAAAAATCATTCTTATGCATTGTGACGAGGCTGAGACAAAAATTTCTTTGTCTTTCTTTTTTTTTTTTTTTTTTTCACAATAATCGTGCATGGATATTACGTAAATAAATAAATGGAAAATAATATGAGGGAAAAACGCCACAAATATTATTCATACAATCAAGTAATTTTAGCTGTTATTAAGCCCTATTTGAATGCTATAAATTAATTCAGCTATTTCACTCTATAACAAGAGTTCACACTATTTGCAAAATGAACTGCAGTTCGATTAAAAGTATTAATTCAAATTAATTTCTTGCTTTATACTCCATTTTTTTTGCATAATTTATCTCGTGACATTATATTAAGTTTTATTTATTTATAAACAAATATATATTGCATTATTTAAGTAACACGTACATTTAGAAATATTGTGAATGGAGACGGAAAATTTGATAACGAAATTAAAAAAAAAAAAAAAAAAAGAAAATCAATCAATTTAAAATATTTAAATATAATTTTTGTATTGGGAAAGTATCCTTCGAAGGTATGCTTTTTGAGTATAATAAATTTCTTGTATTGCTTTTGTTTCTTTTTATTTTACATGTAACTTTACAACATGAATAGAATCGTGGCCAGGCCAAGAAAAAAGGTTAATTTTAGGAAATCAACTCACTGGCACAGTTTTCTTGCATGGTGACTATAATAAATCTCTTTTTTTCTAATTCTATGAAAAATGTATATATAAAAAAATGCAATTATTTATATTATTTAAAGTAGAGTGAGCGATTGCATAATTTATTATTTTATTTCCTTAAAATATTTTAACCTGCCCTGCTTTATTGAGAAATGAAAACCAAAAAATTTCATCTCAAATAGCTTCATCGCAAAATAATCCCAAAGTTTGTTTTCCTGAGCCCTTTAACATGCAGCCTTATAGATTATGGAACAGAAAACAGCGTTTTACTCAAACTTCGTCTGAACTATGGTATCAATTAAAAAATACTTACGTATAATCTATGGCGAAAATTCTTTAATGGATTTACAAATAAAATAAATTTTTTCGGAAAAAACGGCTTCATAAAAAAAAAACAATTCATTTGAAAATCCATTAAAAAAAAAGTAAAAAAGGGGGCGTGGCACCCAAAAAAATCGTGCCTCCGGCGGGGGTTTTGGCCCTTCAGGCCTCTATCTTGGGGGCATGTACCGTTTTGGACATCAAGATATCTGGTCACCCTAATGTACATGTACACTGATTTGTGTAAGATAAATCTCTATAACCAAGTTTATTTTAATCTTGTAGGTAACTCTGGATGACAGCGCCATTGCAAAGCACCCACGTACCACTGAGGAACTGCGGGCATGCCTGAAGGACATCAAGGTGCTGGGCCGCAAGGATCTGCGGCTGGTGATGGCATGGTGTGCTGCAGTAAAGGCAACCCTGGCCCCGCCCACCCCAGCCACAGACGATACCAAGCCTGCCCAAGATGAGGAAGAAGATGAGGAGCAGCTGATCACCAAGCAGCTGGCGGAGATGAAGGTAACCTGCACTTTCAAACAGTACCTAAATTACCTATACAGAGTACCAATGTTCCTTTATACAGGTTAAGCCACCGATTTGACCAATGTTAAGGGGCTTAGCCAATCACGTTCAAGTATTTTAGGTCCCAACGTATCTCGAAACTTTGAATGCACCCATCATGCAATGCTTTTTTTTGAAATTTCTCGGTGCAATGGGGCCTAAAAAATTTACCGAAATTGATGCACGAAATGCGTGCGTGTCTTAACCTGTATGAAGGAACGTTACAGAGTACTGTAGTACTCTCTAGTCTAAAATGGTTGATAATGATTTGTATTAATTTCTAAGGAAGCAGAGCGTCGTGAGCTGAAGCGTAAGCGCAAGGCTGTGCTCAAGGAGCGTAGGAAGCTGCAAGAGAGGCTTGACCTAAAGATGGTGGTGAAGGGTGACGATGGACCAACCCTCTCGGAAGGAGATGAAATGTTCGCTCTCAAGACTGTCACTTCACAGAAGGTATGAATAGAATTATTGTTGCCTCTCCTAATCTGGTTCGTAACTGGTGCATTACTGGTACTATTTCGATTTTTCGATTTTTTTGATTTCCGATTTTGGTTGTACAAAAGTCATTTGTGCAGCACATTTGTGCTATTTGTGTAGCACTTAATTTGTGTGATTATTATTTGATGTTGCAATAATAAATTGTAAAGTCAATTCTTATTTGTTTAGTGCTTCTATCTATTATGCTAACTAACGAGTATCACATCTGCTGTTTAAAGATGCTGGAGAGGCTGGCAAATCAAACACCAGACGTAACAGCCACAGATGATGTGGACGACACAGACAAAGAGCCTATGAAGAAGAAAATGGCATATGACCCCAAAAAATCTCGCCTTGACAGCTCAGGCCTGTAAGTTTATAGCACTCAACAATAAGTGTCGTATAATTATTTTTCCAATGCTCTATAATTACTCTGTTGTGTAATTTACAGTGCTATAATACTGTACCACTATTTTTTGGTAGAATTTATGTTCTGTACTGCATTTATGCTTAATTTTCAATTTAAGTTGTGACATTAATTAAGTGTGACAAATTGAAATTCACTGAAATATGTAGTTCTACATGGAATAAATTATGCTTAAAAAATGAAATACAGTTTTGTCAAAATAAATAAAAATCCATATAATTCATGGACAAGTCTGTGGAATTTGAGTTTTTCATGATTGTTGTGTTGTTGTGGTTCACATTTGTTGTGATATAACATTTTTTCGGCCAGATACTACAAGGAAAGTGAGAGTGAGGGTAGTGAAGGGGAGGAAGTAGATGTCAGCCATTTGAACACCACAGTGGAGGAGGGCCTTGGTAAGTCTGCAACCTTCCATCATGAGCCTTCATACATTTTAAATACCATTTAACTGTATTTTTTTATTCATTACTTTATTCTTATATACTCACAGAATCCAATTTTTTAAGCCTTCTAAAATCTAAATCTTTGGATACGTATCACATATTTAAGGTGACTGCCATCAGCTTCATAATAATGAAATAATATATTAAGCACAGAAAAAATAAATCCAATGGACAATTTAAGTTGTCAAATAAATTAAACATTATAGATTATTATTTTTAATTTTTTTGTCTGGGTGACTGGACATTTAGGTGAATGGGATATAATATGCTTTTTCATGTCGCCCATTGATTTGTTGTACTATATTTTATTTTGTACAAATACTCAATAAACAACTACAGTATTATTATTATCTCTTTATTCAGCAAAAAAATGTTGCAGGCATAAAAGAAATTCTCGTTGAGAACAATGCAGTGTTTATAATTCAAGGTTTTGAGACCCAGCTTCCTGTTTTTTCTTGCAGGCCTAAGTGACTCTGAGCTTAGCTTTGAGGAGGACAGTGGCCAATCTTCTGGTGAGGGCAGTGATATAGAAGAAGGGGAGGATGGGAAGACCCAGCATCCTCTGCTCACAGATCTGGACCCTCGCTCCAAGACCCAGCGCAGGGTACAACGTGCACAACTCTGGTTCCAGAAGGTATTATCTACTTGCTGTCTCGATTTGCATTCTCAATAGTTTTTATTTTGTGATAAATATTTTTACACCATCCTGTACTTAAAAGAATTGCAATTATATCTAATGTTTTAATGTTACAAAATTTTGTGAATGTGACGTTTGTGTCTTATTCTGGTTAAACAGGATGCATTCCAAGGCCTAGAAACAGAGGCAGATGAGGATTTGGAGCTGGATGCGCTGGCAAAAGAACTGCGAGACAAAGGTGGCAGGATTATTGGTGAACAAACCAAGCATGACTCTGCAGACTCGGGAGAAGAGTCTGGGGAGGAGGGGGACAACGACTCTGGAGAAGAGTCTGGTAGTGACTTTGAGATGCCACCACCAGTTGTCAAGAAACCCGTCAAGGAGAAAAAAGAGAAAAAAAGCAAGAAGAAGTCCAGCTTTGAGATTGTGCCACAGGAAGGCGAGTTTTTAAGACTTTGCTACAATTAACAAATTATTAATTTTAAGACAAAAATTAAAGTTTTTACTCCTCGTGTTCATTCAAACATTCAAATTGTACTGTATTTACTTTCAATGGAGTACCGACCTCAATTTTTTTATTGCAGAAATTGATAGAGGGTGCAAAGTTATGCTACTCTGATTTTTTTCAGATTTTTTAGAGCCCGGCAACTATTTTTTAAAAATTATTGAAAGTGCAGAAAAAGTGCCGCCTCTTGCCGCCTCTCTTAATAAAAGATAGGACCCAAAAGGGACGTGGATTCGAACCCGACCTCACCAAAACTTTTTAGCAATACTTCCCGGTCCCTAAAAAAATCTGAAAAAAATCAGAGTAACATAACTTTTCATCCTCTATCCATTTCTGCTATAAAAATTTTTGAGGTCGATACTCCATTGCAGTTTATGTATAAAAAAGTTCCGGGGAAAAAAAAATGTATGTAAACGGTGCCCTTTTAATTACCTTTTTTTTTTTTTAAAGTTTCCTGAGTAATTTTTATATTTATTTTTGAACATGCATACTAGAGCTCAATCGCACAGACAGTAATTAAAATTAAATAGTGCAGACTTTTATTAAGAAAACAAGTATTGCTAACAATTAAATATACCGGTTCATCCTGTCATATAATGCTTTGAGTAAATTTATGACAAGTCTTATCTAGAAAAAGAAAGTATAATGTAAATTTGTGTTTTTGTTTATTATTATTTTTTGTGTGTAGTGCCTGCTGGTGTGAAACGTATCAAGCTGGATGAGGAGGGTCTAGCACTTGGGGCCATGATCGCAACCTCGCGCAAGCGCCGGCGTGACTTTGAGGACTCGGGCTGGCACCGCTTTGCCTTCAACGATGAGCATCTGCCAGACTGGTTCGTAGAAGATGAGAAGAAACACTGTCGCAAGGAAGCTCCTGTGCCTAAGGCAAGTCCATGCTGTGAGGTCCCATGTTTTACTCCAAGTTGTATACTGTACTTATAATAAATGAGGCAGCAAAACATTAGAGTTCATATTTAATTTATTTTTATATTCATTAAAATAAACAACTTTTATTTTAGCTTTCTGAAGGTAACTTGGTATTAATTGCCCTAAAGCAAAATCAATGTCGAAATTAAACTGATTATAAGTGTGAAGAACTGTTCTACTTTATTAATTAACATTATGTCCCGCATTTTTATACCGTCTTGTTTCGGCACAGTATAAAAAATATACACAATGCTCAATGCACGGAATGGTGTTTGCTGATATTGTCTTTGCTAGCTATGTATTTTTTGTGTTGATTTTCTTATTTATCAACATAGCAACTTGTATTTTTTCAAGAAAAATCAGTATAGTATAAGTGAAATTGATTTTTTGTTGCAAAAAAGAAATGTTTTTCACTGTCAGTGCTCTATTTTATTTATTTATTTATTTATTTATTTATTTATTTATTTATTTATTTATTTATTTATTTATTTATTTATTTATTTATTATTTTTTGTTTAATTTAATTTGTGAAAAATAGAATTAAGTGATATTTTTTTATTTTAATAAAGAAAGATAGCAACATACATGAAAGAAAAAGATTTGTTGGGAAGGGAGATAGTTCGAGCTTTTAGCCGTCATTGACCTAGCAAAAAGAGAAAAATTTAAAGAGAACACTACCCTCTTATTTTTTTTAATTATATAAGCAATAGGATACTGTATTAGTTATTGTTAAATGAAATTGATCAGTCTAGTGCCATCCAAACGTTAATCTCTTTGTTGTTATTATTGTAGGAAATGGTAGAAGAACTAAAGAGACAAACACAGGAGCTGAACGCTCGTCCAATCAAGAAGGTGATCGAGGCCAAGGCTCGCAAGAAGAAGCGTACAGTTCGTCAGATGGAGAAGGCAAAGAAGAAGGTGGAGGCTCTCATGGAGTCGTCAGAAGTCTCTGAGAAAGAAAAAGCTCGCCAAATTAAGACGTGAGTGCCCATTTATTTCCATATAGCAAGACTTAAGTAGCCTCACTTGAACTTTGCTTAATATGATTACAATCAAATTAATTTAATATTCCAGCCGGAAGTAGCCGGAAGTGAGATGTTTTTGGCCTTTATATTTGCATTTACATTTTGAAATTTTGACTACAGGCTTTTAAGTAGAGTACTAACATGTTTGCAAATTTTAAAGACTCAGCCATGAACAAGACGACCAGAAACCTCACTTCTGGCTACTTCCGGTGGGAATATTAAATTAATTTGAATGTTGTAGCTATTTCCAGCAGTTAGCAACAATCTATTCTGTGCTACTCTGTAGAGGAACAGAGTATACCTACATCTCATCTAAATTGTGAAACTTTTAAAACATGGCTCTATTTTCTTGCCTTTTTTTTTTTTTTTTTTATTACAAACTTAAAATTGCAAGGATGATGGGGTTTCATAGGTAGTTTTGAAAGGGTTGGTACAATGGACAACCTGCATAAAGATTTTTTATTGCAGAAATAAATAGCTGAATTATTATGCTACTCTAAAAATTTTCTATTTTTTTTTTTTTTTTTTAGACCCGAAACTATTTTTAGTATTTTTAAATAATTATTGAAAGTTCTGTAATTTAAGTTGGCACCCCTGAATCCTGAATAAACAGGATAGGGCCTGGACGCCTCCAGGGGGCATAGCAACACTTTCAATAATTATTTAAAAATAGTTTTGGTACAATCTGAAAAAATTCGGAGTAGCATAATTCAGTACCCTCTATTCATTTCTGGCTTTTCTGGAATAAAAATTTTTCATGCATGTTGTCCATTATAAATCCAATTTGGCTAATTATACCATATATATAATTATATATTTTTTTTGTGATGATGATAATTGCTATTTACTGATGCTATATTGTTTAAAGTGGAGTGAGCGATTGCATTTTTTTTTTATATATTTTATTTTCTAAAAATAGTTTAACCTGCCCTCTATTGAGAAATGAAATCCAAAAAATTTCATCTCAAATACCTTCACCCCAAAAATTCCCAAAGTTGGTGTTTCGGAGCCTTTTAACATGCAGCCTTATGGAACAGAAAACAGTGTTTTACTCCAACTTGGTCCAAACTATGGTACCATTTAAAAAATACCTATGTAATCTATGGTGAATTCTTTAATGGATTTTCAAATAAAAATTTTTTTACGAAGCTGTTTTTCCGGAAAAAAAATCTTAAAACTTTTGCGGGTTAATTCCCATAAGGATTTTCAAGATTTTTTTCCGGGAAAACGGTTCTGTAATTTTTTTTTTATTATTATTTGAAAGTCCATTAAAGAATTCATCATAGATTACGTAGGTATTTTTAAATGGTACCGGTATGGAAGAAACCGGACAAAGTTGGTATAAAAAGCTGTTGTCACAAGGCTGCATGTTAAAGGCCTCCGAAACACCAACATTGGGAATTTTTCGTGGTAAAGCTATTTGAGATGGAATTTTTTAGTTTTCATTTCTCAATAGAGGGCAAGTTAAACTCAGTGGCGTGCGGTCCATGTAATCGCAATAACCGCCGGTTGCCCTGGGTTTTTGACGAAAAACATTTTTTTATTGCATTTGTAGAGAAACTGTGTCTTTTGATACACTCGCGACATTAAGATGCAGTAAATTCTTTTCAAACGTTTCTTATAAGTTCGCGCGTTTCCTGTATACCCCCACTCTACCGCATCGCGACTAAGCTGCGGTGCAGCCATACGGCGCTATTGCAGGGAACGCAAAGAGCGAGAGGGGTAGTAGGGGATGTGGCCAATCCTGATAACACAGGATTCTGCATCGCAGCTCGTAGCGATTCTCGGACCTGCTCGGATTGCCGAAGATTTCCGATCGTCGGCGCAAAAGAATAATAAACTCGCGCGCAGATTCTGAAGTTAATTTGTTTTAACTAATATGCATACATTCTATAATTTTGATTTTTAAATAATTTTAACGTAAATTTGGTAATTTGCTCCCTTCTTAATTGTTTTAAACAAAAAAAGAAAATGTTTAAAGTGTTCTGACTTATAAAATTCATACTTTCTGGTTTTAATAACAGGGTTAGACAATTATAGTCATTTCATGGTTTCAAATATACGAAAAATATTTGTTACATAATATATTATATATTTATTTATAATTATCAAAATTACGTACAGAACGGATGAGATTTTTACAGAATCCATTTTTACTTTATATCCTGTATGTACATTTTGTATGCTAATTATTTAAGGGCCTTGATTGCTGTCCCAGAATAAAATACAAATTTTAATTTGTGAATACTAGCTATTAGAAAATATAATAAGTTGTAATTTATAAGATTTTTATCTTCAATTCCACGACTCAATGTATGATATGTTTATTTTGATATAT
Organism: Siphlonurus alternatus; assembly: GCA_949825025.1. Lineage (NCBI taxonomy): Eukaryota > Metazoa > Arthropoda > Insecta > Ephemeroptera > Siphlonuridae > Siphlonurus > Siphlonurus alternatus. The sequence goes on from OX463779.1 coordinate 22,890,422, forward strand.
ATTGTAAATACGTACAATTAAAAGTAATTAAATTTTTTAAAAAGGGGCGTGGCATCCAAAAATTTCGCGACTGCGGCGCGCTAGGGGTGGGCACTCACGCGCCGTCCGTGTGGGGGCTGGTCTATTTTCTTTTGCGATTACCCTAAGTAAAAAACCACCGCACGCCACTGGTTAAACTATTTTTAGAAAATAAAATATTTAAAAAAAATGCAATCACTCACTCTACTTTAAAAGTGTGAACATCTGAATCTGTATATTAGTATATTCACATTACTACAAGTTAACATTAACACATTATGAGTAGAATACAAAATATCTTCATTGCCAGCTAGGTTTAGGTAAACCCATTCTTATACCTAACTGTTAGTAGCCAGCAAGCTCTAGTATACGGGAGGCCAAGCTATACCTCCCATCAAACATGAGTGCCGGCAGCGTATGAAGTAGCGTAAAATCAAGCGACGTTGCCACATAGTGCAACGTCACTTTTATTCAGCTGCAGGTGTGCCACCGAAATGGCAACGTTGCACTTTTTCATTGGCTCACAGCATCCCTTTGATGGGAAACTTAGCTAAGCCTCCAGTGGACATACCCTATATTTTGTAACATTCTTATTACTTAAGTCCAACAAAATACTATTTTATGTTCATGTTTTTGCTTGCAGGCTATACAAGAAAGCTGCTGGTAAGAAGCCCGAAATAGCATATGCCGTGTCAAGGAAGTTCAATGCTGGCAAGAGGGGTGCCGGCCGACCCCCTGGACACAAGGGTCCCTACAAGGTCGTTGATCCTCGCATGAAAAAGGACACCAAGGGAATGATGAGAGCCAGAGCCTCCAAGGCAAAGGGCAAGAAGGGAGCTAAGGCAGCCATGGGCAAGAAAGGACCCAGGCAACAAAAGAAACAAGGGTCAAAGAAGAGGACAAAATAAGAACTACTCTGTTTTATTTCCAGTGAGAAAATGTAATCCATTACTGAATTTTTTGTCAGAACTTTATTGAAAATAAATCTTTTATTTAATATAAATAAATTTTGTACATGCTTTAAATTTAAAACAAAATTAAAAAAATACAGGCAATTCTTGAATAACAAATTAGATTAAAAAATATTCTACAATTTGATCAATACATCATGATAATAGTTATGAAATTGTTTAAATAAAGTTTTTAGTTAAATCAAAGAAAATCTTAAAATGTTTATATCAATTTTTAAATAAAGATATTCTGGATGAAATTCACATACTGTTAAGGGTAAGATAACACGAACCAGCTGATCAGCATAGTCCCATTTGATTAACATAGAAACTTTAGCAACCTCATAAAAATTCCAATTTTTTTTAGAGAGTCCTTGGCACTAAGAAGTTGCAGAAAAAGTTTCAAAACAATGGGACGAGCCAATTTTTTTAAATTAATTTTTTTAGTTTAGCTCTACATGGGAAGCCCCATACTGAAAACTTAAAAACTTCATTTTAAAAAATCAGCTCGTCCAATGGTTTTGAAATTTTTTCTATAACTTCTCAGTGCTAAGGACTGCCTCTGAAAAAAAAAAAAAAATATGAGGTTCCTAAGGTTTACATGTTAATCAAATGGGACTATTCGTTATCTTACCCTTAAGGTAAAAAAATTCCAAGTACGTTTATATTTGTGACGTTAATGCAAATCAATATTTTTCTTTGGTTCAATAAGTTTCAAACAAAGGTCTGCAAATTCTTGGAAGATCGGCTCCTGCATTGCTGCTTCCATGATGTTGCTTGCATTGGGTGCTTGATCCACGGTAGTAAGTAGTGTTTGCAGGTGGGGGTTAGCTAACACTGCTCGCAGTTCTGCACTCTTACCTGCAACAAGAACCCAATTCATGCATACATATTGTATCCACAGTAAAAACTTAGCTAAAATATGCTACCTTAATAAAGGGTACGCCCAGTGTTTAAAACAATTCCCATTTGGGAACATTATAAAACATATCTTAAAATGTTCTCTACTGCATCCCCTATCAGTAGCTAAAATATCAGGTATACAAATTTGAGCTAGTTTTTGAGTTATTTATTTTTAAAGTTGAGTAATTTAACATGGAAGTTCCACTTCTTCATGTTAAATTAGTCAACTTTAAAAACTCATAACTAAACATGGAGAAATGAAAATCCCATGTTAAATTAGTCAACTTTAAAAATTCATAACTCAAAAACTAGATCGTATTTGTATATGTACCTGATATTTTAGCTACTGATAGGGGGTGTAGAGGAGAAAATTTTAAAAAAATTTCAGATTTTTTGTGTGAGGGATTTTTTTTAACATTGGTGGCGCTATCTTACCCTTAACTTGTTCAGCGAATGTTAGGTCCCTTATAAAAAAATAATCCAAATAATAATTACAATTATTATGGAACTTCACCTACATCAGGCATGGATCTAGGGAGGGACCCCCTCCCTTCCCCCTCAATTTTGGATTTAACATACATGTAAAATAAATATTTTTTCTGTTCTACAATTTTCATAAACATTGGACTTATGAGGCCAACACTTCCCAAATATTGTTCTGGATCTGCCAGAGAGCTTACATTAAAGAGAGATTGAATGGCCGTGCTTTCCATATCGTCGCCTCAATATACACATAAGTGTCATATAAACCACGAAGTTTTGAGGCGATTATAGACCTTATGTACGTGTAACGTAAGGTCTATAATTGCAGCTAAACATTATGGTTTATACGACACTTATATTCTGAGGCAACAATATTTCCTCAAAATTTGAGGTTTTAAATGTTGGAATGCTCAGAAAAGTATAAAAATTCTGCCACTGAGAGTTCCTTCCGAGGACAATGCAAGAGTGCTGTCTGTACTTTGTCTAATCTGTCAATTAAGGGTTGATCAGCACCATCACGTTGTCATCAGTAGAAGCAGCCCCGATATATGTATCTATCAAAATACACTTTGTGGTGTTTATTTTCTACCTCACACTCTTGAGCATTGAATCATAAAGAGGGCAAAACTTCCCCATAAGTGTTCAATCTCTCTTTAATGTAATTAAGCTCTCTGGATCCGCGCCTGATCTACATTATATTGTACTGTGTAAGCCTTCATATTAAGATGCCTTAATTGCTCTAGATATCTATCTATTTAAAATTCAAAATGGGAAATTGAAGTGGAGAAGAAAAAAAAATATATACTTAACATTACAGAAAATAAGAATTTTCCAGTTAAATCAAGTAAGACATTTCAGGCATGTTATCAAATGCTACCTCTCGCTCAATTCATTTAGGAGGTATTTAAGTCAAAAATTAAGTAGTGACAGATTACCCGCATTTCAATTATCAATTATTTCAGGTACTCTAGTCAAAACAAGTCAAAAGGTAATATAGGTTTCTTTGTGATTTCCATCGTGTTTTTAATGTCCTCAGTCATTTGTAAAGAAGGCTATTAATGGCTGACTCGAGCCAAAGTACTAGCTCCCAAGCTGTTACGACGAAAATCTAAATGAAAATGACAGTCAGTTTAGGTGAGATGGTACCGCCTCTTATCTGTTTACTGCAGTAATTATTACAGAGTAAAGGACTAATTTTTTCAGTCACTTGCTGATAGAGCTTGGCTTGATGACCAATCTATACCTGCAGGCTCGTATCCAGAGAGACAGGCTAATATTAGTTGCAGCCTTCCTGTTGCAATTCTTACTCCCTGTATAATGTATTCACCAAAACCATGAATATACTTGAAAACAAGTAGTAAGGAGATTAAGGAGGCAACCTAAAAACTGTATTACATATATTTACTGTATTGCAGTGAGAGCGAGTGGTTACCTAGGAAGGCCAGCTTTTCAGTTGAAACAGTGTCTGCAGTCTGGAAGTTGAGAGGGGCAGGATTCCATGGTACTGGTTGTTGCTGCTGTGTTGGTGCAGGAGAAGGGGCTGGTGCCTGACAGCTGGTGCTTTCTTTATGGAGCTTGCAGCACACAACTGAGCAGCTGCAACATTTACACATTGCAAATGTAGGTCACATATACAGTATATTGCACTAGAGGAAAGTTGACTTAACTGTATGTTAATGATAAATTAAATTGTCTTACATAACGGTACCTAATCATTAAAGCAAGGGCGGGTTTCCCAGAAGGATTCCTAGGATCGCTTTCCCTCTTCCTTCTAGGGAGGATCCCTATAGAAGGTCCCAAAGAACATGAGTGGAAAAAAAAAAGCCAAACTTCCCAACCGCCTTAAATTTAACATTGTGGGATAGTAACTCCCCCCCCCCCCTGTCCTCCTGTAGAGCCGAGTGCTGGATTAAAGCAACATAAAATTGCTTGGAAATGGAAATTATTTTCTGATTGGTTGAGGTTGAGATCATTAATACTTGTACCACTCATGCAATCTTTCCCTCTGCATGCTGATATGCATAAAATAAGTGTATCAAAACACGTTCATTAGATTGCTTTTAATAATAAAGTTTTTATTGAACACTCTTACAGTGTACATATTATATTACGGAAACTAAATCAAGCTTAGAGTTAATAATTGCAAAAAAAAAAAAAAAAAAAAAAAAAATTGTTGATATATATGTATTACATAAATATTTTACAGAATTTTTTTGTATGTAACAGCTAGTGGGTGCAGAAGAGAGGTGCACCCACTGTTACATCAACCCACTGTGGTTGATGGCATCCTACATTAACTATATACCGCCCATCGATCCTCACTGAGGTTTCCAAGGTTTCCTCAGCAACAACTAGGTAAATGCTGGTATGGATTGCTGGATTTGCTAGTAGGTCATGGCCGCCCCAGTGCAGATCAAGATCAAAAGCAACGCTAATAGATTGAAGAGCTGAATGGAAGTTCAATGCAATCATGCTTTTAATTATGACCAGGATGACTACAGTAGGCATACCCTACAAGTTCCTACAATAGGGTTCAGTTGAGAGAAAAAATTAGGTTAGTAACTCATTGTCAGATGTCTTAAAAACTCACTACGGGGATCTGCATGTCGGACACTTATATTTTGCTTCATTTGCATTACAAGTAGCACATACGAGTGTTGATATCATTGTAGTAATATTTTAAAACCTTTTTTAATTATTTTGGAACTGAAAATTAGTCTCTAAGTATAGTAACTACAGTAATTAATTAATTAATCAAAAACCTGTTACCACGTTTCCAATGTTTGTTTACAATGTAACAGCTGATTTGTTGCCAGAAGAAGAAGGCAGAAAAACAATAATTACTAGGTTGCTGATTGGCCTTGGCCAGATTCGCAAGGACCCGCGCAATATTTAAAAGGTGAGCACTTGATTGGTTCCTGTTGGTTCTTATTCTCTTTGGCGCCTTTCCCATTTTGCATCATTTTGCATTTGCCGATTTACTCATCTGCAGAATATTGCAGTCTATTGCAGATCTAATATCATGGCACTAATATTTAGCATGTGTCAGGAGAAAGTCACTCTAACAGTTTGGCGTTAATTGAAAAGCGCTATACTTAATTAAGATATGCTTTCTCAATAATTAAATTGTCATCAATTTTTCTTGGTAATTCTATTTACATTAATTACCGTTTTAATGCTTCTATATTATATGATATATTAAAAACCGAAATGTTTTTATTTGTGAATGAAATTGTTGACACTAAAATTTAGCAAGTGTCAGTAGAAAGTATAACTCTGACGGTTTGACGTTAATTGAAAAGCGCTATATATAATATATAATGAAGCTTTCTCAATAATACGTCCAGAATATCATCAATTTTTCTTGGTAATTTTATTTACATAATTTTTAAATGCCTCCATATTAAACCGAAATATTTTGTAAATGAAATTGTTGGCACTAAAATTTAGCAATTAAGTGTCAGTAGAAATTAAAAGTCACTCTGACAGTTTGACTTGAATTGAAAAGCGCTAAGAAGCTTTCTTAATATAATATATCGTCAATTTTTCTTGGTATTATAATTCTAATGTTTTAAATTTTGTGAATGAAATTGTTGACACTAAAATTTAGCAAAAGTGTCAGTAGGAAGTCACTCTGACAGTTTGACGTTATAACATAAAATATGTATATTATGAACTGCATGCCTTTAGCTTATTAATTTAATCTTATTGGAATATTCTTAAATATCATAAAGCAGAGTGAATTTTACAATGTTTTCGAAATATCTATTTAATCTATTTATGGTTACACATATATGATACAATATTTTTTCATCATATATAATTATTATGCATATGATTAATTATACTTCTGCAATATAATGACGCGGAAATTCAGATATGTTGTGAATGTAAAATATATTCAGAAATTTAGTGCGTCACATATAGAGTATATATTCTATTATACTGACACTGTTTAAAACAAAACATAAATTATTATAGCCAAACAATCTAGATCGATGCATGTTATAATGTTATATATATTTTATATAATATAATTAAGCTGCTCCCTTGCTCTGGGATTTGCCCGAAAAATATGATAATTAAAATCCATAAAATTAATGATCAGGTCGACAACTCGTTAACAAAAATAATAAATATTATATAATATTATTGCTTCAATTCCCTTAAGCTTAAATATAAGGGTGTGTAGTGTGTGTATATATGTAATATATGTATTATATATACACATACACCCTTATATATTTAAACTTATAATAAGGGAATTGAATTTTTTTCACTATGTTGAAGAAGTAAGCAATAATATTATATAATATTTTTAATAATTATAATATATACAATATTATTATTATATATAGCTAAAAGGTTTAATGGACAATTAATTATATATAGGTACATAAAAATATATAATACTTTAACTTAAATAATTTGTGTATATTTTTATATTATATGTAATTTCACTTTATTCTTCACTGTTGTTACATCAGCTTAAGAAATTACGACAAAAACAATTTCTTCAGTCCATTGAAGACTAGGGGCGGATGGTGATGCCAGCATTAGTCTCGAGCCAGTCGAGGAAAGAAGTGAGGCGAGTGTAGCCGACTGGGAAGCCAGCCTCGCAGCCTGCAGATGCACCAAAGCTCACCAGGCCGATTTGAGTGGGCTGTCCACCTTCGGAGATCACCAAGGGACCGCCAGAATCGCCCTGCAAGGTCGTCAAGTTAAAGGAAAGGGTTGTGCCAGTTTTAATTAAAAAATTAATAAATAATATTATATAGTATATACTTCAGAATATTTTATATATAATATATTGTTCCAATTTACCATCATCATAAAAAAATGAAAACTTTCATATATGCAGTTCAGTTTTATAGGTTAATTTTCTTGCTATATATTACTTGATTCTTGCATGATTGTATATATATCGTCTTTCTCCATCATTGAATTTTGTTGCTAAATTATATTCATGATTGATATATATGCTGTTTTAAGTTTTATAATAAAAAATGATCCATAATTACGTTGCAAGATCCTTCGCTGCCGCCATTGGTGCTCAAGCAGATCATGGAGCTCACGATAATACCGTTGCCATACACAGCCGCACAGTCAGCGTTCGGGATAATCGCCAGATCAACAAACTTCAGCACAGGGCTGATGTTCGGGTTAGCTGCATGAAGAACCACAAAAAGTATAAATTGAAACACACCTTCGCTTAATTTTTGTATATATAAAGCTGAAAATACTGTAAATCAATAGAGAAGGAATGAAGGATTTCATTTTCTCATATTAAAGCTTTTATAATTTTTTATTAAAAAATATATACTTACAGTCAGAAACTCTTCCCCAGCCGGATACACGAGCATCCTGGTTCAAGAACAGATCTCCTTCTTGAGACCGAGAGGGCACTCGAACAGGTGCGATGTCTGCAAATAGGAACATAATTATAAATGTTATCATAAATTAATAAAATTATACTTACACACACACACACACACACACACACACACATATATATATATATATATATATATATATATATATATATATATATATATATATATATATATATATATATATATATATATATATATATATATATATATATATATATATATATATATATATGTATCTTTAGCCTACTTGTATAATAATATATAAAAAAGGTATTTAAGTGTTAGACATTTTATAGTGCGTGCGTCTGAATGCCTCCGCGGTCATCAATTTGACTAACCACATATATAGTTTTGACATGTAAAAATAATTAAACTCACTGGGGCCCGAGACGGCATTGGGGAGAGTCACCACTGCGATGTCATTGTGCAGATTGTTAGAGTTGTACTGGGCGTGCACGGTGCCAGCAGTGGAGGTCACGATCACGCGGCCAACCTCGGTCTCGTCGTAGATGTATTGCGCACCCAAGTGTGCCTCGAACGAGCGTGTTCTAAAAAAAAGTTTTCACGATGATTATGATTTGGGATTAAGGGGTTTTATTATATTATAACATACCAATATAAAATAAATAATTAATATATAGACAAAATCGTCAAAAACAAAATTCTTGCCTTGATGTTAGGCAACTTGTTGATCACCAACACATACTGTATGCACTGTATGCAGCATCAATTGTAGTAATGGACTTTGTTTGGATATCATAATTTTATCACAGTTTGAAAATATGGTTTATTATTTTTATTAATAGACCTAGGCCATCTTGCCCCTGGCTGTATATGTAACCCTCTCTATTTTGATGCTAGACAAGTTGCCTAACCTCAAGTTTTTTTTTTTTTTTTTTCTTTAACCGCACGCTTATATAAGTAAGTTTATTGTATATTCTTATTAATACATCAAGAAAAGAAGAAAATAATAGACTCATATAGTAACTATCATTGATTAAATTTCTCAATGTTATTATTAATATCCTATGTATAGGGGTTATGTGTAAGAATGGCCTTTAGGCCAAACATCGCCTATAATAAAGAAATTATTATATTCTATTCTATATTACCCCTGTCCGCAGTGAGCGGCGGTGAGCACCACAGTGTCGGAAATGAGGGAACCGCCGCAGAATCCTGATCCGTCCAGGAAGAGTCCCACCTGGTAGGGAAATTGGCCAACACGTGCCTCGCTACCACCAACGATACGTCCGTTGGAAGCTGTAACATGAGTTTAACTTTATGAACAACTAGACAGTTTAGTAATTAATTGGAAATATTTTATTGATATTAAAAAATACTGAAAATAAAAATCCACTTTAAAAACAAGTTATCTAATAAATATAGTTTTTGCCAAAAAGTGTCGTGAAATGAAATAGTTGTTTATTTTATAAAGCTTTCGTGAATAGAATACACATTGTGAATATATAATAAAAACAATATTTTGTTATAATTAATATTATTTTATAATATTATATCTAATAAAAAATAAAAATATCATTGAAACATTTAAACAATTTTTTGTACAATATTAAAATGTACAAATTTAGAAGATGTCACATTAAATGTTATTTAAAATATACCTGTACATGTCATAATATGTCAAAACAAAAATATTTTATAAACAGTAAAAGGTTCAGATTATCATATTATTAAAAAAAAATCCTTTTATTAGGTGGAGTCGTCATACATGTGTGATAAAATTGTATCACAGCACGGTGAAAATAATATCGGTATGGTGTTGTTTGAAATAACGTATCACATTATTTACAATGGACAATTTGCATGACATTTTTTTATTGCAGAAATGGATAGAGGGTACCAAATTATGCAACTCAGAATTTTTTCAGATTTTTTTGAGAGCGGGAACTATTTTTAAAAAATTATTGAAAGTCAGTTTTATGACGTCACGGGCATTTAGCGCCTATTCTTTTCTTAAGGATAGACTTCTCTTGACGTCATAAAATCTACTTTCAATAATTTTTTAAAAATAGTTCCCGGTCTCTAAAAAATCTGAAAAAATTCAGAGTAGCATAACTTTGCACCCTCTATCCATTTCTACAATAAAAAAATGTCATGCAAATTGTCCATTATATAATTAGTAATATATTTCAATATTGGCACGCCATCAATTTGGGATATAATATGAGTTGTGAAATACTCACGTTTAGGGGTGAGGGTCTGCCGCATGCGGTAAATTGGACGAACTTTGGCCCAATCAACAGCCTGTGAATGTGAACAACGTAATAATTAATTTTTGATAGTAAATAACACAACTTTTATTAACAAACTTCTAGATATTTTTAAGTTGTTATTTAAAAAAAAAAACGACTTATTCTATAGACCACGAGGTATATAAATTATATTGATATCATAATCAGCAGCTTTAATTTTACCAGATATATATATAATAGTTGCCATGTTATTAATTTTCTTTATATTTAATTTGTATAATAATTCTAATTATTTATACATATTATTTTTTTAATCAAACTCTATTGGGTACTTCTACTTACTAATTACATATTACTTTGAAACTCCGAACCTTCCGAAACCCTAACTTGAGCGTTTCGCGGACTCTTCCGGGTTAACGGGGGCGGCCACGGCCTTGCAATCCATCCCTGCATTTATTGTGTCTCCTATATATGACGATCAAACTGCATTATTGAAATGATTTTATAACAGATAATTGCATGTATATATGCATGCATACCTTAATTTAGGAAACTGATATTATAAGTTTTAATTTTTGAGATATAGATTTATGTATTATAAGTTATAAGACTAATTTAAAAGTATAATTTGCAGCATTTTAAGCATCATCGCGATGTGATTTCATGATTATTTTGATATCTGAACCGCGATGACGGTCACATGGCTTACCTGGGCGGCTGCTACCAGCAGCAAACAAGCGAGGACGATCTTCATGTTGCGATATATGTGCAGTGTAGCGTACCTCAGCCAACCAGCCACCTTTATTGCCTTCTTATCGCCGGACCCACGCCAGCCTCTCTGACCTCCGAATTAAACGAGGGTACGATTCAAGGTACTGTTAAGATACAATAAGGTATACACTCAAAAATCCTGAAGATAAAAGGCACTCGAATTGTTTTAAGTGGTACAATCTATAGTTGATAGCGCATAATACAAAAAATATTTTCACAATAATTAAACACGTTTAGGATTAAAATTTTCAACTAAACACAATGACATCATCTTATACAAAATGAGAATTTTTTATTTAATTGAAATGAAAGAAAATTATTAAGAAAATTGTTACTGAAGAAAGTTTAATATTTGCACGTTTCTTAGCAATATAGAAAAAAAAGATGTGATCAAAGTTGAGGTCTTATTGGGCTAGTGATAAATAAGAGTCAACATTGTATATTGGTGGCATGCCCTTTCTATAATATAGAATAAATTCCAAAATTTTGGTACATAGCTAGAGAGATTCGAGCTATATACAGTAGAATCTTATATTAAAATGCAATTGAAAATATATAAATTACCATTTTCAAGCAAACTCACAGCCACGGTTTTATAACCATAATTATATAATCATGTTTTTTTTTTTTGCATTAATTATGGACTCCTCATAACAATGACTGTGAGAGATATGAAATTAGTAAAAACTGTTACATAAGCTTTGTGCTTAACAAGTTGCCTAACCTCAAGGTGAAATTTGTAATATTATATATTTTCTGTAATGAACAAACACCTTTTGATTCTTCGTCCTTATATGAACGTAACGAAGGGAACAGATTTAAATGTATATGGAAATTAAGTTAATTGTATTTTGGAGAGACAGTTTAGAGCAATGTTAATTTATTTTCAAATTTTTTTTACCGATGTTTGAGAGGTAAAAACGTATGACAAGATAAGTCAGCAACACAGAAGAAGAATTAACTCCAGCTTATGCTTATCCCAAAACGGTTCTGCAGATCAATTCTGTTACCTTCTTATGGAGCATAGTGATTAACAAGGCCGCAAAGAAAAAAAAATTCCGAGGCGATGACTGTTCATGATTTTTTTTTTTTTTTTAATAAGTAATCAATGTAATTTTATATTATTAGGTGGTAATCTTTTGTAGTTTATAATATGCATTTTTTCTAATTTATATAGTGCATTAAATTAATTTGTCATGAAGTTTTTTTTAAATTTAGTGCATTTTTAAAAAAAGGAGAGCTTTTTAAAGTTTATTTTATTACATAATTAATATTTCATGATTTTGTTGTAATGAATATTCCAAAATTAATAAAAAAAATAGTACTATAGTAATAAAACAGAAATAAAGAGAAAGCATTTTTCAAAAGTTTTTATTTTTACATTCAAAAGAATCAAAACTACCTGATAAAATACAACTTCTTAGTTTTTTAGCTTCATGGCAACAATTTTAACAACTTAACGAATCTTTTAACAACATGCATGTAGTCTAAATATAATTATGTTAAGTATATTAATTATTAGCCAGAAAAATCTAAACAAAGTTCATTTTACAAGTATAATATTCTTTTTTTTTTTTTTTTTCTAATCTTGGCTATTAAGGTCTGATGGTGACTCCGGCGTTTAACTCAATCCAGTCGAGGTAGGAGGTGACCCTGGTGAAGGCAGAGGGGAACCGGGTCTCGCAGCCGACGGACGCACCAAAACTGACGATGCCAATCTCAGTGGGCTCGCCATCAGCCTCATACCAGACCAGAGGGCCACCAGAGTCACCCTGAAAGTGAAACAAGGTCAAATAGGGTGATCAGAAGAAGGAAGATAAGTATACTCACGCTGCAAGTAGCCTCAGTTCCGTTGTTGGTGTGTGTGCAGATATTGCTAGCGTGAATTGCAGCGCCACCATACCAGGCCTCACATTGAGTGTTGTTGATCACGGTGACGTCAACAAACTTGAGGATTTCGCTGATGCCAGGAGACGCTGTAACAATTTTTATGTTTAATTTATTTTAAAATAAAAATTTCTGATTTTTTGAACATAACATTACACTGAATCTAGTTTATACTGTAGTGCAGAATAATACTACTTACCATCGGTGGGCTTGCCCCAGCCAGAGACACGCGCTGTCTCTCCCTCGAACAGATCGGTCGCCATGGAGAGAGAGGGCAGGCGCACTGACTTGATATCTGTATGACGAGAAGACACAGAACATTTTAACTCAATATTGACGTCAATTATTTTATTGCATAAGTAAATAAAGAGGAGAAATTATTAATTACTCCATTTTATTCTAAGTGAACCACTATTATTGAAAGTTATTTTTAAAGTGTGCCATATTAAATCCAACTCAGATTCAGAAGATTTTTTATTCTTTCCTAATTTATTAAGTTTGTAAATAGGAATAAAAATTTATTGGTAGAGCTTGAAGTTGATAATACCAAATATGAAAACATAAAAAACAAACAAATAAACATAATTATGTAATATGTTTAAAACTTTCAAAAGACCAGAAACTATTGCATGCATTCAATTTCCTGTTCCTTATTATTTATATATTCACATTTAACAAGTAGAATATGATAATTAATTACATTCCTTTTCCTTTTTTCTACAAGTACAGTCGTCGCCTCGGAAAATTTCCCTTTGCAGCCTTGTTAATCACCATGCCCCGTAAGGATAACACAGGACATGATGAACAAGGCTGCAAGAGGAAAATTTTCCAAGGCAACGAGTGTACAATACTAGCAGGTTGGCATAGGCTCAACACTCACTGGGTCCAGAGACGGCTTCTGGCAGATGAATAAGAGCGATGTCGTGGTTTATGAGGAATGCGTTGTAGTCCTCGTGCGCCTGACCATTGGTTGAGGTCACCACTACTCGGCCCGCCTCTGACCCGTCCGTGAAGTTGAGTGCTCCACAGTGCACGTCGAACTTGGCGAATCTGCAGAAGACACGCGAGTTAGCACGAGAGCCGTGAAATCACGTGCGGCCACAACTTACCCTCGAACACAGTGAGCAGCGGTCAGTACGACGCTGTCGCTGATGAGCGAGCCACCGCAGAAGTACGCGTCATCAATCCTGAGAGCCACTTGGTACGGGAATTGTCCCAAGCTGGCAAACTCGCCTCCAATAATTCGTTCAGAGTCGCTTGCTGTAAGATGTATGCTGAGATTAAAATTAAATTGTAAAATTTGTGATATAATGATAGCTATAGAGTTGATTCAGGTTGAAATGAGGACTTAAAACAGAACGTATTATATATAAAAGGTATATTTACACATACGTGCGCATAACTGCAAGAAAGAGACAATGTACTTATATTTATTTATTTATTTATTTATTTATTTATTTATTTATTTATTTATTTATTTATTTATTTATTTATTTATTTATTTATTTATTTATTTATTTATTTATTTATTTATTTATTTATTTATTTATTTATTTATTTATTTATTTATTTATTTATTTATTTATTTATTTATTCAATCATTCATTAAGTTGTTAGCAGCTACATTACGCAAACTGCAGGATATCATATGTCATGTCATTTTTTACAATTATCCACAAACAAATCACGTGGGCACAAATATATTTTCTTATTTAATTAACTGAGATATTTTTTACTCGCTATTTACGTATATTTTTATAACTGGCAACATAATGTATTCTGGGAAAACATCTAATTACTTACGTGATTGTACCATGACAGGCTTCACTCTGTCCAGAGGGCGCAAGTTTGCCCATTCAACTGCCTGTGCACAAATAGGAATATTAATTAATTGTATATTAAAACATCAAATATTTATATTGTATAATATATATTTATAAATATATAATAATATTATATATATATATTACATGCATATAATTTAAATTATTACTGAGTAAGTATATAGATAATCCACCACCTACTTTTTATGAACTACCTTAAAAAAACGTGACAACACAGTATGGGGGTAAGGCCTAATCACCACCACATTATGCAAAATCACCGCTTGAAAACTTATAGCTGAAATACTTTACTCGAGTTGAGAGTAAAGTAATTATAATTGCTTTTACTTTATTACTTTATTTATTACAAACCAGATTAATAACATTAATATATCTATATAATTTATTTTCAAAAGTGTAAATTTTATCTGTAGTAAAGCAAAATGTAACTTGACAAGCTTTATGAAACAAATTATTAACAAAATGTGACAATTAATTTGCATGAGGTTCATCCTATTTCTATTTTCACCAGTCACCACATTTAATTGGGGATTTATATGACTATTAATCAAACTTTATGGATTTATAAGGTTGAAAACAAGTGAACTATGTGAGCTATAGACAGCAATAAACCAAGTGTTTATTTCATGCAGACATTAAGAAAAGATTCGATATTAATGTTAAATATGCTATGCATAAATTTGTAATTTCTTCATAATCTTTCAAAAGTTTAGATATTTAAGATTCTTATTTTGCATCCCAAATATATATTGTAAAGACGTGCAATGTTACAAGGTCACGGTGGTGTTACCAGGGAAAAAAATAGATTAGATTCTTTGTCATTTGGAAGGAGGGGTGGAGTGTCCCAATTATGCCCTCTTTATACCGTGACCAATTCGTGGGGGGAGGGTTATTTAAATCAATATACTAGAATATACCCCTTTCCTTGCTACGCCACTGCGGGGGGTCACGTGGCACGTACCTGGGTGGCTGCGACGAGCAGCAGACAAGCGAAGAGGGTCTTCATGATGGCGAACAAAGAGTAGACACGTCTCATCGAGTCGCCTTATATCCCTGCAGCCAGCACTTATCTCAATATGCAGTCTTATCGGGGGGTATTTTCAATTGTGTCTATCTCTCGGATAGAGTTAATATAATTAAATATAATATAAATATGTTAATTTAATTAATATACTGTATGTATGTCGATAAAACTAAATTAAATAATTATTATGTCGTTCCAAGGATGTTTCAGAAGAAAAATTGCTATTTTGAAGCATGTGAATTTGTGACGTCATCAGGTTACAGAGAAGCACGCACGTGCATCCCCCTTCTTCTTTCGTGGTATGAGTGGCGGGTGCCCACATAATAATATTATCTCCAGCATGTCAAAATGTCAATAAGTCGATATTTGACTGCAGAATCGAATTAATTTCTAATGAAGATTTTTATGGATAGTGATAACGACGGTTGATGCGATTTTTAAAGATTGATCAAAATTCAAAGTCACAAAATTCACGTACTTTTCATGCATTGCCTATAATGAGCTGCAGTTTGTTTCGGAGAGGTCTTAATAATTGTTTTTATTATTTAAAATTTCCATTGTGCATAATCATGCAGAGGAAACTTCCTTAATTAATTTTTCTTAATAATTTGTAAGTTCTGTGATATTATGTATATAATATTTACCATGTGTTCCATTAGCAAATGGTACTACCAGATCTATGAAAAATTATTTCACTTTTTTTTTCTAATTTATGTTAATTTATATATAATTTATCTCTATTATAGCTATAAATATTATAATAAAGATAAATTATTAGAAAGCTTTACTTTTTAATGAAATATAATGTTATTGATAAATTTTGTCCGTTCGGTAACATAAAACATATTTGCTTCTTTTTTATGAAGTTGAAGATTTAAATACGTTGAAACGTATTTTGCAATTTCTTCTGATGATGTTACTATCGAAACTTCTTTATCTTTGTACCGTACATTCATTTTATTATATTGAAGGCCCGAACTTATATTATACTCTTATCAGCATAACCTTGATAAGCTCAATCTTGTGTTAGAAGGTCATTGAAAATCTGTTGATGATATTTCAATATTCAAAAAGAAAATTTAATTTTTTTGAAGAGATATGTTTTACTCGATACCATGCAATTAGCATTAAATCTTTAATAATTAGTCACATTTTTTATATGCGTTGATGAATGCATGGGTTGAATATTCTTTAAATTAGAACAAGGAGTATCTAGACTTAAATCATCTTAAATATTATGTTATCAAAGCATATTATTATGTGTAGTTGTGTACTGTACAGTATTTTATATACTGTACTATCGTTACATTATTAAGGGTACTTTTTTATTACATGATACATTGCAAAACTATAAAAGTTACTTAATTTATTCATGTATATTCTGTTAAATAATTAAATGAAAACTTGTGAATGCAAATATACAATAGCAGTACATATATACGTGAATACGTTTCCATTAACAGTGTTATGATTGAAAAAGGACTCTTATTACAAAATAAAATTATAATAAAACTCATGATATAGCAAATTTCCATAATATTTATATTTTTTTCTGAAATACATATAAAGTGCAGTTAATAAAAATTAATACAGATGTTTATAATGTAAATATCATTGCATCTGTCGCAGTTTAAGGGCGGATGGTGAGGCCGGCGTTTAACTCAAGCCAGTTAAGATATGAAGTGAGTCGGGTGAAGACCGCTGGAGCGCCACTCTCGCAACCTGCTGACGAACCGAAGCTCACAAGGCCGATCTGGGTGGGTTCGCCATCGCCTTCGAAAGTGACGAGAGGACCTCCAGAATCACCCTGCAGAAAGGTCATAGTGAATTTCGTATAAAATAAGCCGATGCAGTTTTTACAGTACAGGCTAAAGAAGAGGATTAGAATAGCTGCAGTACATTGTTAACCTCTTTGTGCTACGCACCAAAAACATTTATTTTGTTTTAATTAATTTCTCTAACAATAATATAAGTATAGAGCTATATATAATAAAAAATATTCTATTATGTATAGAAATCTTTATTAATTAAGTTCGCAAATGTTTCAGTATAATTTTTAAATTATTACATGTTATGCATGTATCGTTCTCAAAACTTATATAATTAACTTGCTTTAAATTTAATTTATTTTAATATTAATTTAATTATATCCTGTAATAATCATTATAATTTAATTAATTCAAATTCTGAATTTCATTCATCTTACAAAAAGGGACTAAGGTAACTGGAGACTAATTTTATTAGTAAATAGATCCACCATAACAAACACAATTCAATGTTTAAAAAATAGAAAGCAGAAAAAAAATGCATAACTAGAGAGAGTAGACAATAGAGGGAGCCTAGTACTCACGTTGCAGGTGGACACGAGTCCGCCATTAGCATCCACACAAATCTTGGCTGGTGAGATGACGTTGCCGTAGGTCACAGCACAGTCGGCGTTTGTGATAACCACCAAGTCAACGTACAGTAGATCAGGACTAATAGAGGTGGAAGCTGCAAGCATAAATAATTATATATCATGTTGCAGTACATTCAAATAATGTAAAATTTTCGACCAAGAACCTTGAGGTTAGGTAACTTAAACATTAAATTTTGATAAATAATTATATAAAAAAATGCGGTGAGTAGAGGTAACATTCTTAAGTTAATAAAAATGTAATGGTACTTTTTTGATCTCTATAAACGCACTGTTTTCTAAAAACTTAATTGTTGTACGTACAAATACTTTAAATAAAGTAAAGTACTTTAAATACTACAATACCGTATGGTGGGTAATATATAATATACTGTATAAATAATATATATTATATATATATGTGTATATATATATAGAGAGAGAGAGAGAGAGAGAGAGAGAGAGAGAGAGAGAGAGAGAGAGAGAGAGAGAGAGAGAGAGAGAGAGAGAGAGAGAGAGAGAGAGAGAGAAGAGAGAGAGAGAGAGAGAGAGAGAGAGAGAGTATAATATAGAAAATTTTCTGTTCTATATAACCGAAGAAAAAAACAAAAATATTATAATTTATAATAAAGTGATTATTTAACTAAAAAAAAACAACATGCTTACCGTCAGAAGACTTGCCCCAGCCAGAGACACGAGCGTTAGTGCCCAAGAATAAATCCGATTCTTGGGATCGCGAGGGAAGACGGATTGGCTTGATATCTGAAAGCAAGAAAGAATGAGTCGCAGAATAATTATATAGCGCAATAATGCAATTTGTGGGTCTTGTATGAGACATTATAATCGTTAGTTAACCGAGGTCACTAGAATATTGAGTTATTTAGCATTGTAAGTAGAGTCACTATTAAAAATATTGCATGGTTATATTTTTTACTGTTATTTACAAATCAAATTTGTTTTACAGCAAATTGCAGCTTGTTAGTAGTTCAACTAGTTCAGAAATAAGCAAGAATTAAATTTTATTCTGTGGTTATTTTCGTGTTTCTTTTACTTGATTTCATGTATCATCGATTCTCCATCATCAACTAGCAGCAGCTTTGAAGCTGCTGTCATTTAAAATTATGTACATATTTTATAAACAATAATAATTACATATTTATATATCACTATTATATTTTTGTATTTTTTGACTTTAAACAGTATCCTTTATGATTGACACCAACAAGGATCGTGGTTGCCATTTAAACTATTTAATATACTCACTGGGTCCGGAAACAGACTGTCCCAGCCTGATGAAGGCAATGTCGTTATTGATGACTAGAGCGGCGTATCTCTCGTGCATCACCGCGTCCGTCGTGGTCACGATCACGCGGCCCTCCTCTGCTTGGTTTGGAAAGTTCAACGCACCAAGATGTACCTCGAAACTTACGATGCTGCGTAACACCATATATAATTATAATTAGTACAATTTTTTAATACTATTTAAAAAAAATTATTTAATGTCAGTTGCATGAAAACAAAACAAAAATGGAGGCCTGGTTTTTGGTCCAAATTTGCTACTACCACCAAGATCTGCACCGACGGCAGCTACATGCATTGCAGGCTCACGCCCAGAACCTTCAACGTTAATCGTCGCGACCCCCATACTCACCAGGGCTTCGCAGTAAAGAGTAGATTTCAACGATTTCGTTATTAATATTTCCAAGAATAATAATAAAAAAAAAGTGCAAAAAGAATAATGGAAGAGTCGTATCACATACATGCTATCATAATTTTTCGTTGAAACCTGTATTTATAAACAAGTGACAGAATCGTTCACATGCAATGTTCACAATGTAACATATCTCAAGCATATATGTCTTGCACAATGTTGTCCGTAGCAGAGAAAAGAGAGAGATTGTCTTTTAGACCAAAGAAGAGTGGGAGGAAATTTCTAATGGTCTTGCAATATCACAATATTTAGAATAGGTATCCGGACAACTCGGTGCGCGGTCAACTGGGAGCCGGACAGCTCGGAGCCAAACGTGTTTCTAGGACAACTCGGAGCATGGACTTCTCGGAGCGCGGACATCCTGGAGCCTAGGTAGGACAACTCGGAGCACGGACAACTCGGAGCGCGGACATCCTGGAGCCTAGGTAGGACAACTCGGAGTACGGACAACTCGGAGCGCGGACATCCTGGAGCCTAGGTAGGACAACTTGGAGCGCGGACATCCTGGAGCCTAGCTAGGACAACTCGGAGCACCGTTTTATTTAAATTATTGAATGGATTTCAAAATTAAAATTGATGTATCCCAAGAATGTATCGTAAATCGTAACATTTATTGTTATATATATTATTTATATTTATTAAAAAAAAAAAATGTTTTCTGATGATACATCAGTGAGGTACGTTATACTGTCTTATATTATATTATTATTATAGTTATTATTAATATTATTATAATATAATTATATTAAGCCGGAATTACACGATACAATTTTTCTAATTATTGCATCATTATTATTCATTTGAATAATATAATAATAATACACTGTTTGCGATATATTTTTACTAACTCTGTAATAATATAACTCTAAGCAATGGAGTATTGACATCAATTTTTTTTATTGCAGAAATGGATAGAGGGTGAAAAGTTATGCTACCCTGATTTTTTTCAGATTTTTCTGAGACCGGGAAGTATTTTTAAAAAACTATTGAAAGTCCGTTTTATATAATGTCACGGGCGTTAATGTCCTATCTTTTTCTTAAGGAGAGGCCCTCGTGACGTCATCAAAACGTACTATCAATAATTTTTTTAAATACTTCCCGGTCTCTGAAAAATCTGAAAAAATTCAGAAAAGCATATTTTTGCACCCTGTATCTATTTCTGCAATAAAAAAATTTGAGGTCGGTACTCCATTATCAATTGCTTAAGCCGGTATTACACGATACAATTTTTCTGATTATTGTATACAATTTTTTCATGCAAGAAAATTTCCTCTCCATACTAACAAATGGAGATTAAATTTTCTTGTATGGAAAAATTGTATACAATAATCAGAAAAATTGTATCGTGTAATACCGTCTTTAGAGTTATATTATTACAGAGTTAGTAAAAAATAAAAATATATCGCAAACAGTGTATTATTATTACAGTATATTATTCAAATGAATAATAATGGTTTTGGTGTCTTTTTCAGGTAATGCCGGTATTACACGATACAATTTTTCTAACTATTGAATACAATTTTTCTTTACAAGAAAACTTAACTTCATTTGTTTGTATTGAGATGAATTTTTTTCGTAAGGAAAAATTGTATTCAATAGTTAGAAAAATTGTATCTTGTAATTTCGGCTTAATATAATTATATTATAATAATATTAATAATAACTATAATAATAATATAATATAAGACAGTATAACGTACCTCACTTATGTATCATCAGAAAACAAATTTATATATTTATTTTTTTTAATAAATATAAATAATATAATATATAACAATAAATGTTACGATTTACGATACATTCTTGGGATACATCAATTTTAATTTTGAAATCCATTCAATAATTTAAATAAAACGGTGCTCCGAGTTGTCCTAGCTAGGCTCCAGGATGTCCGCGCTCCGAGTTGTCCGTGCTCCGAGTTGCCCTACCTAAGCTCCAGGATGTCCGCGCTCCGAGAAGTCCGTGCTCCGAGTTGTCCTAGAAACACGTTTGGCTCCCAGTTGACCGCGCACCGAGTTGTCCGGGAACCTTTAGAATACATTACCATCCTCAAAACCCCTAGAAATAACTTCATGGGAAAAGGCACCTCTTTCAAACATTTATGACTGAAGAAGCTTTAGTGGATATAATGGACCTTGGACTTACTCCTTGACACAGTGGGCGGCGGTAAGAACCATGGAGTTAGTGATGAGTGAGCCACCGCAGAAAGACGTGCCGTCCAAAAGGAGAGCCGCCTGGTAAGGAAATTGGCCCACGTTGGCCATGGTGCCACCAATGATGCGCCCTTGCTCGGCCCTTGCTGCGAAACACACAGACATGTAATTTTAATAATTGTTATATATGATAAAAAATAAATTATTTGCATATTAGGCAGTATGAGAATTCTCCATATAATATGTGTCGTATCCAGTATAAAATAGTAACATGTTTGATATTGTGCACTCTACACAGTATTTCTGTGCTAAATTTTGTTCCCTTGGAAATGCATAATATATAACAAACTTACGCAAGTGAAGGGTCGGACGAGTGACTTTCATGGGTCGAACCTTCGCCCAGTCCACGGCCTGCAAGCACAGTAATGCATGAAAGCTGTATGCTTTAATGGGAGCAGATCAATGGAAATATCATGAATAGTACACTGTAAAGGGGCATTCACAAAGTCTTAAGGCCATGACATTTAAGGCTCGATAATTTAAAGCTTGATTTTAGACGTGTTTTTAGACCCAAAATTTCTGGTCTTAAATTATTGAGCCTTAATTGTGGCCTTAAGGCTTTGTGAATGCCCCTTTGTATGACAACTTGCACAATAAAAAAAATATAGTTCATTTAAATAAACAGCCTATTACAACGAGAGAAGAAACTTGATATATTCTCTGTTTAATTATGATTCTTACATATTTTTTTTAGGTGTTTAAAATATGAAATGTTGATTCAATTCTGTGTTTGAAATATTTGAGTTAGTTTTTATTGTAATAAGGTTTCCTCTATGCATTTTTCTGGAATGCAGTTTAATTTAATCTTGTTCCAACATGTCATACCTGAACGGCCGCGACCATCAGTAGACACGTGAGGAGCAGCTTCATTGTCTCTGGTAAACGAAGTGATGCGGTATTAAAAATTTAGCGGCTTTTATTGTTGTTTTTTCCTTATCACACCACGTATACTGAATGTACCTTTAATTTAAAGTGTCCAGATTTTGGGGTTCATGTGGTGACATATCAGATAGCAAGCGTTTTTGTTTGTTTACCGAATGAGAGCTCTTCAGACAAACTTGTTAGTTAAATTTAATGCTTGATTAGAAGTTTGATAGATTGCGATGCACAAAAAAATATATTTTAAAATTATTTTTCAAGATTATAAATCATTTTTCCCTTTATATTATACTAAAGCCCATGTTTTTATGCAATTCAATTATAAATGGGATTTCTACTCATTTTATATATTATAATATATATGCCTTCAGTACTTGAAAAGAGATGTGAAATTAGATTTCCGACATTTTGTTATTGAAAAAAATTGTAAAATTTTATGTCGATGCACCTGATATCCTTGCAACAATAAATTTGCATGCATGTTCCATGTTTCGCAACGCAGTATTAGGCAGCAACATTTATTTTCGATTAAAAATTCTACCATAAATGTCCCTAACTTTGCGTACACAACGATAGTCCAGGTAGCTTGTAACAAAAAGAATTTGTCTCCATTGTTCATGTAAATTATTATAAACAGTTAAAAACTGCAATATCATAAGTATGTGAAATTTTTGTTTTTTAATAAAGCATAATAATATACATTGAATAATTCGACAATAGTAGAATAAATAATACTATGTTTAATGCACTAATAAACAAAACACTCTACGTGTAATGTACATTGGGTCCACAGTGTATATCTGTATAATTGATTATAATTATGTTTAATTGTGTGCTATGTTCCTTTAGGCAGGAGATATACTACACTATATATATAATTGGAAATATAATTGGAACAACAGAGTCAAAAATCCGTATTATCACGTATATTATGTTTGATTTCATTGATAATGAAGCAGATTTCGTATCTCAATTATAACAAATAAATTGTCAGCTGCATCCTCGCCAGTTATATAAGGTGTGTAGTTATAATTTTTACTTTTTAATGAGGTATATTTGGTGAATAAGAATCCATCCACTAGCTGCAGCAATAAATTTTTATAAGGATTGTACGAGATGGCTTCTTTACAAAAAGTGCATCTTATCTTAGGATGACGTCAGAGGCGTCTGGAGGTGGCACTTTCGATGGAATGTGACCATCTTCAGTGCCATCCACATGGTTTCAAAAATTCGCATAAAATTCACCAATTTGACCCCCTCTTTCGATTAAGCTAGTCAAAAATTTCGAGATCGATAGTCGATACTCTATTGTGATTATCTGTGTTGTTTCCTCATCTTTTTAGGTGTATTTTTGACGTGAACCATGGAAACCAGGGAATACGATGATCTTTTCTCTGATGGAACCATGTCCTGTACAAAGAGTAGTTGTTTGTAATAAAAAAAAATAAATGATCAAAATGCTGAAAACAAGAACTTATATATTATATAGCAAAGACTGTGTACTTAAATCGTGACAAGAGTGTCACAATAAGGAAATAATACGTATATATTTATTTAATAGACTTTATTGTTACTAGATGTAGATGCAACAATTCAGGGTTGATAATGGACCTATCTTTAGATCCAATACAGCTTCAAATGAGAACCACATCAGCTTAAGGGCGTATGGTGACTCCAGCGTTGGCAGCGATCCAGTCGAGGTAGAAGGTGGTGCGGGTGAAGGCAACGGGGGCACTAGACTGACAACCAGACTTCGAGCCGAAGCTAACGATACCGATCTCGGTGGGAATGCCATCAGCCTCGTTGATGACCAGGGGGCCACCAGAGTCACCCTGCAAGGACAATCAAGATTATCCAGTGTTCAGTTTCAGGACCAATCTATCTTCTGTTTCGTTACATATTAATTGGAAGTAGCAACTTGACATACTCATTACTTAAAACTTTTTCAATTGCATCCTTATCACACCCTCACAATCGCTGCAAGCAATGCCCACTGTATCAAGGCCTGCGCACTATAATATTGATCTCGATTGTTTTTTGAAATAGTAGTCCTAGATTTTCAATTTCCCATTGAGTTACATACTAATTTCACCCCAAAATTTCCATGGAAGGAGTGATTATAAAATTTTGAAACTTTACACACAGCAAGATAAGGGGTTTAAAAATTATGTCTAGGGTGTGAAAATATAAAGGAAAATTTATTTCTGTTAGATTCAATTTGAATTTTACAGTGCTATAGCAAATGGGGTGGACTACTATTTTGTTTCGCGCGCTTCGCAATACGCAGGCCTTGATACAGTGGTCATTGCTGCAAGCCCCTACGGTTGATTTCAGGAACCTAACGTTGAAAATGTCATGTCCATATCTTTCAAGTTTCAGATTGTCGTCTGCATAATCAACCTACATTCCTGCACCCCCCGCTTCATATTATAGTCACGACTTTGCCCCTATTATAAATCATTCCATTTCTTGCATTACATGTTGGCATCGTCACCTCTCCATCTTGCACAGAATGCAAAGTACAAACCAAATCCCATAATCAAACTTCTTACTCATCACAGGTCCCTCCCAACTGTTGCTTTATATTATATAATATAAAAAACATAATAGATTATATTATGCTGGTTTTAAATACTAAAAGTGACCATTTATAATAATTATAATGCTTATTTCAGTTAGATTATATATAGTGTATAGAATAAATGTGACAAGATCTATGTTTGTATTGTGATTTTAATTAATCACTGTATACTGTCATATTATTAAATAAATATTTCTAATTAATATTATATATATTTATATATATAAGAACAGTAACATTACATAATATATAATGAGGATATATACCAAAAAAGCTTATCTTTATTTAATGTAAAGAAGAAGCAGCAGTCACAGATACTCAAAGATATTTTTGTTGTTTCCAGAGCCTTTTGCGCGCAATTGTTCAATGTTTTGTTAAAAACATTGCCCGCTAAAGACTCTGGTTGTTTCTCTAATGAATCTAAAATTTAAATTGATTACATAAATACAGAGATCTATTATAACAGTACGGGACTAACTCCAGAAAAAAATCCTAACACATATAATTTTCAGTAAAGTTCACGGGCTAGTATATGGTCACGCAAAATGACTTATGTATAATTGCATATTGACAAAACTTCTTAAGTTTTAAGTTAAAATGTGGTGATAATAAAATTAGAAGAGGACGTGGCACTCACGTTGCAGGTGGACTCGGTTCCTCCTTGGGTGCCAACGCAGATGTTGCTGTCGCGAATGTTTCCGTAGGTCACTGCGCACTCTTCATTGGTGATAACGGTCACGTCAACGAACTGGAGGTCATTGGTGATGCCAGGGGCGGCTGCAACAATTATACCCAATATATTAAATTACAATATATACACACAAAGTCATTGGCATAAACTAGTTTTGAATTTTTTGTATTGCATTTACAAAGTATTTCACATTGTTTACATCGACTTGAGGATTAATTTCAACGAATTGTTGTGCAGACTCACCGTCAGAGATCTTTCCCCAGCCGGACACGCGGACGCGCTCTCCAACGAAGAGGTTGCCTTCCGAGGAGCGGGCAGGCAGACGCACGGCTTCGATGTCTGCGGAGCACCAGGAAATTTAGAAAGACGTTTAACAAGAAAATACAGCATGATACTTTGTAATTTGGCAAATCTATTAAAGTTGCTGTTTTAGTGTCAGTTTGGTCTAAAATAATATGATACAAAGCACTAAGCAGTACATCTTTTTTTTTTTTTTTTAATAATTCATACAATCAAAAGCAATTGATCCTTATATTTAAGAGATAAATTATTCATGCATATGTATAATTTGCCATATAATTTTTTTACTGTACTCAAATCAAATGTAGACAAATAAAATATGTAAACCATATATAGCAGTTTAATATAGGCAGTTAGAAAATCTCAAAGTGTCAAAAGAATGGACAGTTAATGCACAATTAAATCGTTTCACTAGTTGCAAAGAATTAATATTAATTCTTTGCTAGTTGTGAGCTCAAGCTAAATTAAAATCAAAAGTTGACCACGGCGGAGACTTACTGGGTCCAGAGACGGAACGTCCCAGGCGGACAACGGCGATGTCGTTGATGATGGAGAGAGAACCGTAGCTCTCGTGGGCGATGCCGTCAGTGGTAGTCACAATCACGCGGCCGGGTTCAGTCTCGTCGCGGATGTTCAGAGCACCAGCATGGATTTCCCAGGAAGTGAATCTGAAGACACCACAAATACAATAATCAGTAATTTTGATAATCGGGAGAGTGCATTTCAATAATTTAACATATTAAAGCGACATTCCGGAGAAAAAATCGATCATAAACTAATATAATATTACTACTCCTAGCGTCATTGTAGTAAGTTCTACAAGAACAAAAAAAAAATTAAAAAATTATTTACGTGCATAATTGCACTTTTAAATTTAAAGTCTTGGGTCTCATCGGGGCCAACTAAACGTCGGAACTTGTAAATTTACAAAGGATTACAAAGGAAAATTGAAAGAGACTCTGTTTGGTATGCTGTGGAAGTGCCCAATCTTAACGTAGGGAGTGGAAACTTCACAGAAATTTTAATTAATATGTGGACTAAAATACTGGCTAGTGTCAATATTTTCGGAGTGCCTCGAATGAAGTTATAAGGTTTGCAATAAAACGTAATAATTCAACAAGCCGCCAAGGTTCCCCCACTACAACCTCCCTCTTGCTCGCAAGAGAAGGCGGAGGAGGCGGAAGAGCGGGGTGCCACACGTGGCGAGGCGGCGAGGGTAGTTTTTGCCTGGACTTTTACAAAAAAAAAAAAAAATCGGGAGGTAACAATGCTGTAAGGAGGACTAAAGAAAAAGACGGATAGCAGAATAACGTTTCTTTTAAATAAACAACTGCAACAATTTGAGCCTTAAAGACATTTCTATTATAAATTTCTACTTGTAAAACTTGAAAGTTCTACATAGATAATATAAATTTAACTTCTAATCGAATGATGAATATATAGTATTATTATAGATATATATAGTTCTTCCATGTATATTGAGAACAATTGAACGTATTTTTTTATCGTTTAATATAAGTCATATTTACAAGATATCGAATGTATAAAGTTTGACCCATATAATAGATATTTTTTTACGTAAGTAAAACAATTCATAATTTAGCCTTATAGTTATAAAACAATAAATACTCTGTAATTCAATATATACTAGTAAAGAATATTACAATTTACTTGAAGACCGAATTAAAAAAAAATAATAAAATTATATTAATTGTTACGAAAAAAATCAGTCAAATTAAATTACTGTTAAAATATATTTTTTAAGAAAATAAAATTCAAAACTTTATAAATTTTAATGGTTTTCTGTTTGCGCAGCAATATATACGCGGCACAAAATGCACGATGGCATTATGAAAAGCCGTGAAAACTGAACTTCAATGTTTACAAAATGCAAGCTCGATACAGACCATGTTTTTTGAAGTCCATCCCTAGAAAGTTGAGGACAAGTATTTTCTATATATTATTATATGCATATATATATGGTAAAATTCTATCTTTGAGGGGGCGAGTCAGAGTCGTACAGTTTTTATTAAAGTGCAGGTTTGACAGATTTACATTAAAATTTTTCTCTTTTTGTATAATATAATTTGTTTGCAACTTGGAGCAATGTTCTGCTAATTATTATATTTATCACAAAGAGCAACGAAACATCGTGTATTTAATCTGTTATTATGTAAATTTAATATTTTTTATTTAATATAGAATTATATAAATATTATATATATATAATTAAAGTTTAAAAATATTAATTTATTATTTGATTTTATTACGACTTGGGGGAAGAGTGCAAAAAAAAATATATTATAAAAGAGTATCGTGTCATGTAAGTTGTAACTTTTTTTTTATACCTATATATATTATACAAAAGAATGTTGGCTTGCTTGTTTATTTTAACCGTGACCACCACTCCTCACCCCCTAGTTCATCCTCAGCAGACGAGCTGGTAGAGAGGGTAGCAAAAGAGGGGTCGGAGGGGAGGGTAGAAGAGGCAACTCTAGCCAGTTGGCCCTCTTGACGTCATACGGTCAGAATAAAAAAAAATTACAAATATATTCTGTTTTTTGAGTTTGCGATTTTTTCACCGATAATTTGTACTATCAATGGGTAATGAACTTATAAAAAAATTATAGATTTTTTCCGGAATGTCGCTTTAAGAACCTGCCAGGAAAAGTGAAATAAATTTTTCTTTCACTCCTTACCATTTATGACAATTTAAAATCAATATATTAGTTGATAATACATCGATACTATCACCATGCATTTAAGAAGCACAATAAAATTCTAAATCGACAACTGTTTTACTTTGGCAAAGGGAGAACTCAAATAAGCTGAAGTCACTGTTCGTTGTAAAAGGTCTGGGAACCTTACATTTTAAGATAACTGTGGAAGTTATTTGAAAGTTATTTCAACATTGCTTAACTTCGATGAGCTACCAGCGGTGAAATTTGCTTGGTGATTGACTTACTTGCTGACGCATTGAGCGGCGGTGAGGACGACAGAGTCAGAGATCATGGAGCCTCCGCAGAAGAAAAAGCCCTCTACGATAATACCAACCTGGTACTTGAACTGGCCTACGGTGGCCAACGATCCTCCGATGATGCGACCGGTAGAGGGCACAGTGGCTACAGCAAGAACATGATAATTCAAATTGGATGGAGAGAAAAGACAGCCTCCTTTCTTAAACTGAACAGGCGTATTCGATGAGAATTTATTCCAACTTCCCCACCCATCGCAATTTCATACTTAATTTTGTCCCACTATGAACATTTGGCATTTTTTTTTTTAATTATTTGTCTGTACCCCATGGTTTGATTAAAAGTTATTAAAGCATTATGTAAAAAAAATGAGAATTTTTTCGCAGTGGTACAAGAAACTTTTATCTCCATACAAACGAATGGAGCAAAGGAATAATTGTATTGCAACAATTACGGGAGTTGTATCATGTGATACAGCAATAATACTAACTAGTGAGATATGTTTGAGTAGAAAACTGCGAACACAAACTGGCTGTTGAGTATAATAACTATATATAATAACTATAAGTGGTCATGGTCTCCCGTCATCCTTTGCGGCTGGCGTAATACTAGAGAGAGAAGATTCGAGTCAGAGAATTTGAAGGTCGGTCGGGTGGTCTAATGGTATAAGGTGCAGGTCCGCTATTGACTTGAGATGTGGGTTCGAGTCCCACCACGGCTAGATTTTTAAATTTTCTGACAATTTTCTTTCCTACCTTAACGGGTAAACACGCGGTTGGGTTTAAAATAATAATAAAATACCACCAATGTTCCGTAAGTTGAAAAACTTACTTTAATTTCAATCATAAATATGTATATGTATAATATATATATATATATATATATATATATAATGCAAAGCTGGATCATATGATGTAAAATAGTGAATATTTGAAACGGGTGAGGTAATTTTGTTGAATACTCACGGAGGATGGAAGGGCGAACCTTGACCATGGGGCGCACATTAGCCCAGTCGACGGCCTGCCAACAATAAAAAAGAAAAAAAAAAAAAACAGTATTAAAGGGGTACTGAAGGGAACACTTTTTTAATATCATCTTATCAACAAAAATAAGACCGATTCACTGGTAATAATCATTTTCTTGTTCAGGCCCCCAAATTTGAATTCCAGGGACCAACGGCTAAAAAGTGAAGTTGTGACCTATCGGTCTGGCCACACGCGATGTCCAGTAGAAATTTTATGGCGAGATGAGAGCAGAAGCGGCGATACCGGATGTTGGCTGTCATTAAAATAAACACAAATTTTCAACGTCTATGAGAAATCATCTTTCGTCTTTTTCAACGATTGGGATGAAATCACAATTCAATTTCCTATCTAGCGGTACAAAAATTATTTTTCTGTGATGATTAGAACAATTTATAATAAAGTGCAATTGCATGAAAATGCATTGATGCAATTCTCAATCTCAGCTAATATGCAACGCACAAGAACGAAATTTATACTAATCGATTGGAAATTTAATCATCAGTTACGCACTATCATTAAAAATTACAAAAATTGGTAATTAACAAAATTTGAAATTTTATATTTATTTTATTATTTTATTGACACCAGTAAGATTTATGGTTTCCGGTCAAGCGCGGCGACTCCGGCGACGGCTAACATCACCATCGCCACTCCAATTTTTTTCCCATATTACTACATTCCTGACAATAAAATAAAAATATAAAATTTCAACTTTTGTTAATTATCAATTTTTGTAATTTTTAATGATAGTACGTAACTGATGATAAAATTTCCAATCGATTAGTATAAATTTCGTTCTTGTGCGATGCATATTAGCTGAGATTGAGAATTGCATCAATGCATTTTCATGCAATTGCACTTTACTACAAATTGTTCTAATCATCACAGAAAAATAATTTTTGTACCGCTAGATAGGGAATTGAATTGTGATTTCATCCCAATCGATGAAAAAGACGAAAGATGATTTCTCATAGACGTTGAAAATTTGTGTTTATTTTAATGACAGCCAACATCCGGTATCGCCGCTCCTGCTCTCATCTCGCCATAAAATTTCTACTGGTCATCGCGTGTGGCCAGACCGATACGTCACAACTTCACTTTTTTGCCGTTGGTCCCTGAAATTCAAATTTGGGGGCCTCAACAAGAAAATGGTTATTACCAGTGAATCGGTCTTATTTTTATTGATAAGATGATATTAAAAAAGTGTTCCCTTCAGTACACCTTTAAAGCATGTCTATTCAATATAAATCATAGCATTACATATATCATAATAATATGGAAAAGAAAGTTTATGACTATATTTATTATATAAATTTGATTTTATAAAAATAAAAAAATAATTATAATAACATTTCTAAATTTAAAAAAAGAAATAAATAAAAATGTGTTATTTTCATATAAATATATTTTCCATACACAAAATTGAAAATGTTTTTATTTGTGTTCAATTCTCACATTTTAATATCGAGTGAACTATAGGTGTATTTACCTGAGCGGCCGCAACGAGCATCAAGCAAGCAATGACAGTCTTCATGGTTACTTCGATCTACAAGTAACACGTAGTTGGTTGCAGTGCATATTGATCCTCCATTCTTATCTCTGTACTCTCCTCATGATGATATAGATTTAAAAATCATTGCACGTATTTTATTCTTATCTTGATTACGCTTATGATTTTTGTATAAATAAATAAATAAATAAATAAATAAATAAATAAATAAATAAATAAATAAATAAATAAATAAATAAATAAATAAATAAATAAATAAATAAATAAATAAATAAATAAATAAATAAATAAATAAATAAATAAATAAATAAATAAATAAATAAATAAATAAATAATTCAAATATATTTTAAAATTTTGTCTTTCTATTCCCATATTTTTAATTTTTTCAATAAAATTACGTAATTTACAGTGTGTAATGCTTTTTTTTTTTAGTATTCCACCAAGATCTGTTTTGTTCGTCCAAGGATATTTGTAATTTATTTAGGACGTCAGTAACTGCGGATTCCGACATGTTTCACCTTTGTCAGAAACCAAACTGGAGCACTACCTCTGTAAAATTAGTTGAATTAAGATATGCTTAAAGCCGAGCATCTATATTCTTCTCAAATATTTTAGAAATTACTGTCACAACTGAGATAGATCGCGCGATAGTTATACACTTGACATCCATGTCCTGGTTTAAAAACTGCAGTTACAATAGCTATATATTTATTTTATCAGAAAAAGTTCCAGTTTGTAGCATTATATTTATAATAAAGTTTAATAATTAACAACTATATATTGGTTTTAGTTTACATCTTGCTTTAACATTTGAAAGAAATTCAATCTATGCCAGGGCTTGGGCTAGAATAGAGTGATTTGATAAGTGCTTCTACTTCTTCGTTTTAGAAAAATATGCACTACTTTCGTTATTGTATTCAGTATTTGTATTAAAAAAATTAAGCCTGTCAATTTTATTTGAAAATTTTTATAATCCTTAAAATATGTAAACATGAGTTAAATATTCTAATTTTTGGCATTGAAAAATTGCTACTGAATTATAAATATTATTAATTCAAGCACAATTAAGAGGTGCATATAAAGCTAATCTAAAGTCAGTTACGTTCAAGATTGTTAAATTACACTTGAAATAAAAGTTAGACTTTATAACCGGCAATATGCATTTTCACTATTTTCAGTAAGGGCTAATTTCCTGGTAAAAAATTTGGGATTATGATGTTAGTTGAAAATGCATATTGCCGGTTTTAAAACAAGGCAACTCTTATACATATTGCCACTATTATGGAATACTCTAATACATGCTAATGTTAAAAATTTGGATAGTAAAACCATTGTGAAATTTAAGTTAAAAAGATTGTTTTTGAATAAGTTATAGTAAGATGCATTTATATAAATTACATTATACTAATGTTTGTGGTTACAATTGTTCGAATCTACATAATTACAGATATAACTATTATATAATATATAATCATTGTTTATAATACAATGACATATAAAATACACAACATATATATAATAAAAATAACTGTAAAATTTCTATTCTGTTCCAGACTTTTCTTTGTTTCTGAATTTCTTTTGTTTCAGCATTTAATTATTTTTCAATTTCTTTCAGTTTTTCGTTATTGTGTAATAACCTTTTCATTTTTTTTTTTTTATCTTTTATATATATAAAATCTCTTTTGAGCACGGAAACATATTTTTTTTTTTTGTTCTTTATTGAAATTAAAATAAATAGATATATAATATTATTTCTTTTCTCTGAGATATTTCTTGAATTTTAATTAAAATATTGAAATTAATAATAAATATATGCTCACTCATTTATTTTCATATATAGTAACATATAAATTTGTTTACGTGTGTGCTTTTTTGTAGTGTATAAAACAAATGTACTAAAGTCTTTTTGTTTCAGATGGATCTAGAAGAGCTGTGGCTCTTATTGTCAATGTATGTTTTCAGATTAGGGCTTAAAAATTTTGAGTTGTGATAGAATTTTAGGAAAAAAATATTAGGTAATTTAACTTTGCTATCATTGTTGTTTTGAATTTAATACTAAAAACTATTATTAAGCTCCACAATTGGAACTATAAATATGTTTTCTTATGTTGTTTTAATATCTCAAGTAAAAAATTCAATGTATAAAGTTTGAGGTAACCATTAATATAATTTAAAATACAAATCAATATAAAATTATATATATTATTTTTGAACTATGTAACAACTATATATAAGTAATGTAATGCTAAACGGCCATTATGATTTATCCTAGCTGGACGCTACTGTTTTATAAATAAAGATATTTAAAAAAAAATTAATCTGGCTGTATATTAATTTAAAACTTTTTTCTTTGTTTTACTACTTGAAACTTTGGCGATTGTCACAATAAAGAAATAAGACGTATTACATGTAATATTTAAAAATCATGTACTTTATTGTTACTAGATATGCATGCAACAATTCAGGGTTGATATTGGGTCTATCTTTAGAGCCAATGCAGCTTCAACTGAGAACCACAGCTTAAGGGCGGATGGTGACTCCAGCGTTGGCCGCGATCCAGTCGAGGTAGAAGGTGGTGCGGGTGAAGGCAGCGGGGGCTCCAGACTGGCAACCAGCAGAAGAACCGAAGCTCACGATACCGATCTCGGTGGGAATGCCATCAGCCTCGTTGATGACCAGGGGGCCACCAGAGTCACCCTGCAAGGACAATCAAGATCATCCAGTGTTCAGTTTCAGGACCAATCTATCTTCTGTTTCGTTACATATACTGAAATACATAATTATTGTGTGTTATTTTACTTTCCTACTCTTTTTGAACAATATAATATATTGTTCAAATATTAAAGTACGGGACTATTATTTAAAAAAAAAATCCTTACATGTATTTTCAGTAAAGTTCATGGGCTAGTATGATCAATTATGATCACACAAAATAACTGCTATATAAATTGTATTGAAAAAACCTGTTAAGTTTGAAGTTAAAATGTGGTGAGAATTAGAAGAGGACGTGGCACTCACGTTGCAGGTGGACTCGATCCCTCCTTGGGTGCCAACGCAGATGACGCTGTCGCGAATGGAGACGTTACCGTAAGTAAGGGCGCACTCTTCATTGCTGATGACGGTCACGTCAACAAATTTGAGGTCATTGGTGATCCCAGGGGCGGCTGCAACAATTATCC
The DNA here is from genome assembly GCA_949825025.1 of Siphlonurus alternatus. Taxonomy (NCBI): domain Eukaryota; kingdom Metazoa; phylum Arthropoda; class Insecta; order Ephemeroptera; family Siphlonuridae; genus Siphlonurus; species Siphlonurus alternatus. The sequence goes on from OX463779.1 coordinate 22,925,368, forward strand.
AATATATAATAACTTACAATACACAATATACAAAGTCATAAACTAGTTTTGACTTTTATATATAGCATTTACAAAATATTTCACATTGTTTACAAGATTAATAGCAACGAATTGTTGTGCAGACTCACCGTCAGAAATCTTTCCCCAGCCGGACACGCGAACGCGATCTCCAACGAAGAGGCTGGTTTCTGAGAGGGTAGGCAGACGCACGGCTTCGATGTCTGTGGAGCACGAAGCAATTTATTTTTAACAAGGAAATACAGCGAGTTAATTTTTTATTTACGCAGTTGAGTATATCGTCATCTATTAATGAATTTAATCTAAAAAACAATATGATGTAAAGAAGTTGATAGAATTAATTCAATATCATATTTTTTTATATAGTACTTGCTGTACTTCATATGAACGCAGAAAAAAATTATTTTAATATTATTGTGATAAAAAAAGGCACATTTTAGAGTTAGTTTATATTTTAAGCAAATTAACAAATTATTCACCCAGGAATATTTTGACATCCGTAGACTAATAAAATTTTTCAAACAAGCATAACAGTTTAATAGAGTTGAATAGTTAGAAAATCTCAAAAGAGTCAAAAAATGGAAAGTGCATTACACAATTAAATCGTTTCACTAGTTGTGAGCTCAAGCTACATTAAAATCAAAAGTTGACCACGGCGGAGACTTACTGGGTCCGGAGACGGAACGTCCCAGGCGGACAACGGCGATGTCATTGACGATGAAGAAAGAACCGTAGCTCTCGTGGGCGGTGGCGTCAGTGGTGGTCACGATCACGCGGCCGGGCTCAGTCTCGTCGCGGATGTTCAGAGCACCGCAGTGAATTGCCCAGGAGCTGAATCTGATAACGCCACAATAATTAACTATAATGCAACAACTATTAATCGTGTTTCAGACTCTTAACATGTAAAAGGCAAATAAATAACTTTAAGAATACATAAACAATCAACACATCAAGAACCAGCTAGAAGTAAAATATATTTCTCTTTCTGATGTACACTTTTCTCTCTTTGAACATTTTCCGAAAGCATTTCGGTGTAGCGTCAGTAGGTGGGAACCCTAACGTAGTTTCTCAATGAATGTTAATTTTTATTGTCATAGTTTTGAGGGGTCACATTTTTATCCTAAAGCTTATATAAACACAATTAAAAAAAAATGGCCCAAAACCCAAAACTTTTAAAGTTGCTAAAAACTATGAAGATGAAAACTTAATATTGTAAAGAACGTCGATCAGTGTTAATTGCCTCCTACTGACTTAAAATTTTCATTGAAGAAATGGATAAATAGCAAATATCACAGCTACTCTGAATTTTTTTCACATTTTTTAGTCTGGAAACTTTTTTTTTTTTTTTTTTAATTATTGAAAGCATATGGTGCTTTCTGGCGTCAAGTGGCATTCTCTTTTTAATAAAATTAGGATAGTTAAAAACGGAGCGTAGACTTAAAACCGAAGCTCCTTATAATTTTTAGACTTTTAATTTCTTGGACTAAAAAAAAAAAAGTAACATAACTTACAATTTCATTTCATTCATACCATGAAGCGTTTTCAAGCGTTTGATGTGAATAAATTAATGCTCTAATGTAGCAGGACATTTTCTATGGAGTGACAACTGTAGTTGAAAGTCACTGTTCAATGTAAAAAGTTGGTGAATCTTGCATAAGGTAACATTTGCAATTACTGGAAGACAAACCGATCTAATGTTATAGCTCAATATTGCTTAACTTCGATGAGATGCTACCAGCGGTGAAGTTGGTGATTGACTTACCCGCTGACGCAGTGAGCGGCGGTGAGGACAACAGAGTCAGAGATCAGAGAGCCTCCGCAGAAGTAAGAGCCGTCCATGAAGACGCCCACCTGGTACTTGAACTGGCCCAGGGTGGCCAACTCTCCTCCGATGATGCGACCGGAGTTAACAGGCACAACAGCTACAGCAAGAACATAATTATTAAAATTGAATGGAGTTAAATAAAAAAAGTGACTTTTTTATACTGAACATGCCATGCAGGCGTGGATTCAGAGGGTGTATTTCAACGTTCCCACCCTTCGCAATATCAAATATTACATCTATATAATTATAATATGTAAACAGTATACGGATACTTCACATGCTTAATTTTATTTCACTAGCACTGAACTTTTTGAATTTTTTATGCAGATATCGAAATATAAACTTACAGAATTATATGGTAGTTAAAATTAAAAGTTCATAAAAAAAATTAGCGAATTTCTTGGCAGGTATTAGCTGTGTTTATTGTGTTGAACAATGCAAACAAGTAACTACTTTGTTGTAGTAAAATGGAAATATATTTAAAAAAAAGTCTTGTAAACTGACGTCCAAAATATGTTGAGCAAAATTTTATCCATTCTTCATTGACACCTTTCCTATCATTCTTTCAGCCTTAATGCCCTTATATTAATAAATTAATGCATAGCTGGACCATACTTAATGAAATAAATAATAATGAATATTTGAAGTGGGAAAATTTTAGTACTGCTGTTTTCAATTAGCTAATTATTTAAAAAAAAACTAAGTTCTTTAAAACAGGAAAGTTTTTTGCAAGTCGGTTTATTAATTGCAAAAGGATAAAAATTTTAGTTAAGTCATGAAAATGGGGTTTCACGTTAATAAAATGTCTTTATAGAGGAAGACCAATTTAAATTAATTATGGCTCTCAATTGATAACATTCTTCCAAGTAATAAGTCAAACACCATTTCCGCCTTGTGACTCCGAGCTATTATAGAGAAGAGCCCGAGCGACGAGCCTGAAACGTCACTACCCCGGCGGATGAAACGTTCGCTACACCACTACACTGGCCGTCATATTCATTTAGGTTCTGGTTGGAGATGTTCGAAATCATTTTATTTTTATTGGGCTAGTTATAGATCCTTCGTTGCAAACTGTCAACCATTGATTGAGAACTGAATACATTACAAATATGACGTGCAGTGTAGCTGCCATTCACAGTGACCGGACGAAAAAAAGTTTGCTGACTCGTCGCTTGAAAGAATGTAATGCACTGGTACACAAAATTAAATTAAATTAAATTATTCTTCAATCATATTTAAAATAATTTATAGCATTAGTTTATGATGTAAGCCTAGAGGTGAGTGAGGTAAGTTTGTTGAATACTCACGGAGGATGGAAGGGCGAACCTTGAACATGGGGCGCACATTGGCCCAGTCGACGGCCTGCCAACAACATAAATAAAAAATCGTTAATTGATCTTGCACTAGCACTATATATTATATAACGATTATAAAGCGTTGTGTCCGTTATAATAAAGTACTGTTTGTGCATTTCATATTTTAACGATCGATTGCTCATCTGCGCAAGCAAATATAAATTAGTAAGCAGATGAGTTATGTTAAGTAGCGTAACTGTTGATTGTAATAAATCAATTGATGTAAAATTTTCAAATAAATGCTTATTAATCTTATTATATTTTGTACAAAAATCAGCCATTTTTTAAATGAAAAAATTTAAACTGATCATATTTAATTACAATTTTTTTTTCAGATTTTTTTTTTAAAGATGTTACATGATTGCCATGGGAATTAATCTAGAGTGTTAAGCATTTGTTCAACAGTTCACACATATCACAGCCATATGCATTGAACAAACCTCACGATTTTTTTTGTTGCATATTTCGATAAAACACCTCGAGTCATTTTTTTTGTCACATTTTTATTTTTATTTATTTTTTTAACCCTCAAAATCGAGGAGAAAGACGCTGTGACGTCATAGTCTTGCAACGTCTTTCCCTACGCTTGCGTGTTAGATATTTGCATTACTATGACGTTATACAGTGTTTTGCAGCAAGATTTTAAGGCTTTAAAAAATATTTAAAAAAAAAAATTCTTATGCCTCAAGGTTGCAATAAAAATTTTCATAAAGATTGTTCATTCAAAGTATTTAAAATTATAAAAATTAAATTATGATAAAAATTAATGTTTTAATGATAATTATTTATTACATAAAGGGGAATCACGAGGCTTTATATAGAACCACATGTAGGACCAACTTTTTTTAAGTGTCGATTTTAGTCAATTTTCAAAGCTTTAGGTATTATAGTGATTTAACACAGAAGCAATTTTAATAATATACTTACTATCATCATGATGCTATTTCACTCGAATTTAATTCATTTGTAATTTTTTTTTTTTTTACATATTGCCTGCACCTGCATATAATAATTAAATTTATAACAAAATATAAATATATTGTTATAATTAATGTTTAATTCCATATTCGATAGGTTAAAAATATAATTATTACAAAATTTAAAGAGATTACTAAATATGATGCAAGTTAATGTTGATATATTTTTAACCGAAATTAAAAACCTTGCATGGAAATGTCTTAGTTTTCATAAATACTTTTTACTGGCATGGTGACGTTGTACTCATGATTTGAGGACAACTTTTGCCTCATTATTTAGCTGAATCTCTAACTTGGTATTAAAATATCCCATTTTAATCCATGCATTACGCATTATAAATATTTAAGTTGTATCATGGAAAAGGTTTACCTGAGCGGCCGAGACCATTAGCAGACAGGTGAAAAGAAGCTTCATTTTCTCTGGCGAAAGAAGTGTGGTCTGGCTCAAAATATCTGCGGCTTTTATTGTAAATCTCTTTATCTCACCATCGTATGAATTTGTGTGAAGTATCCAAAGATTGGGAAAATGTTGCGTTCATCTGTCCTTGTAAAGTTTCAATTTATTAATTTTTTAATTGGTTTTCTTGAGAACATTTTTTTTTAAAGATAAGGGTCAAACTCTTGATAAGAAATTATATTAGATACCCAAGAAAGATAAAAATTCAATTAAAATAATTATACTGCATGTATATTGAAATATACCATCATCAAATAATTTTAATTTTCAGATATGTTTTAAACGAAACAAAAACTTGTTTGATATAATATAATTAATGTGAATAATCCTCCTAATGAATTGGTGCAGGGCTTACTAATATTAAGTTAGCATTACTATAATTACTATCTTTACATTTATTATTCTTCGACGTGTTAAATATTTTAATAATTTTTGCATTAAAAATGTTTAACGGAATTATAATTAATTACTTTTAATTAATCTAAAGTCAATGATTATTATTATTGAAATTAAGTATTTTAAACACTAAACTTAACTATACTATACTAAAGTATAGAATTCTTCATGCTATTTAAAATGACTACATTAAATTTAACTGACATAAATAAGGCATGAATGAAACATTGTTCCATGGTTTCCATGCAATTGTTATGAATTCCTAAATTTATAGAACATTATATTACATTAAAAAAACTGTCTGGTTTTTAACTTAAAATTATTTTCATTATATGGTACAGCTAACATCGGAAAAGTTCCATTTTGCATTTTGTTAATTAGTAATTACCATGTAATCGCATGTTGATTTTCTTGAAAAAAGTTCATTTTATCAGACTGCAAAATTGTACAATTTCTTGCCGAAATGTTAAGAAGAATTGATAATAATTTAATATTTAAGAAAAAACTTATAAAGTTCTAATAAACAAAGAATTTTATATTGTTATAAATTTTCAAAGTAATAAAATGTCTGAAAATGTCTTAAACATTAAAAATATATATAATGACCATGAAACATATAAATATATTATTAATGCATATTTTTGCTTCATTTAATTATCTGATGGTCTGGCTTGTTTATGTACTGTATCATAAGTGAAATAAAATAAAATCTTTGCATAGATATTTTGTTTGTTTCATGTGCTATTCTGTGTTGTTTCCTCTTTTTAGGTGTTTTTTGACGTAAACCATATCCTGTACAGAACAACCAGTTGTTTGTAATAAAAATAAACTATCAAAATGCCGAAAAGAAACTTTATACTGTATAGCAAAGAATGTCTAATATTTAAAATTGTGATATAAGAGTGTCATAATAAGGAAATAATATGTATATATTTATTTAATAGACTTTATTGTTACTAGATGTAGATGCAACAATTAAGGGTTGATATTGGGCCTATCTTTAGATCCAATACAGCTTCAACTGAGAACCACAGCTTAAGGGCGGATGGTGACTCCAGCGTTGGCCGCGATCCAGTCGAGGTAGAAGGTGGTGCGGGTGAAGGCAGCGGGGGCTCCAGACTGGCAACCAGCAGAAGAACCGAAGCTCACGATACCGATCTCGGAGGGAATGCCATCAGCCTCGTTGATGACCAGGGGGCCACCAGAGTCACCCTGCAAGGACAATCAAGATTATCCAGTGTTCAGTTTCTATATCAACATATAATCTGTTTTGTTAAATGTATAATGGGAAGTAGCAACCTGATACTCATTACTCAAACCCTTTTCAATTGAATCCTCAAAATCGCTACAAGCCCCTGTTCACGGTTGATAACAGGAACCTACATGTCGAAAATGTCATGACCATAATATCTTTCAAGTTTCATATTGTCGTCTGCATAATCAAACTACATTCCTGCACCCCCCGCTTCATATTACAGTCACGACTTTGCCCCTATTATAAATCATTCCATTTATTGCATTACATGCTTGCATGTTGGACCTTTCCATCTTGCACAGAATGCAAAGTGCAAACCAAATCCAATAGTAAAAAATTCTTACCCATTATTCATCCATAACGGGTCCCTCCTAACTGTTAATTATTTAATAAGAACAATAACCAGGCGCAGATCAAGAAAAATAATCTTCGGAGCGGGCTGCCTCCATAAGGCCAATGTTAAAAAAAATATTAGAGTGGGGGAAATGCCTATATTGCACATGTTAAATCCAAACTTTTGAGGGGCGAGGGGGGGGGAAGGCTGCAGCCTTCCAAACTCCTCCCTCCCTGGATCCGCGCCTGACAATAACACTACATATGTGCATGTATACCAAAAAAGCTTATCTTTATTAATGTAAAGAAGAAGAAGATGTTAAATTTATTCAAAGACATTTTTGTTGTTTCACTCATGAATCTAAAAATTAAATTGATTACATAAATATACAGATCTATTATCACAGTACGCGACTACTTTCAGAAAAAAATGGTAACGCATAATTTTCAATAAAGTTCACATCAGCTAGTATGTTTACGAAAAAGAACTGCTATATACATATGTATCATTATATATTGACAAAACCTGTAAAGTTCTAAGTTAAAATGTGTGTTGATATTAATTATATAGACTTACGTTGCAGGTGGACTCGGTGCCTCCTTGGGTGCCGACGCAGATGACGCTGTCGCGAATGGAGACGTTACCGTAGGTAAGGGCGCACTCTTCATTGGTGATGACAGTCACGTCAACGAACTTGAGGTCATTGGTGATGCCAGGAGCGGCTGCAATAATTAGCAAATATATTAAATTACAATACATAATATACAAAAGCATAAACTAGTTTTGACTTTTATATATAGCATTTACAAAGTATTTCACATTGTTTACATCGACTTGAGGATTAATATCAACGAATTGTTGTGCAGACTCACCGTCAGAGATCTTTCCCCAGCCGGACACGCGGACGCGCTCTCCAACGAACAGGTTTCCTTCCGAGGAGCGGGCAGGCAGACGCACGGCTTCGATGTCTGCGGATCACCAAGCAATTTAGAAAGACGTTTAACAAGAAAATACAGCATGATACTTTGTAATTTGGCAAATCTATTTAAATAACTTTTTTAGTGTCAGTTTTGTCTAAAATAATATTATACAAAGCACTAAGCAGTACACATATCTAATTGATAAGTATTTTTTTTTTAATAATTCATAAAAACAAAATCAATAGTTGATTTTCATATTAATTTAAGAGATAAATTATTCATGCATATGAATAATGTGCCATATAATTTTTTTTACTGTACTCAAATCAAATGTAGACAAATAAAATATGTCAACCATAATTATATAGCAGTTTAAAATAGGCAGTTAGAAAATCTCAAAGTGTCAAAAGAATGGACAGTTAATGCACAATTAAATCGTTTCACTAGTTGTGAGCTCAAGCTACATTAAAATAAAAAGTTGACCACGGCGGAGACTTACTGGGTCCAGAGACGGAACGTCCCAGGCGGACAACGGCGATGTCATTGACGATGAAGAAAGAACCGTAGCTCTCGTGGGCGAGGGCGTCAGTGGTGGTCACGATCACGCGGCCGGGCTCAGTCTCGTCGCGGATGTTCAGAGCACCAGCATGGATTTCCCAGGAACTGAATCTGAAGACACCACAAATACAATAATCAGTAATTGTGTTTCAGATTTACTGGAGAGTGCACTTCAATAATTTAACATATTAAGAACCTGCCAGGAAAATTGAAATAAATTTCTCTTTCACTCCTTACTGCAGCAAATATCCTTAACCATTAAATATATGGCAATTTAGCATCAATAATATCTTAGTCGATAATACATCGATACTATATCACCATGCATCGGAGAAGCACATTTTTAAATCGTCAACTATGTTATACTTTGGCAAAGGGAGAACTCAAATAAACTTAAGTCACTGTTCGTTGTAAAAGGTCTAAAAACCTCACATAAAATAACTGTGGAAGTTATTTGAAAGTTATTTCAACATTGCTTAACTTCGATGAGCTACCAGCGGTGATATTTTGCTTGGTGATTGACTTACCCGCTGACGCAGTGAGCGGCGGTGAGGACAACAGAGTCAGAGATCAGGGAGCCTCCGCAGAAGTAAGAGCCGTCCATGAAGATACCGACCTGGTACTTGAACTGACCTACGGAGGCCAACGATCCTCCGATGATGCGACCGGTAGCGGGCACAGCGGCTACAGCAAGAATATAATAATTAAGTTGGATGGAGAGAAAAGCAGGCGTATTCGTTGGGAGTTTATTCCAACTTCCCCACCCATCGCAATTCCATACTTAATTTTATCTCACTATAACATTTACATTTTTTTTAATGATGCATCTGTTCCCCATAGTTTAATTAAAAGTTATTATAATGCATTATGTAAAAAAATTGGATTTTTTTCACAGTGGTAAGTGTTACAAGATACAATTTTACATACAACTTTTCCTTACAAGAAAATTTCATCTCCATACAAACGAATGGAGCCAAATTTTTCTTGTAAGGAAAAATTGTATTACAACAATTAATAAGAATAGTTGTATCGTGTGATACAGCTATTCTGCGAACAAAAACTGACTGTTGAGTAAAATAATTATATACACATATATATATATATGTGTATATAAAGCTGGATCATATGATGTAAAATAGTGAATATTTGAAACGGGTGAGGTAATTTTGTTGAATACTCACGGAGGATGGAAGGGCGAACCTTGACCATGGGGCGCACATTAGCCCAGTCGACGGCCTGCCAACAATAAAAAAAAAAAAATGTTAAAGCATATCTATTCAATATAAATCATAGCAGTACATCATAGTTATATGGAGCAGGAAGTTTATGACTACTATTATATATATTATACAAATTTAATTTTATAAAAATTATAATAACTATGTGTCAATTAAAAAAATTAAATCTTTTTAATTTTCATATATATAAATTTAAATATTTTCCATGCATAAAATTGAATATATTTTTATTTGTGTTAAATTTTCACAGTTTAATATCGAGTAGGTGTATTTACCTGAGCGGCCGCGACGAGCATCAAGCAAGCAATGACAGTCTTCATGGTTACTTCGATCTACAAGTAACACGTAGTTGGTTGCAGTGCCTATTTATCCTCCATTCTTATCTCTGTACTCTCCTCATTGCACGTATTTTATTCTAATCTTGGTTACGCTTATGATTTTTTTTTATTATTTTTTAATAATCTGCATTGTAATGCTAGCCTAGACATATTTATCTCTAAGTAACTAACGACATACTCTCAAGTATTGATTGGGTTTTTTTTTTAAATGATATCGTAACTACCGAACACATTTTTATTTATTATGTAATTAGTAATATACAGATAACAAAAAACCTTTATATTAAATGACGATATGACGATACGATCATGTTATGATTTATGATTGTTGATATGATAGGCATTAAATTTATAGACTGTAAAACCCCAAGTCTGATTCATAATGATTACAGTATTATACATATTGAAATGAAGCCGCGCGTGTGTGTATGTACTTAATCTGGGATTAATTATGATGATGCAATAAATTTTAGTGACAAGAAAATTGTAACTCTTCTTACAAGTGACTTATAAAATCTCACTAGACAAAACAAAAAATTGGTTGTCTGCATAAATCGATAAAGCAATGGACAACTTACATGAAAATTTTTTTTCGCAAAAATGAAAAGAGGGTATCATATTATGCCACTCTGACTTTTTTTCAAATTTTTGGAGTCCCGAAAATGTTTTTATTTTTAATGTGTGTGTGTGTGTATATATATATATATATATATATATATATATATATATATACATAGAATCATAATATTTTACTACCATTTAAGTACCATTAGCAACTACAACGTCTATAACGCTATAAGAAGGATATAGTCGGATATGGCAATACCTAATATTTTTAACTATTCTTCATCAGTTTCATCACTCCATGCATCAGATAAATTCGACACCTATTAATTTTGTACAATATGTACCTATACAAGCAAACAAAAATTTATTTCGATTGAATGAATTTATTTACTAGCAAATTGTAAGTGTATTCATTTCATGCAGCTAGCACATAATATTTTGTAAAAGTTCTGCCCGTCTACCTTTGATTATTAGTTTTTACGCAATCTTTACAATATTATTGCAAAACAAAAACCCAGCGTTGTATGCTTAATTTCTTTTAAATTTCAAGATGTTGAAATAATGTAATCTGTTTTAAATCAGCATTGTGTCTGACAGTATCTTAAGTCGAAAGGTTAGAACTTGTTGTTTTTCAATTCGAAATGACGTAACTCTGTTGCGCAAAGTTGAGATTAACCTTGTCATTTCTTCTGTCTTATTTCTAGAGATAACAAATAACAAATTCGTTTGTTCAAAGTAAATCACTTAAAATCAAAACAATTATTTAATTTAAAATTTATTATTATAATTGAAAAACTACTTATAATGAAGTGATCTCAAAATTATATTTTTAATTAACGAGGAACTAAAAATATAAACTAAAATATATGCATTAATACTCTTTATTACTTAATAATTGTTTTACATTGTGAGTAAATTATTTAATAATTGTATACACACAAATGAACAGTCTGCTTGCATTTTTTCTCCTGTTTTCATAAAGCTATCACCACACACATTCATTTTGTCTCCAGACTTAGTTGAGCTTGTTAATCAAATTTATTAAAAAACAAATTAAAATATATTAATATTAATATATATATATTTATATATATATATATATATATATATATATATATATATATATATATATATATATATATATATATATTATATTGAAACACAAATATTAATGTTACTTTCATTTTTTAATTATAAGCTTATAGGCTTAATTTATTTTTAATAACAAAAATTTATTAATCTTTATCACTTAATTTTTGTAACTTTATTTGTACATTCATTTTAAACACACTTTTTTATTCTTTAGTTGATGTGTATTTTTTTTCCTCGCACAATTTATTTTAAATTGAAATGATGATAACTTATCGTTAATTTTGAAATGTCTGTATGGATGCAATTTTTAATGAATGAAGTTTTTAATTAAGTATATAATAATAAAAGCATGCACCAATTGGAATTAACTATTTAATTAGAATGGTTACAAAATTTATTCCTTGATTTATTTACAGCACTTGATAAAATAAAGGTTAGATTAAAGTGAAGATTTTTCTTTGAAACATAAAAAATTTCACCAAAATTCCGCTAGCTGAGATTGCCACTTCCACAAAATAGATATCAATTATGTCACATTATGTCTTTGAAATCATTATCAATGTTCTTAAATCTGGCGTTCTGTCAGACTTTCCCTATTAGCAAAATGGTTCATAATTTTATTTTACTTCACTTATATAAATAATTAATATTAAAAATGTTATCTGACAGACTCGCATAGCAAACCCTATGACATAACGCTTTTGGTACAAATTAACAGTAATTTTTTTAATTATATTATATTTTGAATCGTAATGAATACATATTATTAAATTGTATTAATTATAACATGACTTCATTTTTCAGTTTGTTTATACAGTTGACATTAAATTATTATCAATTTTGTTATGAAACCTATTTTATAAGAAGCCAATCATAAATTGTCCACACAAAGTAATTGTAAAAATTATATAATAATTAATTATATATTATATAAATGTCAGTGCACAAAAGTCTTGCAATATCACCGCATTTTTTCCATCTCCCACACGTGATGACGTCATAGGGTACTTCTGACGACACATTTGACACCATTCAGAGACGTCATGAGCCACCGGTGGGACCCTCAAATAAATCACCTGAGAATTATAATGAAAGCACTTGAATAAGTTCCTTTAACGTTACACTTCATGTTCATCCTCAGGAGATAGCTTGTAGGTGTCGAGCCTCGTGTTCTTCCCTGCAAGAACAACGAGAGTCACCCCTAGGCCCGGGTCGGTGGCATGTCGTCAGTAGTACCGGTGGCGTCACAGGCGGTTCGCCGTCAGGTTGTAGCGCCAGGCAGCGTGCGAGGCAGTGGTTGGGGGCGGCGGGCGTACGGGCTCACTCTCACCGCCCTCCGCGTGTCAGAAAGCGTCCTCGGCTGCGTCGCGATGTTGCGAGGCACGGCGTCTTAGAAGCAGGAGGCTGAGAGCGAGCAGTGTCGCTAGTACAAGTGCCACGCCCCCCAGTGCGAATGTCGTGCTGCGGTACGTCTGGCCAGAACCGTCTAAAATACGATGAACACGTGTCAGGACGTGTCTTTGGTATTTAAGTCGTTTATGATTACCAGGTTTTGATTTGAGAAATATTATTATAATATATAAATATTAAATGAATTAATATCATATTTCACTATATCTGCATAGAAAAGAAGTATATGGAAAATTTTAGTTCCTTGCATTATGTTCAAATGTCAAAGCATCAAGTTTATAACTTCTACAAAATCAAAATATATTTTAAAAAAAGTAAAAAAAAAAAAAAAAAAAAAAAAAAAAAAAAAAAAAAGTACATGAAAGTCTTATGTTGAACATGGTAAATGCTTGGAGACTAACAAGTAAGATGTCTTCTTGGACTGATGGACATACCTCGTCATGAGCTTGTTTGCATTAAAGGAAGGAATGTAGCTGAAAATTGCGAATCCTCATGACTAGTATTTTTACAGCCCGACTCTCACCGTCTCGAAGCTCTCCGCCCTCGGTGCCTGTCTTGCGTGGGGTCTCCGCCGGCTCGGGAGGCAGTTCGGACAGACGCGGCAGCAGCGAGTTCCAGAGCGCCTCACCCAGGCTGGGTAGGGGCTCCGCTCGCATTTGCTGGGCCTCCAGTGAGAACACATTACCCTCGGCAGCCACGAAACTGCGCCACGACACACCGTAGCCATAAGCTCCGGGAGTAGGGTTCCTGTAAACCATTCAAGAACTCTAGAAAATTTGCTTTAGAGTCTTTAAAGGGTCTTACTTTAAAACAGGAAAAATTAACACCCCAAATTTTTCTCGAAGTAAAAATTATTTTTATTAATGTTAAAATTAATCTTAATGAGTATTAAAAAAGTAGTAGTTGAATAAAAAACTATGTAGCAATTAGAATTACTTCTAGAATTACAGTACAATTATTATATATAATTTAAACATATTATATTCCAGGACCAAATCTAAAGATGCATACAATTATAGCATTGTGTATTACCCGTGTCGTATGAAGTCGACCCAGAGTCTTTTTATTAAGGAGGAGAGTCGATCCTCGGCAGCGGTGAGGCGACGTCCAAGAGCGCGTGCCAACAGTCCCGGACCCAACAGCAGCACCACGTCCGTCCCGTGCGCCGCGCCTGAGGAGCATCGAGCAACAAATCATAGTATAATTATGTATTTTATCACATTAAATATTTAATATTTGACACTTTATTTCATCAAGATAGGAAAACATTTGGTGGATATTAGCATTAAATTAGCTTAAAGATTTATTCGGTTAATAGTTATGATAAAGTTGGTATACTAGCTTGTAAAGGCACGTGTATGTTTATGGTATGTATATATGAGTCGGAGTGGCAAGAAGAATTTCAATTATAGTAGAATACGTTAGTGTTTTAATTATTGATACTTCGATTATATAATTTTAAATTATTTTTTTGCATGTTTTTACTTAATTGCTACAGGTAAACTTCTTTTCTTTCTAGTACAAGACATTGAGACCTATAGTGCATACCTGATGAGTTGATGCCACTGTGGTAGACAAGATCTGCTCCGGGAAGGGCGGGGTGTGTTCCCAACTGGTAGAGGAACACGGGGGGCGCGGATACGCTCTCTGCCAGGACTGAGGCAGTGAGTGCGTGAGGGGCCCGGTACTGAGCGTCCGAGTACATCTGTGCATATAAACATGTGTGAGCTGAGACGGAAGCAGTCTTCATATTGAGGTAATGTATTACAAGAGGATTGACAAGTTGTTTCAAAACTTTACTCTATGAAAATTAAGTAATTCGTTACGCACAATTTCCTTAAAATGCAACACGCCCCTCACACGCGCGTGTAATTTTTGTTTTTTCTACGAAGATTTGAATGAGGGATTTAATAGCATTATACAAATACAATAAAACCTGTTTCTAGTCTTATAATCTCTAAATATAAAAGATAATTATTATTAATTTTTTAAAATGTCCAATGAAATTTGTTCTACTTCATTTAAGGACTTGAAATGTTAAAGATCGATTATAACTTGTCATAACTTGTGACCTCACCTGAATGAGCTGAGCGAGGAGCGCCTCCGCGTCGCCTTGTCTTGCTCGAGCCACGTACTGGAAGCAGAGCAGCTCACGCACCATGGAACCACGCCTCGCCAGACCGGCCTGCACCGTGAGGGCGGGCACGGCAGCGCGCTCGGCGAACTGCAACAGCTGCTCGTAACCTTGCTGCGCCAGCTCGCCCCAAGACGCTGCAACACAAAGCCGTTTCACAATACACTATCAATCTTGCTTAACAAGAACTGCAGGTTTTATGGAATTTCATATTGATTTGAAGCTATGCAAGTATTACACTGCTTATAATCTTTATTGAAAGAAAGGTTCAAAATTCATATAATTTATGAAGAAATTAAAGGCTTCCATTTTCAGGCGAACCTTATGCAAGTATAAACTTAGGTCTTGAGCTGAAACTTGCTTTACTTTCTATGGTCCAGGGACACTTACCAAGAGCTGCAACTCCGTCGTTGGCGGTGACTCCCATAAGCACGGGCACGGAGACTCTTCGCAGCGCCTCTCGTGGTTCCAGTGGCAAGTAGCGGTCGCTTTCGGGTAGAAAGGTGTCTGTTACAGGAAGCGGGATCTCAGACCAGTTGCCACCCTGTGGAGTAGTGTGGAGTCAGAAGTCAGAACTGACGATCATTGCCCTAAATTGCATATGCATATATATGCAACCCGCTCCGTTTCAGTGCTGAACAAGTTGCCTAACATCAAGGTGAGATCATAATTTTTTTATGTAATCCAAGTTGAAGAGAAAAAGATGGCGCGAACGGGCAAACAGCCCTTAGCGTCACTGTGTGAGAAAAATTAATTTGTTGATCTACAACGCGAAGAAAGTATTTGTAACTGTGCAAGGTGAATCTTAAATAAATTAGCAATGGATACCAGTGAAATGATGGACTATTTTAGAAAGGAATTTGATGTACTGAGAAATTTGTTGTTCGACGAGCGTGCTGAGCGTATTGCACTGCAAGCTCAGTTCAACCACGAAGTAAGCTGCCTGAAAAGGGCCAACGACGAACTTCAACGAGCACTGGACGCACAAGAAAGTAAGAACAGAAAAAATAACATTATAATTTTTGATGTTGATGAAGCCTCTGATCAGACATGCGAGGAGACTGTGACTGACATTTGCATGTCATTAAAAGTAGATATGGGTGAAAATGGAATTTCGGAGGCATTCCGTGTTGGCCGCAACCGAGGTAAACGACCAATTGTATGCAAGATCGCAAATTTTAATAAAAAATGTGAAATAATGAGGAAAAATAAGCAGTGTGGAAACTTCAAAATACTTCATGACCTAACAAAAAAAGAGCGACGCGATCGCAAAGATCTCCAGCACCACCTCAACATAGCTAGAGGCAAAGGCAAGCATGCATTTGTTAGACACGGCAACATAGTGGTAGATGGCTTCACATATACAAAAGAGCAGTTGTCAAGTGCACCATCACACAACAACGCGACAATGGCGGTGGACGAGGCAGAATGCAGCAAAAATGACAAACCGACAACATTGCAGTTTTCCGAAACACATGGCTCTGACGTCAGTTTTTCATCAGTTAGGGGAGCAAGCTCTGAGAAATGCATCCCCACAAACGTGCGACCTTGGGAACTGAGGAGCCGAGATCGCACCGCGGCGAGTAACGTGAGACCAGCAGCAGAAATCCCCCGCCCCCGTCAACCAGCTCCAGCTGGCAAAACTGTGCCACGAGATACACTGTACAAAATTAAACGTGCGCCCACCACTCATTCACATGTTGTGCAAAGAAAAAAAAATGATAAATCGCTCAATTAATTAAATCAATTAAAACAAATTAAAAATTTTATTAGCGTACAATGAGTGAATCAACAAATTGGACTAAGAGACTTACTTTGGACACTGTGTAATACTTGAGACTTTTAAATTTATATTTTTAAGCAAATAATAAAAAAATAAAAAAATCCAAAAAAATTGTAAAACCCCGCAGGTAGAGATGATATAATAAGACTTAATTGTTTTGAATCCTAACTCTGTATTTGTATTATGTGAATTTGAATAAAACCTATTCTGAATCTGAATGTAATCCAAGTTAATCCAACCGTTTCACCTAAACAAAAGTATGACGCTCCTTAAAATTGCCACCCTGAAACACGCCTGCATATAGCTCTGGAGGGAGTCTCCAAGACTCATTATTACAATGCATAAAGTACTTTTTCTTCTGACATGTGCCATGAGAATACATTGTGGAGGAGTGAATGTGTTCATTCATTTTTTTCTTAATAAATGTGTAAATTGTACGGTTATTAATTCCTCCGCCGTTCCATAGTACTAATAAAAATCACAAAATACATTGTATATCTGATTAATATGATAATATAATTAACATTGGTTATTCCATTAAATTTAAAAAAAAATAACGATGAAAACTTGTGCACTGGATTTTTGTTTCTGAATCAACTGCCATACAACTAATGGTTAACCGATATTAAATTACACGTGGAACGTGTTATGAGATTCATGAGCTGACACTGACCTTGTACTGGTTGTGGAAGGCACGCATCAGCTCGGCGATGCTCTTGGAGCGAAGACAGGCGAGAGTGGCACCGGACGTGGTGCCGAGGCAGCCGAGGTTTCGTGCCACCTCGCGGGACGCTGCCAGAACGGGGGCCGCACCTCGAGAGCCACCCGCCCATGGAGCAAGGGGACTGCCCGACATGGCAACCACTCGCTGGAACAAACCTGGAGGAGAGGCGTCTTTAAGTCTGCATTATGATTGAAGAAACCCTATAATATTTGTTTTATTTGTTATATAAGTTAATCACTTTTTTTTTTTAATTTCTTCGTTAACTACTTTTATTACTAACCTCAATCAGTTTTAGAAAAAAAATATGGATTATTATTTCTTTCTTTGTATTCTCTATATGTGTAGTAATTAAAAATACTAAAGAATTTTATTTTCATCAAATATTTGTTTATAACACAATTTAAACACCGTTAAACGAAAAAAAAAATGTTGTAAATTTTTAAAATGTGCAGTATTAAAATTTTGGATTGCCATCACAAAGGCTATTATTGCAGTGTGTACACTGTGTACCTTAACTATTGTTTTAGCTTTAAATGTGTGTTTGAAGTTTCTAGACCAAACACCATACCTTTAGTTCTGGGTGAGGTGGCGTGCAGCAGAGCACTGGCTGCCCCTGCTGCGTGACCCAGCAAGGTCACTGACCCCGGGTCACCGCCGAACGCAGCAACATTCTCACGCACCCACAACAGAGCAAGGTACTGGTCCAGTAAGCCCATGTTGCCGCGAGACTCAGCCACGCCCAAGCAGAAAAATCCTGCATAGCATGGTTTCAATTATCGAGGTCAACTCAATGCCAGCAAACACTTCAATTTTTGAAAAGTTTCAAAATGGTTTTGCGGGTTCTATAAAACGTTTTATATTTTCTTTATATTTCATGGCCGTAAGTTGCAGCCATCTATCCGAGAATAATCTGAGCCTTCTGAGGATTATCCGTGGATTATTTACTAATTAACATTAAAATTCTCGGATAATTGTCGGATTTTTCCAAGATAGGCTGGCTGCAACTTACGGCCATCAATTCAGTTTATTAGATACAAACATATACAAAATTCCTGTAAGAAACATTATCCTAGTAACTAAGTAGCATTTTATTCTCAGATATTAAAGCTGAGATTGAAGCCACTCCTGGACAAGCTGCAGTGACTTACCGAGTACGTTGAGGCGGTAGCTGGCGGAAACGACGATGAGGCCCTCTGCAGCCAGCTCGTGTCCGGGGAAGCGGCCCGGCCAGCCGCTCACAAATCCGTCCCCCTCGAGGATCACGACCACGGGGAAGCCCCGGTACCCACCAGCAGGAACCTGTCAGCACCACATGGAAAGCTCGTCAAACAGCTCAAAGGAAGTTGCGTTTGTGTGATTTAATGAACTGTATACCTTCAGTAATATATATCTTGAGGAATATATCAATATGAATAATAAACTTAAATTAATAATTGCGTTATTAAATATTATACGTTAACAAAAAGTAAAATTAACATGTCTTTATTTTGTATGACAATTCATGCCAAGCTGTAAATAAGACTTGTAATGAAATAATATGTTATATTAATTATTTCAATTACATAAAATTTGTTTTTACACTCGTCACCTTGGAAAATTTCCAACTTGCAGCCTTGTTAATCACCATGCTTTGTGATATTCTTACGGGGCATAGTGATTAACAAGAGTACAAGGGAGAAATTTTCCAAGGCGACAACTGTACATAAATTTCCACAAAAGTAAGAGAAAAAATACCGAGCATTGAAGTCTCCCATTATAGTCAACAATTCCTTTACAAAACATATAATTTTAATACAAGACCTACATTTATAACAGAACCTACATGGCCAAAATCTTCAAGAACACAACTCACCTCTGGCGCCCAGATGTTGACGAAGAGGCAATCCTCGCTAGTATCGCCAGGGGACGCTACGCCCGGTGCTCCGCGGCCCATGACCGCTGGCACCATTGTGGGCTGTGGACACGCCCGCCCGAAACTGGTGGCCTTTAACGTCTCATTCCAGCCGCGGTGCCGTTCAGGGCTCTGCAACACCCGGTAATTTATATAATCCAATATTGATTTATTGATTATTCATTGTTTACAACAATATACAGTGTATAATATTAATTTATTAAGATGGTGAAATACTCATAATAATTAAGACAGTAAATTTGAAAAAAATAAAAACAAAAAAAAAAAAAACAAAAAAAAAACAAGTGCGTGAAATTACAAGAAGTACTGCATCGCAGGAATCGACTTGATTTGTTCGTTTTTATTTTGAAATATATGCTTAATTTTCCCGCGTTGTGACGACGAAATCACATGACCGTGTATATAATTATGTGAAATGTTATTGATCTTTTAATAAATTTACCATGATCTTAATATATATTTGTTACTGGTTTCAGAATATTCACACTTATTATTATAGTGGGTCGGGCAAAACGTGATAAATAAATAATAATAGTGCTTTATATTTATTATACAATGCAGAATGCACCAGATGCTTGGTATATAATATTATATAATTTCCTGTACAGTATTCTCAAAATATAGAAAAACATAGTACATTATATTAAAACAAAAATAGCAGTCAAATTACAAAGGAGTGCAAATAATCAATTGCTTCAGTAAAAAAGATTCTATGAAGCAAATCACCTGTTTAGTTGTTTAGTTCAATAAATGAAAATGTTCACAGCATTACATAAATACTGACAACAGCCATTGTAACTGTTTCACTTTAATAGAATGTTCTCCCGCATCTCCCAAAATAAATTTGCATATAATTTAATTATATAAACCATATGGCTGTGTCATATGGTAAAGTGCAATATTTATGCTCTATTTTTCTCTTCATGCATACTTCTTGATATTACAGTATATAATAATTAATAATATTATATGGGAAACGATAATTTCACAAATATTGGTGATATCTTGATACGTAAGGAAAATATGGCAACTGTGATTTCGATCCTTTCGATTTTTATTTTTATTTTTATTATTTTTTTTTTAAGTTTCCTTGTTATACATGTTTTTTTTTTATCAGCAATTATCTTATCGTAAAACATCATTATAAATTTAAACCATCGTCAATTTTCCCTGAATCCATCGACTGACAATTATAACTTACCGCGAACCGCAGCGGTCCAACTGGCGCTGTGACGTAAGGTATTCCCAGGAAGGCGTTCACCGCGACACGTGTGTCCGTGTACATCTTCATCTGAAAGAGAAGTCCTCAAAGGTGACTTTGAGTCTCTAAGTCAGTCGTATACCTATATGATAATATTAATGAATATAACCTCTGTTACATTATTAGCTTAACTTGTTCAGTCTTTGAAACCGTATTCATATTAATTTTTAATGAATTGTATTGAAGCTATCAGTACAGTAGTATTCTTATTTTAGACTGAATGCGAAGGGTTCTTTTGATTTCTCTATGAAATAATGAAGGATAGCTTGAGATAAGGAAGTGCGCATCCAAGAAGAGTGGCATCAATTCACTTCTGATTCGGTTTATTATTTTCATGATTGCAGTTTTATAACATATATATAATATAATCAAAATGCTATATATTGATAACAATTTTATATAAATAATTATTCTATTATCCATTAAATTTGAAATTGTATTGATAAAACGTTACATGTTACATTAAATATCTATAATACTATTAAGGTAGAGATAACGTCGGTCAGCTGTTTTTTTAGCTCCATTTGATTAACATGTAAACCTTAGCAAATTCACAAAAATTCTGATTTTTTTTTAGAGGCAGATATTAGTGCCTAAAAGTCATAGAAAAAGTTTCAAAACAATTTAACGAGACGATTTTTTTAAATTAATTTTTTAGTTTGTCTCTCCATGGGAAAGCCTATGCTGAAAATTAAATAAATTAATTTAAAAAAATCGGCTCGTTAAATTGTTTTGAAATTTTTTCTATGGCTTTTAGGCACTAATATCTGCCTCTCAAAAAAATTTCATAATTTTTGTCAATTTGCTAAGGTTTACATGTTAACCAAATGTAGCTATAAAAACAGCTGACCGACATTATCTCTACCTTTATTTATTAAAAACTAATGTTTTTTAATATCGACTTCATTAAAAATTACTAATAATTAAATACTAATAAATGTAGACTAAATTAATTATAACTCACCCCCCTGACAGTTCCTTGTCTTAACACTACGAGCGGTTCTTGAGCTGCACATCCTAATACTAAACACAACACTATAATTATTGTACACCACATTTCACACACTATTGTTTACAATCATAACATCAGATAATCCTCCGGTCACTAACTGCAGAGCAGCATGATGACATCTGATGTCCATTGCTAACTGACGTGGATGTTGACTCGCATGCAGCAGCGGTTCGGGAATTGGCACACTGCGCCCTCATGAGCAGGCAGCCAGCCGGGCGGGTCTAGTAGTGTGCACGGGAGGGAAATAAGGCGTGTCCCCAAACAGGAACAATATGGGCGGGAGCACGCCTCACTGACATTACACATAATTAGTCTACCTTTATATTATCATAACCATTACCTACTGTTTCATAATAATATCTACAAAATAAATTTATTGTTTTGTATTTGCTATTTATTTTAAGAGTACAATTTTAAATAAAAAATTAATTATTGCTACTAATTAAGCATTTAATAATATTGGATATGATTCAGGAATGAGAAAATCATGTAGGTTTATTATCTTTGTGTCATTGAGCAAGACTGACGGTAACCGTGGTTTGGTGAAAAAGTTAGTTATCATCCCATGCTATTTCATGAATTACGCCCATTAATACGTTTGATAATTCGAGTTAACGTCAAATAAAAATCAAGTGGGTGTATAATAAAAAAAAGAGCATGCATGTTTTAATTTTTTGATAAAAAATGTGATAATATTGATACTAGATTTATAGCTAATTGTTATTTGATCAGCATAAATGATGAAGAATTAAGGAGATGTTTTATTAATTGTGATTTTCAGGCAAATAGAAATTATATTTATTTTACAGTAAAATATACTCTCTCTCTCTCTCTCTCTTATTTGTAAACAACAACTGATTAGCGATCACATTTTAAATCGAAACAGGTTAGTGCTAATAAACTGATGGGTATTAATTTATGCTAAAATCGTCATTGCATCATTATACAGTATGTATGATACGGGCAGTATATATGCAGGCTGGCGGCGGGCAGGTTGTTGCTGATTTTGGTGAACGTCACCCAGGGGCTATGTCACTGGAGCCAGCCAGCATCACGATCACGATACAACAGTAGAGAGAGTCAGCAACAACTTCCTGCTCAACTTCCGGCGAACTGGTACGATGCGTCACGGACCACTGCGCACACCTATTGTTGCGTCACGAGCATATGACGTCACACCGCCTGTTATCACAACGATTAACTGCGTACACCACATCGTTTAACTTAATATACTATTGAAAACGATAATATTATGATATTATAGTTAATTAATAGGAATTTTTATAGCAGAATTAATTATGATAGTTGAAACATCGACAACTTTTATAACATATAAATAAAACATTTTAAATGTTTGCGTTATTATTAAATTTTGAGATCTGAAGCTAAAATCGAATATATAAATGAATATAAAAAAAAACAGTATAATTATGCAGTAATTATTCCAAATTGCATTTTCTAACCACATGCAGGTAATGCGTCTGTTTGTTGATGAAAGTAATTATGGTAAACAGAAAAACTCCTAAACTGTAATTATAATTGTGTACTGCAAGTCTAATTATTATCACTTTAAAAAAATATGTTTTTAAACAATTACATTAAAACTGTGGTGTACCGCGCCCCTGTTTATGTTTTTATCGTACATAAAAACATAATGCAAGGAGTTTGTAAATCATGTAAATTACGACAAGACAGAGAGGTATCGAGTTCAAAACTTCCTGTAGAAGAAGTTGCATACACGACAGGGACAAAAGAATTAAGTGGCGTTATTAAAATTATGATGGTCCTAATTTTATTTTTAATTGAACACTGTATAATTAATTGTACACAGAATAATATATTTTATAATATTCCAATTGCATTTGCTGGTTTTAATTTTTTAACATTGATAATAATCGATGGTAGATTATTTCTACAAATGATAATGATGTACCTCAAAAAATGAACTAAAGTAATTTCTTATCAGAATACAAACTTTTGAATAACATGAATCAAAGAGTATCTTTCATGCTGTCCCTAAGTGTACTTAATTTTTCCTTGATAGGAAATGCTAATAAAATTACATTTCAGTATATCTCGGAGACAATTAAAGTAGTGCTGACAGTGAGCCTCGCTAAGCCGGAAACATTAACTCAACACCGCCGCACACGCCCAACTCTAAATGCAATGTGATTATTGTCATTATTCCAAGAAGTACCCCCAGTCGCTTCCAGAAAAAGTGTTATTAAAAACAATATAATTTCAACGTGTTTTTAAAACTTTTCGAATATATCACACAAATTTCAACCGTGAGATTGCATTTTCATAAAATTAAAATAATTTCATATCATGTATTATAGGAAGAATGAATTTAACAAACATGTAAGCCTTCTGGTAGACTCAGAAAATTTCCTTCACCAGGAGATGGAAATAGTGGTGATGTAATATTCGAACAAATACGCTATTGCTATTTACTGGGGGAATTCTCCAAGAAGAAAGATGATTATTAAATATGTATGTTGACATGTTTTATGTAAGATTATTTATAATAAAAAATTTAATTTTGAAAAGTATACTATAATGGATATAAAATCTAAAAATTCCTTCAGTAAATAGCTTTAAATTGCTCCTATTTATTTTTAAAAATATTAATTAAATCAGTTCACATTTTATAAGCATAAATATGACAACATTATATACAATATATTATAAATACATTTTTTTTTATAATCTATACATTAATAAATGGGTTACATAAATATACACTAAAATACACAAATAACATGCACTATTTTTATCAAAACTAAATATTGAAAGTAAAACTTATTACGTATTATATATAAGGACATTCAGAACATTTTTTTTTTCCAGGTATATTGTGAGCGTCAAACAAAAATATAAACATTTCCTCTCTAGCCACGGAAAGGCACGTAAAATATAATGCTCGCGTTCGAGCCACAGGATGTGTACAAGGCTGCAGGAAAATGAAATGAAAAGCCGGCCTGCTCAATGTCAGGTGTTACATATTTTTTTATTTATAAATATTCTGCGGCGTCACATTTATAATAACAATGCTGCAAAAATATTATTATTACTATTATTGCCTTCAAGGAATAGAAACAGAGAGCCTGCAAAAATATAATATATTAATATATATTAATTGTATGTTGCTAATTAATTTTAAGCTCAATTAATTAATGTAAAAATGTTATACTTTCAGTATCATTTAATTTTGAATCAATTTTCTGAAAGCCTTGAACCAAATATTTAAATACAAAAAAGTGTATCGTATAGTTTCTACATTGAAATAGAAAATCCCTGGCCCTATTTCAACAATTAAGCTTATTAAGCTGATGAGTACTTACACCAGGTCAATTTGAAACTTGTACAAATTTTTACGGAATACATAGTTTATGGTTATAGTACCAGCTAAATTGACAGATGTTTAAAATGTTTAAGTACGTCATTTTAGGGATATTTTATTGTAAAGTTTTAATTTTGCTATTTTCTTCTATGGCTATGCTTGAAATTAATCTGTTTGAACATTTAATGTTTATGCCTTATTTTCAAAATATGACTTCACAAAACTTATCTACAGACAATAAAGTCTTAATATGTATATACTGTTATATAATTTATATTAATATTTACCACGTGCAGTATTTGAGTCATTGCATTATCTTTTGTAGTTATGCAGAAATGGAATTTTCCACTGACATTATTAATTAATAATTACATACTCTTAATTTAATTACGTCATAAATCTTAAACAATTAATTTTAGCATTACCATTGCGAAAAACAAATTAATTAGTTTTAACTAGCATTTATTTAATTACTACAAATACAGGCTACTTTAGATGGAATTAATTATTTAATTATTGCCATTTACATTAATTTACATTAAATAAAATATAAAACGCAATTATATGAACACAATGCGTAGTAAATTCAAGTGTGACCAGTGCTTGATATAAATCCCGCCGTGGCTTGCTTCGGACCAAACAGTCGTTGCCATGATGGAGTTCTTCAAGACTAGCCTGCTGGCCCTGTGCGTCTTCGTTGTGGTGGTGAGTAGAAAATTGTCTTGGCCATTTTTTATAGGCTGAAAGTTAGAGCGTAAATATTTTCATTGCAGACAACCGCTTATCCAAATGATCCTGAACTGAATTATCAGCTTGGTATTCCGCAAAATAAAGGATGCCCCCTTGATGGTAAGGAAAGAAAAAAGGTGTTGCCTTTTTTTTTTATGTGAATGAATTTCTTATAATAAACTTTTCATTTAAAGTGAGCTTGAGTGTTTTTGCGATTTATATAGCTGCATTATTTTGTAAATTATTTGTCTTATTACTTGATAATTTAATTAATACTTGAAATTTCTTAAAACCTATAATACTGTATAAGGTAGGTACGTACAATCATAAATGGCAGTCAGAGTCAGACTGTCATGACTGTAATGACTTTTTACTCAACATACAATAAGTTATACTTAATATCAATATTACATATGAAATCTTCTTAGATTTTGCGTTTATTATAACAATCCATAATTTCCAATTCGGTTTCGAATATCCTTATCCTTTCCTTTCCTTCGACTCTTATCCCTACCCATGCCAATCATAGGGGTGTCTCCTTGTATATATATTATAAGCTTTAAATTTTTCTTGATTTTGCTGTTGTTTTATTTTTGCTTCCTAAATCACAAACTTTAAAAATTAAAGTGCAGCTGTTGAGACAGAAGTTTCAAACATAATGTGTGGTTGCTTGTCGCAGTTTTCGCTTGTGGTGCCCCCGGCCTGCCCGTCTGCGACGCAGCCCACTTCTCCCGAGTGGCTGACGCTCTGCACCAGCTGGCTGACTATTTGAAGGACTCGTATCCCACGTCCAGGTCGAACCGCGGGATATTCGGGAATGACGTGTTCGGCAAAATTCGTGACTGGTTCAATTGGGGATGATAATATTAAGAAATTAAAAGAACAAAAGGAACATGGAGAGACGAAAAAACGAGTAACAAAAATTGCAAGCCAAAATTATATATTCTAAGTTTTTAACCCTTTTAAAAAAATTATTTGCTTGTTTCCTTTTTTTTATATTATATAACTTAACTTTTACATTGTTTTTATTTCTAAGAAAATGTAATATTTTTGTTTCCTTATTCTGTTATTAATAAAATTAATCAAGCACTAGCAAGAAAGAGTTTGTTTGCATTAATTCTATTCTATTCTATTCTCTAGTAAATTATTTTTACCTGATGTATCTGTGACCTGGAATTCTGCAAAATAGGGAGCAAATTTTTGACCACAGAAAATAAAAATCATACAATGAACAACCTACATGACAAATTTTTATTGCAGAAATGATTAGAGGGAACCAAATTACGCTACTCTTATTTTTTTTAAACCCAGAACTATTTTTAAATAATTATTGCAAGTGCGGCCACGCCCTTTGGAGGCGTCAATAGGCGTCTCGGTCCTATCCTTTTTATTAAGGATTCAGGGGTGCCAACTTAACTTACAGAACTTTCAATACTTATTTAAAAATAGTTCCGGGTATCAAAAAAATATGAAAAAATTCAGAGTAGCATAATTTAGTGCCCTATATTCATTTCTGCAATAAAAAATTGTCCTGTAGGTTGTCCATACTAACCATAAATTGAATTTTTGTAAAATGTTAAAAATGTTAATTTGTCCCCATACTAATACTAATCGGAGTCGGAGTGTGTTAGTGGTACGAAGCAGACGTGCTTGTGTGGAGCTCCGGCGTTCAAAATTTTTGGTGTGTTTTTACACAGTTATAAAGTGTATAAGCTATAAAATTTATAGTGAAATACCGTGTATAAAGGCAGGGTTGAGTTAAAATACCCCAAAATGGGGAGTTTTAGGGAAAACACCCTTGAAATTGATTTCTCAGCGTGTGGGAAGGCACGCCCACCTGCTGCCATTATACATTCTTGGCTAAAAAGTGTTGTTAAAATACCTGTTGAAATTATAGATGGTATACAATTAGATGGTGAAAAGTCTAGGGAATACATTAAGTTAATTAGTAAAGAAGAGTATGACAAAGCGTTGGACAATATAGTTGGTGAATATGAGTTTGAAGACAATGTTGGCAAGAGGTGGCAGATTCCGGTGCGTGAAATTACTGAAGTAACAATGGTAAGAGTAATGAATGTTCCCTTTGAAGTACCAATGGAATTAATTGCAAATGCTTTATCTGCATATGGAAAAATCCTGTCCAGTGAATTTGAGAAGTGGGGGCGTGGTTATGCATTACCTGTGAAGAATGGTGTTAGACTGTTTAAAATGGTGCTAGATATGCAAATTCCATCGTACATTCCTTACTATACTGACGAGGAGGACGAGGTCACCAAAGCTCAAGTTATTTATACTGGACAAAAACGTACATGCAAGATTTGTAATGATACCTCGCATTTCGTTCGAGATTGCCCGCGGCGACGAAGTGTCTACCGCCGGCAGCCGGGTTACTACTATAAACAAGTGCGACCGGTTATTAACAGTCAAATGGAGTTTCCTAGTTTGAATGAAGGAAAAAATGATGAGAAAGAACAAAATGAGACAAATATTACAAAAGAAGAAGAAGGAAAAAAAGAAAATGAAACCGTGATGGAAGTGCAAGAAAGCCAGGAAATAATTGAAGAGACACAAATATCCCAAGAGGTCAAGGTTGATGGAAAAGACAACAAGGTTGATGCGGAGAGAAAGAGACAGAGGACTAAAACCAACGACTCCGAGACAAGCACGCAGCTTGAGGGTGGTGGGCATGTGACTAAGAAAGTGGACAACAAGCCTAGCCCTGTGGTTAAAGTGATACAACAACTGCAACGGGGTAGCAGAGGTGGCGGGGCTGGCAGTCCATTGAACTCAAGTCGTCCTCGCTCGCGTACGTCATCGGCCAGTAGTGTTGACAGCGACAAGAGTACAGAATCACGTTCGACGAGCAACAGCAAAGCAGAGAGTAAAGTAAGAAAAAAATAATAAATTGTATTTTGTACATGTATAAAGAGAAAAATATATATATATATATATATATATATATATATATATATACATTAAAATTACAGTTGAGATTATATTAAACAAATGTATATATTTGATATTTAATGTATTATAAATAATATAAATATAATTTACAATGTTGAATAAAAATCTCAAATTAACCACACTTAATATTAATAGAATCAAACAAAATTTTAAAGTAAAAATTTTGCAAGATTAGATAAAACAAGTTAATCCTGACGTATTTTTTCTGCAAGAAGTTACTTCACATGAATGTACGGCATGGTTTACCAATTATGATAGTGTGGTTAATTTGGGTGATAGATGTTACGGAGTTGCTATATTTTGGAAGGCGACACTAAAAGCCAAAGAGATTGGAAGACTTGTTGATGGGAGGGGTTTGTCTATTATTATTGACCGTATTTTATTTGTTAATGTTTATGTACCTGCTGGAGCAAAAAATATTGAAAATAGAAAAATATTTTTCAGTGAAAAAATAACTCCATTATTTAATACAAACAGCAGGGAAATAATATTGGCAGGTGATTTTAACTGTGTAATATCACCGCTTGACCAAAAACCAGGGTATAATAAGTGTACTCAATTAGAAACATTAATAAATGGATTGGAGTTAAAAGATGCATGGAGGGTAACTGAGAAAAATAAAATAATGTATACGTTCAATGCTAGTAGATTTGCATCGAGATTGGATCGAATTTATGTATCTAAAGAATTGGTTAAAAAAATAAGCAAAGCAGTTATAAATCCAATTGCTATTTCTGATCACATAGGTTTTTCAGTTATATTTAAGGAAATATTGGAAAATAATTCTGATAAGCAAAATTTTGAGAATATGTGGAGATTAAATACTAGTATATTGCATAAAGAAGAGGCATTAAATAAATTTAAAAATTTGTGTGAATCGTGTTTAAGCAAAGAAAAAAACTTTGAAAATACGATAACATGGTGGGCCCAATATGCAAAACCGGAAATAATCAAATTTTGTAAACAACAAAGTCAAAATATAGAAAAATGGAGGAAATATTCCATGGAATATTATAATATTGTTTTTAAAGAAATGGTGGAAGAAAATATGAAAAATGGTAATTATAAAGAGGAGATAAAAGAGGTTAAAGCTGAAATAATAAAATTACAAGAAAAATCATTGGAAGGATTAAAGATTAGGGCAAAAAGTGGATGTAATATTTCAACTGAAAAAGCGGGTATATATCAAGTAATGAGACAGTATAAAAGGGGTAAAAGACAAAAAATAACAAAAATTACAGACGATAATTCAAATAAAATATATACAGAAGAGAAAGAAATTCTAAACGTGTTTTATAATCATTATAATGATGCATTTGATAACAAAGGGGAGGGATTATTACAAGAAGATGATATATTAAAATTTATAAATGAAAATAAGGTGAAAATATCGGATGATGATCTAGTAGAATTAAAGGAATTAGGTAGACCATTAACAGAAAAAGAAATAGGTAATGTTATACAAGCAGGAGAGAATGGTAAATCTCCTGGTGTAGATGGGCTTCCAATAGAAATATATAAAGTGATGTGGCCTTTGCTGGGGAAAGCATTCACAAGAATGTACAATGATGTTTTGCATAATGGGTTTCCCAGCGAAGATAATTGTTTAGGAATTGTAAATTTAGTGCCTAAAACAAAATATCCAAAGTTTGTTAGAGATTTTAGACCACTTACATTGTTAAATACTGATTATAAAATATTTTCTGCTACAATGGCTAATAGACTCAAAAAGGTATCAGGTAAAATTATTGATCCGGTGCAAACATGTTCAGTTCCTGGAAAGAAAATTTCTGATACAATTAATGACATTGTAAATGCTTCACACTATATGTTTAATAAAGTTAAGAAGGGTGCGATAGTTACTATAGATTTTAAAGCAGCATTTGATAGAGTTTATCATAAATATTTGTGGTTAGTGTTGCAAGAAAATAAAGTGGATGAGAGGTTTATTAAAGGGATACAATTTTTGTACAGAGATGCTACATCGCAAATAAAGATTAATGGAAAATTAACAGAAAAATTTAAAATAAAAAGATCTGTAAGACAAGGTTGTCCTAGTTCAATGGTATTATTTTGTATATCAATTCAACCCTTAATTAGTTTATTGTTAAAAAAATTAAATGGAATTAAAATATATGATACAATTTTTAAATTAGCATCCTTTGCAGATGATTTAACAGTAGCCTTAAATTGTAATGGGGAACTTACCACTCTTAAAAATTGTATTGATAATTATTGTCATTTTTCGGGGGCAGCAATAAATGAGAAAAAATGTGAACTAATAAAATCTAAAGAAAGCCGGGA
The DNA here is from genome assembly GCA_949825025.1 of Siphlonurus alternatus. Classification (NCBI taxonomy): domain Eukaryota; kingdom Metazoa; phylum Arthropoda; class Insecta; order Ephemeroptera; family Siphlonuridae; genus Siphlonurus; species Siphlonurus alternatus. The sequence goes on from OX463779.1 coordinate 22,956,277, forward strand.
AAATTATGCATGTGAATGGCTAACAGAAAAAGATTCTATAAAAATTCTGGGTATTACAATTGGTAAAACATTTGCACAAACTATGACAAAAACCTGGGATAGTATTAACGTACAAATTATGAATATTTAAGTTGAAAGCAAATGGAGGAATATATCATTATTAGAAAAAGTAGATTTTATAAAAACATTTGCACTCTCAAAAATATGGTATGTGGCAAGTGTATTACCTATTACAGCCAGTGTAGAAAAAAAAATAAATAAACATGTGAACTTCTTCCTGTGGTCAGGTGATATTTTTCGTATGGCAAAAGAAAAGTGTTATTTACCACCGGAGAAGGGAGGAATAGGATTGACACACATCAAAGCTAAATGTGATGCTATATTATTGTTGTCTGCAATAAGGGCTAATACAGGTCAAGGATCAAAAGTTCTTGAATCTATTTTACAATTTTATACAGAAATACATGGTGATCAATTACCGTACTGGCCTAATGTGGTTAAAAATAATAATGGAATTTCGTATTTACTTGGATTAATATTGTACTTTAAATATGATGATGATGTAATGCTATCATGTAAAAATATTTATAAACATTATATGGAAATATTAGGTTATGGCACCAAAGTTGTTGTAACTGCACCAGGATCAATAAATAATGAACATGCAATAAATGTGTGTTGGGAGAATGTTTATAAATGTATTGACTATAAATTTGTTGATAAAACAATAAGATCGACATGGATAAGGGTTGTTCATAATTTATATGCAACTAAATTTAGAAAAAAAGCTATTGGGATAACAAATGATGATAAATGTGACATATGTGGAGAGTGTGACACGTTATTCCATAGATTAACGGCATGTGGCACTGCTAAGGATATGGTACAATGGGTTTTTCATATTATAGATTGTATTACAAACAAACGAAATACTGTAACATTAGGTCATATGCTATATGGAGATCTTTGCGAAATTAGGCCTCCTGAAATAAAAAATTCAATACTGTGGCTCATTGGATATTTGATTGATTGTTTAGTTGGACATTATAAAGTTTACAGTTTAAATTGTTTTAAAATATATATAAAACAAAGATGGTTGTGTTGTAGAAATATTGATTCTTTTAAAAAGAATTTAGGAAATTCTTTGGATATATTATTTTAAGAAATTAAGGAATGGGAGGAAAATGAATAAAAAATTCTATTATATTGCTTTATAAATAATTTGCATAATTGTTTTATGTTTCAGGTTTTTTTTTATGTTTCAGGTTCCATTAAACATCCAGTTTCAGATTTTTTCATGTTTTAAAATTATTATTATATATATGTATGTGTGTGTATATGTAGGTATATATATGCATATTTATGTATATATGTATGTGTATATATGCATATTGTGTAATGAATGTTTTGAAAAAACAGTAAATAGGTTACAGTGCAGTTTTATAAGTAAAGTTATCTCTTTTTTTTCTGAAAATCATTATCGGAATGTACTAATACCAATGAATTTTAAACTTGGAGAATTATTAATTATTAAATTATTAAGTAAAATTAGTATGATACCATTGAGTAGCATGTTTTTAAATCAATTGAAATTAAACAGTATACTGGTAATAATTACACTTAATAATTTGCTTAGATAAATGTACAGTGAAAAAAAAAAAAAAAAATGAAGTTATATGTAATCAACACTAATATTTTCTTCTTTCTGTTTCAGACATATTCTTTCTGTTTCAGATAATGCACAATAATGTTTTTTTATGTTTTGTAGTAATATTATGCTCAAATATAAAGAAAAAAAAAAAAAGTAATAAAAAGTCTCATGATATTGTATTAGAACATTAGGGAATTTTTATACATGTAAATACTGTAATTGTTAATTTGGAATATTGAATAAGATATACAGATCTAAAGTTTAAAATTGTAATTAATAATTTGTTTCTTATGTAAAAATTGTACATAAACATGTTTTTATGAATAAAAAAAAAAAAAAAAAAAAAAAAAAAATCCTATATAATACTTCCTCTGCATTTTTTTTATATATATTCTCATGACCTTTATCTTTTACTACAAGTTAAATAGGCTGAGAAAAATATGCATGCAAATAATTGTACATATTATAAAGTATATTTATATATAAAAATTTGTTAATTTGTATGCATTAAGATTGTCATTTTGAAGGGTTATTCGGTGAAGTTTGAAATACTTTAATACCCAGAAATAAAAACTTCCTGATTTGTAATAAATCAAGTACTGAACATCGTACTAAACATGTAAAAAAAAAAAAAAAAAAAATAGGATGCAATTATTTTTATAAATGAGTAAGTTATTTCATGATAAATTAATATTAACTAAATTCGTTACATATATAGGTTATATTTTAGTGTCATGTTTAATACCACCAAGTTTAATACTCTATTTAACCCAGAATAAAGTTGTAGAAGAATTGAAGTGTCATTTTACAATTATCTCCAGCAATTAAGTCTTAAAAAAATCTAGATGTTAATATTTTAATTTTGCAGTGGAAAATCAATGCAGAACTGCAAGTGCATGACATACAGAAAGCCAATCATAATAATTTTTTATTAATATAATATCCTTATAAATTGTCAGGACATGGCAACCAAATCGGCATGACAAAATACATTTCATACTAGTATAGAAATATTTTTGACTATTTTGCTTAAAACTAAAAAGCAATTTTAATTTTACTCCTAATTCTTAAACTTTTTCACATAAAAAAATCTACTGAGACTCCTAAGTTGTAAGGCAATGTGGATGAAAAATAGAAAGACAGAAATTAAATATTTGGTCAATTCCTTTATTTAATTATATGTGGTGTAATAAGTTTTTCATCAATTTTAATGTTTTTTGTAAAGATTAGGTAATTATTATGGAGTTTAATAATGAAAAAATATATAGTTAAGAAAAAATCTGGTGTTCAATAATTTAATTATTAACTTAAAACCAAAATAGAGGGGTTATTTTATGTGTCTAAAAAAAATAACCTGATAAATTTACTTGAATAACAATGATAATTTTCATTATTTTTAATCAAAATAATTATCATCCCAGTTTTTAATTAAAAAATTTAATTAATAAAAAAATTCATATGAAGTTTTATTATACAAAAATTTATATATATTTTTTTTAATATTGTTACTGTCGTAGTATCTGCATCTATCCGTGTTTGTTAATTCAAAACCAATTCAACCATGCACGAATTTTGCTAAACGCGTCTTCTCCAAACAGTCCGCGGTTTGACAAGGCTTTGGGTCGCAAGTCCTCCAAGTCATCAGCCAACTGGCGCAGAGTGGCGCTCACTTGTGTCAAGAAGGCCGAGTCACAGGCGGGTTGTCCGGGGGAGCCACAAGTGGTTAAGACTGCGACAAACAACAAGTAACCACATTATGCCACCTCTTGTTTGTACTAACTATATTATTATAGGTCGAGTAATTAATTCATGAAAAAGTTATCCAAAAAGTTATCTACGTTTCTCACTAACCGCAATTAGCTTTAGTCAATAGTAATTCAATGACACACATTTTATATTTTGACACTGTGTTTAGTGAAAACGTGGATATAACTTTCTTCGTGAATCGTGCGTGAATATTTTAAACCCTCACAAGCATTCATATATTTTGATATACATTTTAAAAGAGCAAGATGATTTATTATATTACGAAGTATAATACTAATTAAATACAGTTATGAATTAACAAAATATACTACAGGCACTGAAGCAATATGTTTACTAATAATATACAGTATCATATTAATATAATGATGTGTACTGAAATATTTCAAATAATTTTCATTGTGAGTGTAATTATAATTTCAAATGTAAATTATTATAGAAAAAAAAATAAGCTACATCACACAAGTAATACTAGCTCTCATTCTTTATAAAATAAAAATCAAACACTTAACAAAATTGCATTATTTTTCTTACTCTTTTCCAACAGGCAGCCATTTCTTTGATTTTGTGGAATATCAGCGTCATGCAGTTCAGGAGAACTCGTCGAAGACGCGGTTGTCTGCAATAAAACTTAATTAAAACTTATAATAATTTACGTCAACTTTTGCTCAAATCGACAATCAAAATCTATAGAGCTACACATGCATATAAAGATGTAAAAAAAAAAAAAATGCAACTGAAAATCATTGCCTTCAAGGTTTATTGTATGAAAGCAAATTTTTTACAATAAATGAAGTTCTTGATTCACAATCAAATGATCCCTGGGTAGGATATATTTTTAAATTAATATCTGATCTTTAATAGTTCATGAGAAAAAATTAAACTAAGATTTTCTAATAGTATATGGTGGCTTATGGAGTATTTTTTTCATCCGGGGAACACTTGAAGTTTCTATAATTTTTTTACTCACCACTACAACGAGGACGGTCAGGGCCAGCAGGTTATAAATCTTGAAGATCATGACGACTGTTTGGTCCAGCAAGCCGCGGTGTCAGTTTTATGAATAGAGCACGTACACCGGTCACACTTGAATTTACCACGCATTGTGTGCGCACGTTTGCTAGCTGGCTTTTTATTGCTTTATTTAATATTTAGAAATGACGTCAGATAATTATTACTTGCAAACAATAATATGCATCAAAACAACGTATTATAGTGTTATAAAACAAATGAGCAATTAGTGCTTGTGGTTGTGAAAAAAATTTCAATATTTATAGCTGAAACTAATTAATTGTTTAATGGTATATATATAACGTGTCATTGTTTAATAAGAGATTTGTTTTGTAAAATATTTTAATATTAGTGGAAAATTCCATTTCATAATCATGAAAAGGTATTTATTTATTTATTTATTTATTTTATTTCAAACAACTGGTTATACAAGATAACATGGTTCACCCCAGTGACCACATGGACGTCCCCGGGACGCCCCTGGGACATCCCTCTAAGGTCCCCGTTGGACGTCCCCAAGGACATCCCCCATGTCCATCAAAAAAGGACGTCCCTGCGGACGTCTTGTGGACATCCCTCGGGGATGTTCCCTAATTTTCACTTGCCAATTATATATTAATTCATCTTAAAATTTATATTAAAGAAGTTTAGGGGCTTTTAGAATGAGGACTACAAGATTACCAAATAAAAAATTTGGGTGCGTCGGGAATCGAACTCGGACCTTTTGGTTGATAGACGACGTCGTAGACAACTTGGATATTGCTCTTCGTTACTAAAGTGTGGTTTATTTGGGTATATAAATTGTAAAGTTTTGGGTGTTATATAATATTTTAATATTACGAACGAAGTTGCGTTTTTTTATTTTTTTAAGCAAACTGGTACATTGGGAGATTGTTATTATTTAATACAACATTTAATATATTGAGATTTAAATTTTTTAAAAATAAATTAAAATAAAATTTTATAATTTTAATAAAAACATGTTTATACATTAATTAATTATAAATTGCAACGCTCAAATGCATCTCTAATTGTTAACAGACTTCGACATTAAAAAAAAAAATATTTTTAATTTTTTAGAAATTTTTAAAGGTCCCTCCGAGGACATTTGTGGGACGTTCAAGCGTCCCTCTAAAATCCCCGGGGGACTTTGATGGGACCTTGTTTATTTTTCATATATATTTTTTTCTACGAGGATATTTTATTAAAAAAAATTATTTTTCAGTGCAAATTACGCACTTTAATATTAAGTAAAATTTCACGTCTTATTTTAAATATTAATATTTTCATATAATATTTTAAATAATATTAACTATATTTGTATTTGTATATTTTTAAAATCAGTACATAATAATGAACAGCACATATTATGATTTTAATGAAAACATTGACTAAAGGGTCCTTTCAAAGTCCCCCGGGGATGTTCAAGGGACAGCCGTGTTGCATCCCCAGTGGATGTTCTGAGAGACTTTCATAAAAATATTAAAAAACCTAGAAAATTATTTTCGAAGTGTAGCTAAAACCTTTTTTAGAACACGGAAAACATGTTTAAAGTTAAAGGGTTTTGAAAACTAGCACGTAAAACGTTCAGGGATGTTGGGGGGGGATCTTGCGGGGATGTTCGCAAGGTCCCCGGGATGTCCATGTGGTCACTGGGACGTCATAGAAGAAACTGTAAAACAACAAAACAAAACAACAAAACAATAAATACAAACAAATCACAACAATATACAGAGACCATCAGAAAAAAAAACAATTAAAACAAAAAGAAAGATTACATATTTTTTATGATTCGCTACAACGAACTCAAGACATTTTCAGACATTTTATTACTTAAAAACTCTCTGACTGAATACAACTCCTTTTCAACTAAAACATTCTTAAGTTTTTTTTAAACAATAAATTACTATCTATAATTCTCAAACAGTTCGGCAAAAAATCATACAATTTTGCCGTTTGATAGATAGGACTTTTTTCGAGCAAGCTCGACTTATGCGCTGCCACACACACTTTATCTTTGTTTCTAGTGTCATAGGCATGAACATCACAATTTTGGGTATAAATTTCTGGATGATTACGCCTATAAACACAACAATTTAAAATGTAGATGCATGGCAATGTTAACATGTTAAGTTTTTAAATTGTGTAACACAAGTATCTCTCTTCTTAAAATTTAATATTGTCCGTATACTACGTTTTTGCAAAACAAAAAGTCTGTTGAGCTTGTCCGGGTATTGACCCCAAAAAATTATGCCATAAGCTAAATGCGGATAGATATAAGCGTAATAAATACTTAACAGTGATTTTTGAGACACTTGTTTTCTAAGTGAATATAAAATAAAATTAGCCCAATTAATTTTTTTACATGTTTCATTGATATGTTCGGTCCAATCCAGGCACTCGGTTATTTTAAACCCTAAAAATTTAGTACTTACAACCCTTTTTATAGAAACTTCATTTAAATATATTAATAAGCTCCTATTAGGAATACTTCTTTGGGAATGAAATTGCATGTAATTAGTTTTTTCTGTATTTATTATAAGCCTATTTAGCTGGCTCCAATTTGAGACTTGATTTACTGTTTTATTAACCTTTATAAAAAGTTCATCCACTGTATCCGCTATAACAACAGCAGTAACGTCATCAGCAAATTTAATTATTTGGGCATCCGTTACATATTTAGGTAGATCATTTATAGCAATACCGAATAGGGTAGTTGAAACTTTACCCCCCTGCGGGACACCCAAAGAAAGGGGTAATACGTCTGACTTAACACTTATATCAACATATTGCGTTCTATTTGACAAATATGAGTCCATTAGCTCTAAACTACTCTCATTAAATCCAATATTTTTTAATTTTTCCAACACCATGTTTTTATCGAGGCTATCGAAAGCCTTGGAAAAATCAAAAAATATCGCAACACAGAAATTTTTCTGATCAATATTTTTATAAATTAAATTCAACAGTTCAAATGACGCAGTGGTTGTTGATTTATTTTTCAGAAAACCATGTTGACACTCGGATATTAAGTTATTATTATATCTGTATTCCATAATTTGTTCATTCAAAAAGCTTTCAAGGGTTTTACCGAATACCGATGACAAAGAAATAGCTCTATAATTGTTAATTAAATTTTTGGGTCCTTTTTTATGAAATGGTCTGACTTTTGATTGCTTTAATTTATTTGGGAAGCGACAATCAGAAATAGAATGATTTATCAGTGATGTCAACGGAACACTTAGCAACGCAGCGGAATTTTTCAACACACAATACGGTACCTCATCAGGACCCGCTGCATTTTTGTTAGGCAAATCTTTTAACTTTTTTAAAACTTTATCGCAATTTATTTGTTGAAAACTAAATTTATGATCACAATTTATCGAATGGTTGTCTAATGAGCCTACAAACGGTTCGGGATAATTATCTCGCACTAAGGTCTCAACAGTCTTTACAAAATAATTATTAAAGGCATTAGAAATAATTAATGGATCATTAATAATATTGTCCCCAACAATTAATTCAGCAATGAAACTGTCATTTGGAGGTTTTAAATTAGTGGAGCTTTTGATGATATCCCAGCATGTTTTCATTTTATTTACTGATATATCTATTTTATAATCATTGTCTTTAATTATTGCATCAAATATGTTTTTATTATAATCTTTTAATTTTTGTTTATACTGGGGTACAAGACTAGAGTCAACTTTAGAGAGTTTATGAAAATGTCTTAAGTTATTACCCTCTATTATTAAATGTGGATTATTTTTTAGCCATTGCGGTTTTTCAATTTTGTTTTTCAAATTTTTAATTTTTTTGGGAAATGCTTCATCAAAATGGAAAAAAAATATATCAAAAAATAATTCCCATCTTTCCTCTGAAGATTGAATGGGCTTCAATAAGCATTCCCAATTTTCCTTCATTAAAATTTTATTGAAATAATCCAAATTTACAGGGTTAAAATCTCTAGTAATTCTAGATAAAGGCGCTGCATACAAATCTTTGGTATCTGTTGAAAAATAACAATATAGTAATGTATAACAATGGTCTGACAATATTGGTTTTTTTGTAATACAGTCCATTTTTAAGTAACAGTTGTTTGTAATCAAATGATCAATTTGAGTGGAACTGGTATTAGCTATCCTGGTTGCCTGATTATTAATTACTTTGAAATTAAATGATTCTAAAACATCCAGATAGGAATTTACTGTATTGTCAGTTTTTAAAATATTAATATTTATATCACCTCCCAGAATAATTATATCATTTTTGTTTTTAAGTTTTAACATTTTATCACACAAAATTTCTAAATTCACTAAAAATGGTTTAATGTTAGATTTAAAAGATATTCCATCAATAATGAGATTGAAATTATTATCATCTGGGGGTCTGTACAGTGAGGCTATTAAAAACCATTGATTAGATAGCTTAACTTTTGCTGCGGAACATTCAAAACACGATTCAATGGATTTAATTTTTATTTTTTCTGCTTTTAAATTTTTTCGAACATAAATTGCAACCCCTCCTTTTTGCCTTGATTTTCTACAAAAAAATGATATTAATACATAGTTTTTAAATTTAATTGATTCAATTTCATGTTCCTTTAATCCATGCTCACAAATAACTAAAACATCAACTTTTTCTAACTCCAAATCAATTTCTAGAGGTTTTATTTTATTTTTAAAACCAGGTATATTAAGTTGAAATAATCTTAAAATTTGTTCTGTTCTCTGTGAGCAAGGGATGTTATTATATGTTTGTTGATTTAGGCTGCTTAGAAGGGACACTAGAGCATGTCATTGAATTACTACGCAAAACACGTGTCGAGTGAGATGATGATTTAGGGCTTGAGGGAGGGTCCATTTTGTTTTCAAAATGTTCAAAATTAAACTCTTTAACCTTTGTTTCATTAGAGATTTCACCCTCAAAGGAAGATTTAGCATCACTAAAATGATCATCAAAAAGTTTCAAACGTTCCGTGAGTTCAGACTTATTTTTAATTGTATTTATAATGAATGTACGAAGACGAGGGTCAAGAGTGCTAAGATCAATACAGTTTACTATATTTTCTTCTACACTAGTTGACTCATGGGAATTGTTTGATGAACCATGCAAAATTTGTAATGAACTCACATTTGCAGTACTCACATTTTTATCACATGATGCGGTACAAGCCATTTGACTTACCACAGATTGACTATCTAAACAAATAGGTACACAGGAGCACTCGGTGTCCTTCTCTTTCAATACGTCTCCCTCCTTGTACTCGGACGGAGGTGCGGGTGAGGCACTGTCAACCACAGCACCTTCAGCCACGTTCGCCGGCGCGTACATTCCATCGTTCTCCGCAACGTGCTCCACCTGCACGAGCAGAAGGCCATGGTCCACCGAGCCGAGGTCTGACCCTACCCCGCCCGGGGTAGCGGGCATCTGCTTCTTCTGCTCAGCCGTAGTTGGCACCAACGGTCCCTCCACTACCAATGTGCCATGCGTGACACTGGAGCGGGTACCTTCTACAGCAGTAGAGGTCTGGCAAATTTCAGGGGTTGCATGGACCGTCGGGAGTGCATTGGGGGGGACACCAGCTGTATTGACAGTTGCCGATGTTGCTTGCTTGTTTTTCTCTATGTAAAACTTCGGAGTCGTATCAGCTTTTGACTCTCTCCAGGCGTAATACGCCGTTATTTCAATGTCCAAATCACTAAAAATTGAGATGATATCCTTCTTAACTTTCACCCAGTTAAAACCATCCCTTCCACATCCCAGACGTGGAATAGCAAGCTTCTTAATTTGTAAGATCTCACATGAACGTCTGAGGTTTTTTAGAGAAGATATGAAATTTTCGTACTTTGGAATTGATTTGGACAGAGTTTTTGTGATGAGATAAAAGATAAATCTCTCATCATTTGGCAGGACCGCAACTTCCCCTGTCACCTTAAGCTGACTCAACAGAAAAGGTACCTGCTTGAATTTTTTATTGAATTGAGTTACGACACCGCGCTTCTGTTTGAAGTCTTCACCCACACAATGTGCGAGTGAAGTACCAGCAGGAGAGTCAAACAAGTCACCTTTTTTTTCCATAAAAAAAAATTCACATTACTAACACGTCGTTGTTGTAAATGACTTGTATTCTGCCTAGGAGTAGGTCTCTGATTGATGTTAGGAAAAGTTTCATCATATAAGGATTGTAATGGTGAGAAGGAATTTTGAAGTGGAAGGGGTTGCGGGGTAGGCCAGGGTGAATATGGTCTACGTTGAGGTTGATGCCGCGGCCCCTGTTGTGAATGCTGCTGTGGCACACGGGGTGGTTGCCGCGGCGTCTGATACGACGGCGCGCGAGGTGTCTGATGGTGCAGAGACCCGCGTCGCAACGTCTGTCGGGGCTCACGAGCCTGCTGCTGCTGCCAAGTTGGTGACTGCTGCCACTGCGGCGAACGACGGTACGACGTCACATGGTTATGTTGTTGCTGTGGGCCTTGGCGATCGCTCTCTCGCTGCCCATCTCCCCAAGGTCGTTCGTTACTTCGTTGAACAGCAGACGGTATAGCATTACTAACTATTTCCAGCACAACAACTTTAATATCCTCCTTAAACTGAGAAAATATATCTCTCATATCATTTTGTATTGATGAATATAATGAATTATGCGATGGAGGTTCACGACTAAAAAAATTAGACGTGGCTTTATGGCCATTATAGTTATTATTATTATTGTAACTATGCATATTGTAGTTACCATAATTTTGCTGTACTGGATTATTTCTTCCATCAAGTGACGACCATTGTGGCACTGATTTAGAAAAAGAATTGATATCTTGATTTTGAGCATATTGTGCACCAGTGATGTTTTGATACTGATTTGGAGCGGCCATATTGCCAGCTTTGGAGAACGATTTTAATATTTAATATAATTAGTTCCCCACACACACTAACCAGCACTTTTATATCACTTTAAATGCACTAATTATTTATGAATAATTTGATACTAAATACACAACAAAACACTAGAAAATAACATACACAAATTGAAGAAATAAGGAGCCGAAACGAAAGATAATGATGCTACTCGCAGGTGCTGCAACCTATTAATTTAATAAGTTTTTTAGTTTCAGTTTAAAAAGTTTTTATTGTATTAAAAAAACACAGTACTAGATATATTATACAAATAGTTTAGTTAGATTAAATATATAATACCCACACAGCACACAATGGATATTTTTTAGATGATATCTAGATATAATCTGTATAGAACTTTTTACTTATCTAAAAATTATATAGATATTATCTATGAACTTTCATGGATATTTTCTAGCTAAATGTCCTCTATTTTTTGGATAAAGTTATCTTGTTAATATCTTATCCTATAATTATACAGTTTTTATCTAGCTATATTATCCTCCTATATACTATGCTTCTATTTTTAAGTAAAAACACACAAAATAATTATATTTAACATAAATTTTTATTATTAACAACATTTCGCAATCAACATATATACATTATAGGAAATTTTAAAGATATTGTGATAAATCATCATACATGTAGAATGATAAAAAAAATAATGTGACAAAAGTGGTCTTCATTTTTTATCAAAACATTACTGCTGCTGACATATTATAACATAAATAACACATATATTATATAATACTGTATGCATGTTTATTATTAATATTATATTATTAATTATAATATTGAATGCATATAGTCATTGCATGCTTACAGCATACAGTATAACAAATTCCATATAAAACAACAGTAGGCATACAGTATGCATTATATATGTGTTTTGTTTTGTTATTAAAAAAGTAAAAGAACCTTAATTGAGCAATACAGATGTACTAAATTATTATATATATATGCAAGAGTATATAAAAATACAATGAAAACAACTGCAATTTAGTATGCATACATTAAAAATTATCTCACTTATTCATTTTAAAAACATATACACACTGTTCTCCCTACTTGCTTGCATGGCTTCTTTTCCTGGTCAGCATTGCTGATCTGTAGTGATGATCTGATGATATTGCCCATTATATACAGCTGGCTGCAGTTTTCAGAACCAATATATGTTGCACTATATAATTTATGCCATGGGTAGATAAGCTGGGTCTAGGTATTGGATGTTGTCATGTCTGGACCTGTAAAGTAAAAAAAAAAAAAAACATATAAACATCACTATATTCATGTTTATGCTGCTTGCAGAATGGCTGCATTGGTCATTATGAATATATAGCCACTGTATGGCCAATGTGAAATTTGCTCCTAGAAAACAATAGGGGTAGTGAAAACTTATATAAATATGTATGCATATTGCCTGCACCTGCATATGAAATACTGTACTGAAATTTTAAAATAATGCTGCTTAAATGTGACATATTGTTATGAATTATATACTGTGTATACAGAAATTACAGTATACAATTTTCAGTAATAATTATAGTAAAAATACAGCATCCATAAGTACACAGCTATAAAACGTATGCATACATAATTATAGAGTATGCATATGATATCATAAGCGCCGCGGTCGGTGAATCCAACCTAAAATTGTTAATAATATATCATGCATATTATAATATATAAGTACAAGTGCTGGCCTGAAATAATGATATTTTAACACTGGCAAAAACATTGTAATAATTAACCCTCATTGCATACCTTATAAATTACTAGACGACTTGAAACCTGCATGGCTACTCCAATATGTACTCCAAGGCTTACATTGGTGCAGCGTGCAGTCAACCGCCGCAGCCCATATAATCCCACTTTTCTGAACAAAAAGTACACACATTGTTAAAGCCGACCAAAGATTTATGAGCAGAAAATACTTATAATTGATTTCTTACCTTCCACTTGAAGATGTTTTCGGTTTTAGATGAGAAATTTACATATTTTTCACGCAAAAAAACGTTGTGTTTACATTACAACAAACATGCAGAATTTTCGAAGTGCGCATGACGTCACATAAAAATTGTACCCGTGATGCAAAAAAATCGCTCCAGATAGAGAATAGATAAAATAATCTATAAAATATCTAGATAAAAATATCCTCAGATAAATAATAGATAAAATTATCTATAAAATATGCAGTCAGTTTTAAAAAGTTTAAATACGCATTAATTAATTTAATTCATTAATTAAAGAAAATTTTAATTAATTTAGGTTTCAAAATTTAAATAATTCAAAATTTCAATGGAATAAACAAAAATCTACATAAAATTTATATATTAAAATTATAAATTTGAAGTATATAATAAACATTAAATAATAATAATTTGTGTTCATTCTTTTTTTATACTTTATATACAATAAATCTATTAAATCTGTATTATTTTATTAATTATTATAAATTTTAACTCTCATGTGCATGTTTAAAATTTGGATAACTTTATCTATTTAATATCTCTTCCAAAATAAGCAAAGACAAAAGATAGCAGTATCCAATTTTTATCTACATATTATCTCGGCACTTTAGATAAATATTGTATAAATATTAGATATCGTTATCTTGAATTGTGGTATATCCACTTAATATCTGCATATACAAAAAATATCCAAAAAATATCTAGATGATGAGTTTTGTGTGCTGTGTGGGTATATATATATATATATGTATATATATATATATATATATATATATATATATATATATATATATATATATATATATATATATATATATATATATATATATATATATATATATATATATATATATATATATATATATATATATACCTATAAAAATCAAATCAACCTTGATTATTTGTAACTTTTGTAAGGAGCAGTTGTTTAATTTTCACTGTAAAGTAGGCAACTTTTGAAGCATGTCAGTAATGCAAGTTGCAAAGCTTACAGGCTGAAACTGCTGAAAGCAAACAACTAAGCATGATTATATAGAGCAAATTAGCCAACTCTGGTCAACAAAAGTTACTCACTATTATCACTATCAGCACTTTAAGTCTTATTTTGTGTCATTCAGTTTGGCTGATACGAACCATGGTTAATATGAAATCTGGTTGTTTTTTCATGAATCGCACCGTATGTATATATATATGTATATATATATATATATATATATATATATATATATATATATATATATATATATATAAAGAAGTACATTATAGCTACATAATTCGAATTTGCTACAAAAATTTAATTATTTAACAGATTTGACCTGTAAATACAATTATTCTCACAATTGGGGTCACATTTAGCGATTTAGCGCCGACATTCCTGCTGCATGACTGCCGAAGGGCGTCTCTCTCGTCCGTTTCTCACAAAAGTATAATTGAGGCGCCGCAGATCAAACGGGTATAAATCCAAGCCCAACTGGAATTCAATTTTTAAGCCCCATTATAGTTAACTTTCCAAATCCAAGTTCTAAAGTGGTCTGAAATTTTTTTTGTTGGTGTAACTGGGGCTTAAAAATTGAATTCCAGTTGGGCTTGGATTTATACCCGTTTGATCTGCGGCGCCTCAATTATACTGAGCAATATATGAGCATGCAGCCAGTGAGCATCAAGCAGGCCGGCACTAATTGTAAGAAATACCACCGCCGCGCGACATTTGACATGCACCTGTTGGCACGCGCGGATCCAGAAATAAATTTCGGGGGGGGGGGGGCATCTACAGAAGGCCAATGTTAAAAAAATATTTGTAGTGGGGAAAATGCCTATATTGCCCATGTTAAATTCAAAATTTATTTCGGGGATGGGGGGGGGGCGGTACCCTCAGCCACCCCCTGGATCCGCGCCCCCTGTTAGATTTTCCTTCCTCCCACCCCTTTACTTCCTTAATTCTCTCTCTGGACTCTGTCGTTTGCCTCCTACACAGCAGTAGTGTGTAGCCTACACACTACTGCTGTATTCGCGGGATTGCATGCTAGCATGCAGTATTACAAATCCAAACAAATCTTAATTAGTCTACGACTGATGTCTACGTGTATTCGACTGCACTGGTCGTTATAATATATAATAATATATCTTTTATATTTTTAACCCATCAGACACATAATACATGGTGACAGTCTGTCATCTCTGTCTGGAGCTTGTAATGGCTTGTATTGCTTGTAATAGACGCCATCAAGTCGAGCGTAAATTTAAGATGTTAATGTATGCATACGTATTAATTAAATTTTAATACGTACATTAATTTGTTTTTGATACTTGTTTTTACCTGAGCGTGCTTTAAGTTTCCCCACGCTCAATCACCATTGGACAATTGCCGATTGTAGCCGATTGGTCGTTTCTCTCGGCTTATATTTCATTGGCTGCTCGCTCAAGTATTAATTTCACACAATTTCACTTGATGACAGCACCATGCAGTTGAGAATTGAGAAATCGCGATTGATTGAAAAACCGAAAACAGTAAACAGCTGATAAGATTGATACCTGACAAATTGTGATATCTGTGCGATGTGCATTAATTTTATCTATTTGTAATATACAATTAATTAATTCTAAAATGAAATTCATTTCCAGCATGTTCGACCGTAAGAAGAAAGTGCCTGCACCTGCTCCTGTCAGAGAAGTAAACCCTGATTTAATTAGAGAAAGGGAGAAATGCACTTTCAACACTCTTCAACTGACACAATTTCTGGATGGCACTGTCGAGAAATATAACGAAAGAAAAGAAAGAGGTAAGTGTAACTTTCGTAACTATGCTAATTGATAAATTAGAGCTAAACCTAAGAGATTGTACAGTATGCATAATTAATTTTTAAATTGCATGTCATTTTTCACAGAGGATTACTTTCTGAACGACCCTGACTTCAAAGATGCCATTCCAGGAGAATTGTTAAGCCATGAAGACCAATACCGCGATGCATTACGTAAATCTTGTATACTCTTTCGTAAAATTAAAGATCTTCGAGAGAAAGGTGGCAACATGGACAGTTACAGGTAATTATTAAGAGCTGGTGATGCTGTATATATGCTGATTGCAGCAGAACCTGAAGTCTGCAACATACAAGTTATACACATAACCTCAACTATAAAATTTATTATCTTCAGACAACTACTTGGAGGAGCTCTGGGAACAGCGATTTTTAAGGATGGCAATCCTCTGACTCTGCATTATGTGATGTTTGTTCCAACATTGATGGGGCAGGGTACCCCTGAGCAAAGTTCGCACTGGGTTGGTAGAGCATGGGACTGCAGGATTCTTGGCACATATGCTCAGGTGAATAAATATATTAACTTTTTTTTTAAATCCAAATTGTTATATTATATTTTTTTGTTAGACGGAGCTTGGACATGGCACCAACATCAGAGCTCTTGAGACGACTGCAACATACAAGCCTGAAACGGAACAGTTCATTCTGCACAGCCCAACCCTGACCTCTTACAAGTGGTGGCCTGGTGGATGTAAGTTATCTTTGCATATTTTATTTTGCCTGTTGGATCAAAAAATATAATTTAAAGTACTATACAGTTATACAGTTAGTGAACTTTCAATACACTAATGCAATCAGGCTTTTGTCATGCTTGTAATGTCTACAGTCATTATTTTTTTAACAATTCTGCTCATTGAATTTTTCCAAGCTAAGACCGAGCGAGCTCACAAAAACGCAATAAAAATATATGGCATCTGATGCCCTTATGTAATACTGTACTGTATTAATATATAGTACTGTACTGGATGGTAGCATACAATATTAATTTAATGTTTTTTTGTTAATGAAGTGGGCCAGACAGCCAACTATGCAGTGGTGGTGGCTCAACTGTACACCAAGGGAAAGTGTCATGGAATCCACCCCTTCATTGTGCAACTGAGAGATGAGAGGACTCACAGACCAATGCCAGGTATGCCAAATACTAGACACTAACTTACAAATTGCTCTTCTTTTACAACACATAATGTATTAAAGTAAATTCCAAATTGGAGACATGTAATTTTTTATGCTACCAAGTTTATCTATTTAGTTTTGTTTATTGTGTTGTGAATTGTAACTGACTTAAAAATTACAGTACCATCCCACTGTTATAAAATCAATGGGGAATTCTCTTACAACTCAAATTTTAATTTAACTACTACATTATGATACGGTACATATTAACAATAAGTTTGACTTAAATTTCAACTTTTTTAACTCAAATTTGGGGACTCTGAAGGGATTATTAGAATAGGGGCAAAGTATGCAACCCGCGCGCAAAACTGAAAATTGTGACGTAGAAACTCCCTAGTTAACACACAACAACTGCCTGGTATCATAGTTTGAGCGTCAAGGAGTCATTGGCTATAAATTTTAGTAACACGATCGAAATCAGCGGGTTTTTCTACCCTATTATCAATAGTTTTGTCTCTAATATCAGTTTACTTTAAGAGTGATAATCGAAAATATAAATTTATTGCAGGAAAAATTCGCCTGCTAGGCAGTTTCTACGTCACGTTTTGGCGCTAAATTCAAAAGGAGAAAGATTTTTAAAAAATTCCCATGTCTCCAATTTTCAAAATTGAAACATTTTTGTTTTGGGACATTTAGTTTCAAGGCATAGAGCATCTGAAAAAAAATTAAAATAAATGTAGGAGAATTCCCCATTGTCTGAGTTTTTTTAAATTAAATAAAAAAAGAATGCCGTGATGAAATGAATACATGATTGTTTATAGACCTTGAACAAACTGTCCTTCTTGCTCACCACTGAGTGATCTGCTACTGTTTACAGGCATCACCGTTGGTGAGATTGGTCGTAAGCTGGGCATGAATGCCACTAACAATGGATTCCTGGCTCTTGACCAAGTGCACATCCCACGTGCCCACATGCTTATGAAGAATGCACAAGTCCTGCCGGTAAGCTTTGCAATTTCTATATAATTATATTTTTTAAATAAATTTGTGTTTTTCAAATTTGAAAATTTCTTAATTTCTTTTTGTAATTAAATACAAAATTACTGTTTATTCTTAAAAAATAACATTAAATATTCAATATAATTTATTTCTGCCATGTACTGGACATGTTTTGTTTTATATTGTAATCTTTGATGATTTTTAACAACATTGTATGTTTTCTTGCAGGATGGAACCTACGTCAAGTCTCCCAGCAGCAAGCTGGCATACGGTACAATGATGTTTGTGCGTGTGGTGGTGGTGCAGGACGCTGCCGTGTATGTGGCCAAGGCCGTGACCATCGCGGTACGCTACAGTGCCGTGCGCCGCCAGTCAGAAATGAAACCAGGGTGAGTGGAAAGAATTTGACACAATAATCCAGAATTTCTCTGATTTCTCTCACAATCAATGGGCATCTTAGTATATATTTTTTTTAAATAAAATAAAACATTTTTATGTTTCAAGGCCTTAATTAATGAAGTTAAAAAAATATTAAAAAAAATACTATATGACATATTATTGTGTTATTGTATGTTATGGACAAGTATTTAATACTTAACATGTAATCAAACCATTATAGTTTGAATTTAAAAACTAATTAACTTGCATGAGTACTTTGACTATTTTGCAATCAAATATTTATCAATTTTTTGTACTTGGAATATTGATTACGCGAACAACATTATTATTGCAACACTCCACCTATTTTTCGCAAGTAAGAGCTATGATAAATGACAAGTTGATTGCCAATTGAGATTGCGGTAGGAAATTATCTAGTAGCTAGGTTCAATCTTTACGGAAAAACCAACCAGAAATGCATGTACTCTTTGGAGTGTAAAAATGAGTACATAATAGAAAAGAGTTGCAAAACTTTAAGGGTTCAGAGTCCAGAGCAATTTTCTAACAGCTCAAGTTTTTTTATCTTATACTTTAATTTAACATTGACTCATTAATTCACCATATACAGTGTATATATATATATATATATATATATATATATATATATATATATATATATATATATATATATATATATATATATATATATATACGGCCCAGGTAATAATGCTGTTGGCTTACCCCGTAAAGGGATATGGCGTCATGTTATGTATGTATATATGCTCAACAAATGTTAATTATGAAACTTTTATTGTAGGAAGAATGGATTAATATTAATTGAATATGAAGGTGCATTCTTATAACATTAGGTAAACTATTGTATCAACATTTGGAAAAGAAAAAAAGAAGAAGGCTGGAAATAATTTGAATGACATAAAGCCTGCATTTTTTTTTTTTTTTTTTTTTACTTCTATCCTAAATGTTAAGTAAAAAATTTATTAATTGATTGATTGATTTTTTTATTTTTTTGTTTATTTATGTTGATTTCAAAAATTTATTACTGTTATATATCTCTGACACCCGCCGCCTTGGTATTCACAATTATGTAGGGGTATTTTTGAGCCAACACAGTAGAACATCCTGCATAAAACAACTTTGCAGAAGGCAAAATAGTCTATGATTGATCACCATAGTATCATGATAAAAGGATCACCTTTTGGTTGAAGGGGATAACCTTAACAATTTCCTGCATTACTTTTATAAGATTTGAATAAACTTTTCACAAGAAAATAGACGAGCAAAATTCAAATATTTTTTATGCATCAAATTCCAAACATACGAATTCAAACATTGATAAGATTCAAGCACTTTGATTGAGAAGGACAAAAGGTTATATTCATAGTGTTGTTTACTTGTTGTTCCAGTGAGCGAGAGCCTCAGATCCTAGACTACCAGACTCAGCAGTACAAGTTGCTACCTTTCCTTGCCTTCTCCTATGCTTTCCGCTTCTCGGCAGCCTGGCTCTGGGACATGTACAACGAGGTCACCGCCAGCATTGACAGCGGAAACCTGGAGCAGCTGCCAGAGGTTTGTTGGTTCTCCTTCTGTTTATTGTTCTTCTTTTTTACTTACAGAAAGAGGGAAAACTTATTCAATATTTATATTATTTATTGAACATCTTGCAATCCACTTTTTTAGCTAAAAATCTGAATGAGTTACTATTTATTAAAAAGTTTATAGTGCATGTAATTTATAACTACACTGCAGTGGCGATCGGTGACCTTTCTACATAGTCATGCGCATCGAAAAAGACGAGAGTAACCAGCCAAAGGGGGGTCCGGGGGGCTGTGCCCCCCGGCCAGCTCGCCGCAGGCGCGATTTTTTTCGAAAAGGGGGCGTGGCACATGATATAACTATGGGCGTAGAAGACAAATTTTAAAGTATAAAAACAACAATCAAAAAACATGTTTCAAAGTACGTTTTATAGAATTCCTTAAATTATCAATCCAATATTATTTTATTAATGTTTAATTTTTTTTTTGCCTCTTCCTAAAAAAATATAAGTAACAAATTTCATATTTTTTAAATGCATATATTTTTTATTATTATTTTTTTTTTTTTTCGTTTTCTTCCTGCTGGGGGAACTTCCTGCACTACCTTACTAGCTATAGCGTGCAAATTTTACTAGATAGTTCATCTTTTCAACACAACAAGGCGCTAGCTTACAAAGGATATTTGATACTTTATAAGTCAGAAATCAGAAATTAAGATTTGACAATTTATTACAAATGTGATGATTTCGAAATCGATATTTGCCGGGCGACAAAATATAAAAAATGTTGTACTTATTTATTTAATTATTTTGATTTAATTTCTTACAGAATGGTTTTACCAAAGTCTTTCATGTCCTACACGCGCTACACGTGACAAAAATTTCCCGCGCTGCAATGCTGCAATATGATTGGGAGAAGCTATGAAGACGTCGCATTACACTGCATATAATTTTATCACAGCCCACCACCCGCACCACCGCATTTGCTTCCTTGCCATTGGTCAGATGGAGCGTAGTATAAGCGGGCATTCGGATCGCTGGTTATAGAGACTCGTAATAATACGAACAAATCCGAAGATAAAGAGCCGCGGGATTTCAAAAATAAAATCGTACAAATAAAAAATATATGCTTTGGGGCAGCTAAAATAATTGAAATGGAGTTATAATACGAATATTGTTTTAAAAAAAAATCACATCCATGTTGGTCATGCAGCGCATGCTTCGCTTCTATGGACCGATCGCCCCTGCTACACTGTATCTATTGTTAATAGCTTATGGTATACTTATTTTCTTTAAAATCCCTTGATAAAGCTGAGTTAACAAGGCTGCAAGTGCGGAATTTTCCAAGGCAACGAGTTTAATTTAAAATAATTTTGTATTGTATTATTTCCTAAATTCTTTGTGTTTCCAGCTGCATGCCATGTCGTGCTGCCTGAAGTCGGTGTGCACGAGTGACGCTGCCGTTGCTGTGGAGACGGTTCGCCTTGCTTGCGGAGGCCACGGCTACATGACCTGCAGCAACCTGCCCACCACGTACGGCCTCGTCACTGCAGCAAACACCTATGAGGGAGAGAACACTGTGATGTTGCTGCAGACTGCCAGGGCACTCATGAAGGCCTGGGCTAAGGCTCGTGCAGGGGTGAGTTTTTACTCCTCTTGTTATACAACATCTCAAAGTGAAAATGTACCAACAAATAGAACGAAAAGTGAAAATGTACCAACAAATAGAACAAAAAGGTACTAAATATTTTCTGATCAAAAGCTGCTGTAGAATTATAGAAACCAATATTATTCATTATAAATATTATTTAAGCAATCAGATCTTTCAATAAGGTCAAGTGACTATTTTTTTTATCAGCAATACCATTTTTTTTTTTTTTTTTTTTTTTTTTACTAGTATGTTGGAAATACCAGATCTAATCAGCTAAGCTAAATTAAATTTACTTTAGATAACACAATTTCAAGAAGTTTTGATTGCATGACCAAACAGTTTGAACAATCATTTTGGGGGATATTTTTTCTTCTAAATGTTAATCTTCTCTACTTCTATGCATATATATATATATATATATATAATATATATATATATATATATATATATATATATATATATATATATATATTTATTATTATTATTGAGATTAGTTAAACTTGGATTATTCACTCTATTCAGATTACAAAAGTGTAAACTTCTAAATAACCCTTTCCTACATTTTTTAACCTATCTCTTACAGCCTTGTAAGTTTTATCTTAACCTTTGCCCACTATCTTATCAATTAAGTCTATGCTGTGCACTGACTACTGACGCACACATCATCCTATTTCTATATTTTTTGTTGCATAATTTATTAATTAAGGATTTTTTTTAATGGTGTTTTGCATTACTCTGCTTTTTTAAAACTGGAATTAATTAATTTAATTTATTAATATGTACTAAAAGATATAAAATACATATATATTATTATTTACCGTGTAAACTTGCAAACTATACAACTGTATTTTAAAAGATATTGGGACTTTTGCTGGAATATAATTTAATCATGATGTATATTATTATTTTCATTATATGACTTATAATAATGTGTGTATGAAAAATATAAAATAATTTACTGGGTAGTAAAATTTGATTTTAGTCCTTGCCATGCCCCTAGTCCCCTCCCCCTTCCTATTTCTTTTCTCCCCTTCCTATTTTCACCCTCACATTTCCCGGCACTCTGGCACTGTCAGAATGATCAACAGTAGACAAACATTAAATTAATTTCTTGTGTGATTGCAATACCATGGTAAATAAATATTGCAGTGGGGTACTGCAGTAACTTTCATAATCCTACTATATATCAGGGGTAAGAAAAGGCATCATTGCCTTACCCTCGCCATAAAGTCGAATAAATAAATAAATATATTATTATAGCAGCAACTTTGATATCACATGCTTTTTCCTAACCGTTGGTAATTAATTAAATTTTATATTTAATTACCTGTTATCTAATTTAATAAACCTGCTGTTTTCATGAGAAGATAGAATTAAAGTTGTATGAACTTAGATAACAAACCCTGGATCAATTTGCATGTAATTTTATTTAATTACAGTATATTTTTCAGTTAGTCGGAACACTATTGTAATAATACATGCTTGCAGAACAGTGAATCAAATTTTCGATTTTGAGTGGAAATTATGAATGAAAATTTTAGTAATAACTCATGTAGTCCAAATAAGCTCATTCATGTACAATGGTTTGATCGGTGTCTGTGGTTCGCAGGAGACGCTGACTCCCACAGTAGCTTACCTGACGCTGCCCCCAGATGCGATGCTCCCGTGGTCCAACACTCTAGATGGACTGGTGCAGGGTTTCCAGCAGGTTGCTGCAGGAAAGGTCAGTAACCTGGAGCACCAAAATTCATGATTTGTCACTAACTGCAAATAAAAATAGTAAATTCGTACAAGATTTTAGATTTTACTGTGTAACCCTTTTCTTTGTGTTTTAAAACTGTTAACAAAAGCTTGTATACTCCCTTCTTAATGCATAAGTTCTTAAAACAAAAGTCTAGTACAGAACATATTAAACATTTTTGTTTTTACATGTCACACTATAGAGATCCCTTAAAGTATATGAATATTGCGAACTGTATACTATACATACTGTATTATTTATTTATTTATTTTTTGAAGGAGCTTTCGTCAACAATCAAAAATTTACTTTTACAATAAGATGAGTGTATGTACATATTGTGTAATTATCATTATTAATTACAGTACAGTAAATTGTATTGGCTTATCATTTACTGCTTTTAATAAAGTATAGAAAGCAAATTTATAATTTCTATTTTTGTTTTATTTTTTAACCTAATAAAATTCATTGATACTAATTTTCTTTATCTTCCAGGTGTCTGAGTGTGGTGCCCAGCTGGAGCGTGCAGCCTCCAATGGGGTAGCTCCCGAGGTTGCGTGGAACCAGTGCTCGGTGCAGCTGGCGAAGGCTGCGGAGGCTCACTGCAGAGCCTTCCTGGTGGAGCGCTACGTGGAGGCGGTGCGCACCGGCATGGAGTCCCTCAGCCCCGAGCTGCGTGCCGTCATGCTGCAGCTGTGTGAGCTCTACTGTGTCTACTGGGCACTGCTGAGAACAGGAGACTTCCTACTGGTTAGTATATCACTGCAGTTATCAAACATTAATTAGTGTTCATTGTACATATTTTTTTTACCAAGTAATTATAAGAAGACATTGTAGTATAGTCAAAGTAGTGGTTCGTTAATTAAATATATGTATATTTTTTTATACTGTACCTACTGTGTACTCACTTTTTTATGGTAAATTGTCTAATTTGCTGAACTGAATTTAATTTAGAAACTTTTTACTACTTCAAATTAGATGCTACTGCAACGACATGTACTGAACTGCATTTTTGTGGGGAGAAATTATGCTCTATTGTTTTTTCTTTTAATTTTTCAACCACGTTATGAAGCTCATATTTTTACATTCCTCATGTCTACAGTACTCTGGTATGCGAGGGGAAGACGTGGCAGTTCTTAATGAGTGGCAGTCGCGGCTGCTAGCAGAGTTACGACCAAATGCAGTGGGTCTCGTGGACAGCTTTGACCTACGTGACGAAGTGCTGGGCTCGGCCCTGGGGGCCTACGATGGCCAGGTGTATGAGCGTCTGCTAGCCTCTGCCATGCAGAGTCCTCTCAACGCCAAGCCAGTACATGACTCATTTTATTCCAGCATTGCACCCTTGCTCAAGGCAAAGTACTAGATTGGCATAATATCAGCCCTCCTGGCTGTGGTGCTTGTTTTTACTTCAATTACATGTAGCGAAATCTACGCACAATCTCTTCTTCTTAAACCACAATATCTGACCTAATTCATCACAATATTTATACCTCAAAGAAGATTTCTACAGCTTCTGTATAGTGTAATTAAGAAATCCAAGTTATTACAAAGTTTATAAACTTTTTCATACATTTTTATAAACTCTTTTCTTATTTCCTGAAACATTCTTGTTTCTTGGAGCTATATAAGAGCTAGTGCTTACATGCATTTCAAAAAAAAGCTTTGTGTTAATTTTCTTACCGAACAAGTTTTAAATTTTTAAATTTGTTTGTTTGTTTCTTTGTTTGTTTTTTTTTTCCGTTCTTAGTTTGAATTTCATTACTCAAATGTTCTTCGACAAAAACATATATTATTTGTCATTCTAAAGGGTACTTACTGTACATCAAGCAGCTTAAATATTCCTGTTAGTTTATTATCATGGTACTTAATAAAATAATTTTATCAATTAAATGCTCATTCTGCAAATTACAAGCTTGTTACAGAAGCATATTATTAATTTCAATGAAGCTAAGTTTTAATTGTTGTTTTTCAACTACTTCCCTTTTTTAACATTTTTTAAATCTTTGTTGCCTATATATATATATATATATATATATATATATATATATATATATATATATATATATATATATATATATATATACATACATATATATATATATATATATATATATATATATATATATATATATATATATATATATATATACATACATATATATATATATATATATACATACAGTATATATATATATATATATATATATATATATATTCAAGAATAAGATAATTTTTATAATAATAAATAAATTTCATTATATTGTTAAATATTGTTAAATATAACGGAATTTATTTGTTATTATAAAATTTATCTTATTCTTGAATAGCAATTGTACTCTAGCTGTTATACTTTCTTCCCTGTAACTTTTTAGTTATATAGTAATCCAATTGTTAACTATTTTTACTTCAAATGTATGCTGATAGTTGCATGCAGTTAAGTCATAAAACTTTAGAAGACATCACAATTATGGAATCATACCTTACTGAACATGTTAAACTGCTGTGCAGTCAACACAAAATATGCTCAGGTCTCTTTTCTTGCATACAAGTGTACAGTAAGGAGTCCAATGACATTTTCTTCCAATTCAGACCCATTAACATACTTGGAATCAATTATATTCATAGTTTTAATTGTTATCATTATTTTGATATAATGTTGAGTTATTTAAAATAGCTCTGATGTTCGTGCAATTAAAGAAACTGTTATTAATATTTGACATCACACAATTTTGCATCACAATATATTCAGAAATAAAATTAAAACCTTATTGTATTTTAATAATAATTTCTTTTTGTAAATTCTTATTATTTTTTTATATGTTTCTATGGAAATTGTTTACTTACAATGTGTTGCAAAAAAATTATTTCAGTACCTGATTATTTTGGAAGGGAGAGAGTATATTATATACTCTTAAAAAAAAACTGATTTATTCATTATTTTATGTAAATTAAAAACTGTTTTTAGTTTAATTTTATGTTACTTGAGGGTACAGAATCAAATATTTATATCGGATACTTCATTCTAGCATGGAACACTTCTTTTCGAAACTTTCAAAATGGTTGAAATCTTATATATAAAGTTATTTATTTTCTTTTTCTAATTTTAAAACAAATACTAAAAAAAAAAAAAAAACACTAATGAAGGATTTGTTGTCTTCTTTATCAGACTATCAGACTAAGTGTACTTTTAAAATTTTATGCTCTCTTGTCTATGAAAGAATCAAAGCAGCACATACACATCATATTTTTTTAATGCCATTTTGTTTCACTTAACATGTTCCCTAGCTTTTAATTGAGAGGATTAGATTTTAGTTTTGTTTTATTATTATGTTTTTTTAATTGATATTTTTCTTGCATTTTTTTAGGTGAAAGTGGTAATGATATGATTGATTTATGTTATTATTTTTTATGCTCACTATATATTTACTGAATTATGTTAAACCAAAGGGCTTTTGTTTTCTGGGGTCTCATCTGTGATAATTATCGGCCACTTATAATTCTACAGGGTCAGATTATCAGTCTATTAAAATATTGTTATTTAAATTGTGAATTTTATATCAATAAAGCAAAGTTTTTATACCATATAAATGTATACATATGAAAATTATATAGAAACAATTTACTAACTGATAATTTACTCTAGTAGCTGCTAGCTAGGGTAGGAGGAGGCTGCCAAGTTGATCCATACAAACGCGTGCGCCTATAGTAATTAAGAAAAAAATATACTTCTTATTTTTTCCTTTTAAATTAAATACATTAATATTTTTTTTTTTTCTAAAAATCTATATAGGGCATTGCAGCCTCAGCAGCCCTGGTATAGCCTGTAGCCTCTCAATTACCATTTTAACACTTATTATATTATTAATATAAATAGTTTATATTTATATAAGCCAATTCAACTACATATTATATTATGTATTATAGCAGCTCTGGTTTTGTACAAAATTTAAGTATGGAGGTATATACAATATTCCTGTATGCAGAGTGAGTGTGCTCCCTTCAAATCATGCAGACACAGAACATCAATTATATTGTTGTTATTGAGACCAGGGGCTTGGCCGAGTATCAAAAATAATAATAATGTAATTTTTGGATCTATAGGTACCAAGATCACATGCTTTGATAAATAATATTATAAAATTAATACTGAAAGGGCTGGTGTTAAACAGCTAGCTAGATCATGTGTATAATAACTATAATATATAATTTTTCAATTGAAATTTAACAAGTTGAATTAATTAATAATCAATTCACAGTTCCTGTATAATAAGCATAATATAAATGTAAATACAGACATATTATAGCATATTATTATATATTGTGAGTAAAAAACTGAAACTTTTAAATTTGTTGCAATTCATCAATATAATTAAAATTAGTTTTATTTTTCATGTTATGATATAACATGATAACATGTTGAATGGATTTTTATACTAAAAATCAGGACAGGATATTATAGTTATATCATGGGAGAGAGACAGACGCCCGGACAGGACGGTGGTCAATTAAATTACTTGTATTTTTATACGTATAAGTATAATTGTATAGCAGATTTTCTTTTTGTTTCGTCTTTGGAACTTTTTTGTTTTATTTTCAAGATTTTTATCATTTGAATATAAAAT
Organism: Siphlonurus alternatus; assembly: GCA_949825025.1. Taxonomy (NCBI): domain Eukaryota; kingdom Metazoa; phylum Arthropoda; class Insecta; order Ephemeroptera; family Siphlonuridae; genus Siphlonurus; species Siphlonurus alternatus. The sequence goes on from OX463779.1 coordinate 22,984,439, forward strand.
GTCTGTTTTTTTACATTCAACATAAATATGTATATACAATTATATTTTGCCACCTATCCCACTTCCCCTCCTTCCCCTCCTGTTACTGCATGCCAGCTCCCACTCCCACAAAATAACCTAGCTGGCAACAGCTGATAATGGCATGAGAGAGTTGAGAGACCATGGTCAGCATCCTCAGTAATAACAACTAAGATAAGATTCCATCATGATATGAGCCTCTTTCTTATTTATTCTGATTACTTGATGTTCACCATTAGAACTTAAAAATGTTTAGCCGTAAGAAGAAAATTGTGGTTGCTCCTAAAAGGGAAGTTAACCCAGATTTGCAAAATGAGAGATACAAATGATACTTTCAAAACTCTTGAACTTACATATTTTTTGGATGGAGGTGAAGAAAAGTATAAGCACAGAAAAGAGAAGGGTATTTATATTTTTGTTATAATACACTGTATTATTTATTAATTACTTAATTAAAACATGTTGTATATATAGTGTACATTTTTGTATGTGTTTTGTATTAGCTCTTTAAAAATATTATTATGTTCCATGTATATATGATGATGGATCAATAATGAATAACATTAATTGCAGGTATATAAATATATATTGCATGTATAATGCATGTTCCTTGCACATATATTATGTTAGAAATTCAATGTCAATCAATTTGACCTCCACGGACAGCAGTAACGTAACAATCCGAGAGGTTTCCATGGTTCTCTCACAAAAGTCAGAACATGACGGCATTGATGCCAGGATGGACCCACTGCAGAGGCAGTGGTGCGGTGGTATAGCAGTTTTTTATTTTATTTTTTTTTTTTACTGCGTAGAGTATTCTCGACTACTCGAGTACTCTCGAGGACTTAATTTGCATTAAAAAATGGGCATAATGTATTCTTGTTAAAAGTAATTTTTTATTGTTTGTAAACACTGTAAACAAATTTATCTGTTTTATTATAATAACAGTCGGATGTTACTTTTTTTTATGCAAGCGTCAATTGACTTGAGATTGTTGGATCGTTCCTAATCTGATCCACTATTCCTAAATATGGTTGAGGTCTGTGGAAAAATTAATTTTATTTTTGAATTGCCAGTGCTCTTTTACAAAGTGTAAACATTGTGACGTCACCTCTACATACACCTAAGCTAGCTAGCTGTCATGCTAAAAATTTATCATTCTTATCTACGAGCACTGGTGCGTACCAGCTTAATTACTCTTGCAATGAAATGAAATGAACCATATATTGCTTTTCTATAAATGTACTGTATCCAACTTGGAAAACATTATATCGTCCCTCGTCCGCAATAATGAGCTATCTGCCCCACGATCTCGTTGCAATAATGAGCTGTCTGCTATTTCAAATTAACGCAATATTGAGCTTTAAATCGTTATAAAATAAGACTCAAAATTGCGCTCACCTGAAAGAGCAGACAGCTAGCTCATTATTGCAACAAGATCGTGGAGCAGATAGCTCATTATTGCGGACGAGGGACGATAGACGATATATATCTTATAATCTTGATTATTGTTAATTATTTTTAATATTTATTATGGTTGGCTCGCTGCACACTGCAGTTTCAATCTTCACCCTTTTTAATCTTTTTGTAGACGATTAAATTACATTTCCAAAAAGATTGTAAGTTTACAAATAATAATATAATAAAAATAGTGAACGGCGCTCGCGGATGGGTCATGGGGACGGGGGAGAGGGTGCAAAGCTCGGTCATGGTGGGGCTGATGGTCACTGCGGTAACACTTTCCATTTGTTTAAGCCCGGGGGAATTGAATCCGGGGCGAATGGATGTGATTCCGTGGAGGCTGGGTAACACCATGGTCGAAAGTCTGGCACTCCAATTGGGGGGGGGGGGGGGGGGGGAATAAAAAAATAAATAAAAATAATAATAATAATAAAAGTTGAAAATTGTTTGAATATAAACTCATCTTTGTGCAGAGGATTTCTACTTATCAGACCCTGAGCTAAAAGAAAAAATTCCTGCGGAGCTTCTAAGCCATGAAGACCAATACCGTGAAGGCCTTCGTAAAACTAATGTTTTCAATCGCAAACTAAAAGAAAGGGAAGAAAAAGATAAAGGATTAAATCAGAGGTACATTAATTAATTAAATAAATAAAAACACTCCTATTTAATGGAAAACAAACAATTAATTTGTAACTATTATTATTTCAGACAAAGAGTTGGAATTGCTATAGGAACTGCTATTTTCAAGGATGGAAATGCTGTGAGCTTGCATAATGCAATGTTCATTCCAACTCTTGTGGGACAAGGTAACACAGAGCAATGTTCCCACTGGCTCAGTCGAGCAACAAAAAATGAAATTCTTGGAACTTATGCTCAGGTCAGTTTATGAAGACAATTAACATTATTTGTTGAGCATTTACAATTAACTTTTATTTAATTGTTTTTTTCTTTTTGTTTGCATTCAGACGGAGCTTGGACACGGAACTTTTCTGCGAGGACTGGAGACTACCGCAACTTACAAACCGGACACCGAGCAGTTTGTCCTGCACAGTCCGACCCTGACTTCTTACAAGTGGTGGCCTGGCGGACGTAAGTTCCTTCTCACATTCATGGTGTTTAGTTATACTATATTACTGCATGCTTTTCTATTTTCTTCATTTATTTTTATTTTTGAAAATGATCAATTTTAGTTCCATATAAATTATTTAAACTATATTCTCTAATTATTGTTACAGTGGGTCATACATCCAATTATGCATTGGTGGTGGCTCAACTTTATATCAAGGACAAATGCCTTGGAGTCCATCCTTTCATTGTACAACTGCGAGATGAGAAGACACACAACCCAATGCCTGGTATGTTAACTACAGTAGATTATAATTATTTGTCACCCAAATTTTTTATTTACTTCTTTTTTTTTTTAATAAAAAATTTTATAACCTAACTACTCAACCTTTCTTTTGTCTGAAAATATTTTTTTATTTGAGGTGTCGGCTAGCACACTTTTCAAGTACATAAATAAGTTCTTTATTAAGACTGCATGATATATATATGTTTATAGGCATCACCATTGGTGAGATTGGACGCAAGCTGGGCATGAATGCCACTAACAATGGTTTCCTGGCTTTCGACCAGGTGCACATCCCACGAAATAACATGCTTATGAAGAATGCACAAGTCTTGCCTGTAAGCAGGAAATGTTTAATATATTTTAACTTATTTTATTAAGAAATACTTTGAGAGAAAATATTAATTGTGAATATTATAAATGAAAATAAGTTTGTTGTTTTGTCTTCTAGGATGGAACTTACATCAAGTCACCGAACAGCAAGCTTGCCTACGGTACCATGATATATGTTCGAGTTATGCTTGTTGAGGATGCTGGATTTTATGTATCCAAAGCAGTGACAATTGGTGTACGCTACAGTGCTGTGCGTCGCCAGTCCGAGATGAAACCTGGGTAATTTGTTCTGTAAAGTTCATTATTTTAATGGATTACGGATGTTCATTATCCATATATAGTGTTTACATATTACTCAATTTGTCAATAATATATTTCATATTATGTTGTCTCTGATAGGGAGCGAGAGCCTCAGATCCTAGACTACCAGACTCAGCAGTATAAGTTGCTACCTTTCCTTGCCTTCTCCTACGCTTTCCGCTTCTCTGCAGCCTGGCTCTGGGACATGTACTTCAAGGTCACTGCCAGTATGAACAGCGGAAACCTGGAGCAGCTGCCAGAGGTTTGTGGTTCCTTCTATCTCTTTGCTCCTCAACAATTCCTGTCTAATGAGATGCCGTATTGTATAATTTTTACATTGCTATTTTTTACACTAATTGTTACCAGTGAAAAGGACAGACTTTGGAAATTTTGTTTTCGTTTTCAAAAAAAAAAATATATTTTTCATCCGAAGGATAATTTTCTTTTACATCTAAATGCAGTTAAGTAACATATGACATCGATCTAAATCACAAAATTTGAGTTTGATTGAAGATTAAAAAAAAAAAAAATGAATATATTTTTTTTCCTAGTAAAAACACTTTTTTTCCTGCATGCATTGTGTCTCAAATGTATGCTATAAAAGTTATTGCATTGCCAATTTCCATTTTAAGTCTTCTTGGTAGAAAATAGCCAACTTAACTTAATAACAAATAAGCTCTGCACATTATATACCGTATATTGAACTAAACTTATTTAATTTTGCTATTATTTGCTAAAGAACTAAACTAGCACTGACTTTTGATGATTCACACATCTTAAGGGCATTGGGTGTAGCACCGGTAGTTGGCAACACTGACGTATCTTCACCATGTTAATTTTTTATCCTTGCTCCTCGGAGTAATTTTTATGCTAGAGCTAAGCTGATTGCTGTAGTATCAAGATAATTAGTAGCCCAAGTGCACAATTTGGCTAAATAAAGCCTGATTTAAAGAAAAGTATTTTTTAGTAATTTTTTAAATTTACATGCATTTTTCTAAAATATAAAAAAAAAATACTTTTCTTTAAATCAGGCTTTATTTAGCCAAATTGTGCACTTGGGCTACTAATTATCTAGATACTACAGCAATCAGCTTAGCTCTAGCATAAAAATTACTCTGAGGAGCAAGGATATAAAAAATTAACATGGTGAAGATACGTCAGTGTTACCAACTACCAGTGCTACACCCAATGCCCTAAGTTTGATAAATTTTTAAAAAAACAAATGTTTCTACTGCAGCTGCATGCTATAGCTTGCTGTCTGAAGGCAGTGTGCACTGCTGATGCTGCAAATGCCGTAGAAACTATTCGCCTTGCTTGTGGAGGCCACGGCTACATGACCTGCAGCAACCTGCCCACCACATATGGCCTCGTGACTGCCATGTGTACCTACGAGGGAGAGAACACTGTCCTGCTTCTTCAGACTGCCAGGGCGCTTATGAAGGCCTGGGCAAAGGCACGTAAGAGGGTGAGTGACACCTTGAGATATTTTTTAGGAAAAAACTGCGAGCGGTGGCTTGTGAAGAGGTAAGTGCAGTACTCAAACAAATTGCTAGAGAATTTTATATCAAACATAGGAGCTTTTGATTTTTTTTTTTTTATTGCTGTTTGAGTACATATATAGTCACTAAAAGCTCTGCTACTGCACTGGTTTAGAAAACAATATGTCCAGTCCAATTAAAATTAAGATAATTGTTTTTAAATTTGAAAGTATTCAGTGCTATAGATTATATTCCTTTTATTATTTTTAATATTAGTACTCTTAATATAAACATTTATAATTTATTGAAAATTTAGAAAATTATGCTCTGATTATAGAAATCATCATCTGTTATCATTCCCACCTTTCTGTATTTTTGTTTGTTCTTTTGTATTTTTTGTCCTTTGCAATAGGTGATAAAAATGTTCAGCTTTTGAAAGTGACAACATGCTTAAAAATGCTTAGCTTTGTCCTAAAAGTAACATGTTTATTTATGATCTGCAAACAAAAATCTGAAGATTGTATATTTTTTATCTTTCAAGCTGATAAATTTTCTTCTCTCTTAATAGTCTTAATACTATACAAAATGCTATATTAAAAATAAGAGTTTGTAATTCATAGTATCTAATGTTGTATACTTAACTGACAAGTCATGTATGTACACATTTAAAAGAAACTTTTTCATTTTTATTTTTTCATGCTCATGCACAGTCAGATCTTGCCTCACTGAAATCTAGAACATTGAATAAAAACTTGAGTGATATTGTCTGCATTACAATCCCAAGGTCATATTATTAATTCTTAAATATAGGATGTATTTTGCTAGCTTGGAAGAAATAATAGTAATAATAAATAAAGTAAAAACTGTAAACATATTTATGCATATAAATATAGTTTTGATTTAAGGAAAATAAACCATTTCGGTTGTAATATATATTTTAAAGGAAAGGAAAGGAATAACCAGCAAGGCCTTACCGATCGAGAAGTCTCAGAAGGAGAAAATCTTGTGGTCACAGGTTCACTCGAAAAATAGTTGTAAAATAGTTAAATATCTACATTTTGAAGACGTTTTGCACCATCTAGGTGCTTCATTAGTTCGGAGAGAAGTCTCTCCGATTCTCTCCGAACTGATGAAGCACCTAGACGGTGCGAAACGTCTTCAAATAAATGTAGATATTTAACTATTTTACAACTATTTTTCGAGTGAACCTGTGACCGCAAGATTTTCTCCTTCTGAGACTTCTCGATCGGTAAGGCCTTGCTGGTTATTCCTATGCTTTCCTTTAAAATATGATTTTGAAGCAGAGAATTAAGGGGATCATACATAAATACATTCAACATAAGCCCAAGTGTAAATGAATTAATCTTATAATTATCTTGGAAGTCATTATTGATAGATGCAATAAAAATACGACAGCAGAATTTTGTAGTTGTCTATATATTTATACTCGTTGATATCTGGTTTGTGTTATTGTTTTTGACATGTTTATTGTTTGTTATGATTATAATTTTCTGTTTCTGCGTGCAGGAGCCTTTGAGCCCCGCCTTGGCATACCTGGCTCCAGGTCAGCTTGGTGTCCAGCCCTGGGACAACACCCTGGAGAGAGTGGCACTCGGCTTCAAACAGGTCGCAGCTGCCAAGGTATTTCAGACACATTTATATAATAGATACAAAGAAGTTTCTTTTCCATGTTGTTTCACCTTTTTCAATTGAATATGTTAATGTCAACCATACATATACAGTATATAAATATTTATTTTACATAGTCATGCTTGTTTGAAACCCAAAATTAAATTATATTAATATAATTGATCATATATAATACCAGGTATTTATTTATGATATTTATTCAAGACAGACTACTGGCTAGGTATTCCAATTGCAAAGAATACAATATAGTTCAAAATAGTCAATAAAAAGGGGATAGAAAAGCTTAGACGTTCCATATTCTTTGTATACCTAATATCTTCCAGGTGTCTGAGTGTGGTGCCCAGCTGGAGCGTGCAGCCTCCAATGGGGTGGCTCCCGAGGTTGCGTGGAACCAGTGCTCGGTGCAGCTGGCGAAGGCTGCGGAGGCTCACTGCAGAGCCTTCCTGGTGGAGCGCTACGTGGAGGCGGTGCGCACCGGCATGGAGTCCCTCAGCCCCGAGCTGCGTGCCGTCATGCTGCAGCTGTGTGAGCTTTACTGTGTCTACTGGGCACTGCTGAGAACAGGAGACTTCCTACTGGTTAGTATATTGCTGTTTTTAATTGGTGTCTTAAATTTGTGATTGCATAACTGCATAATGTAATAGGCAGCATGCAATGTTCCCCTTTATCTCCCAGAAAAATTGAATGCTTGTAATTTTTTCTTTATTTACCTTGTGATAAAGGCAAATATTATGAGCTGCTTATTTCACTGACCACTACTGTATGTCTCTGTTAGCCGAGTGTTGACAATTTACAAGTAAGCATACAAATAATGTTACAGTACTTTTAAACTTTATTAAATTAAATACATCTTCTTCTTCTTCTTCTTCTTTTCTTATGCCCACACATTGGCGTTTAAGCCATTTTACTTCTAGTAAGCCAATAGAGAAGGGCTTCCTTCTCTTCTTTCTTCATGTTGCCAGGCAACGAGTCAAGTTCCGCAGTTAATGCTGAGCATCTAAATAGATGCCCTCTGTCTTGAGGTTCTTTTTTACACAATTTACAAATGTCACTATCTTGGATTTTGAATTTCTTCTGATAGCATCCATGATAGTCATGGCTAGTGTTGTAAAATAACCGGTTATTTTAAAACGAAGTTAATAACCGAGGTTATTAACAGGTTATTAACATTTGTTAGGTTATTTTGGGTTATTTTGCCTTTTTGAGGATCCTGGTAACAAATTTTAAATGTAGCTTCAAGTGTGCTTTCAACCCTCTTTTTTCAATCAAACAACCAAAATACTTTTTTTTTTTGAGTAAAAATAGTTGATAGAAAAGATTTTACAGCGATTTTTAATAACTTTGACTTTAACTACAGTGTTGCCACATTTCTCCGTTAATTAATTAAATGCTAAAAAATTTATTTTGAATTCAAAAGATTATTCTCTGGATATCATTTTGATTTTACATGTATTTTTTTAGTAATTACACTATTATTTTTATGTAGAATAACCTGGATATTAATTCTAACTGCTATGTTGCCAAATTTCCATAATAACCGAGGTTATGTTAGGTTATTTTGAATTGGGTTAATAACCGTTAATAACCGAGTTATTAACAAAATAACCAAATGGTTATTAACTTACTCACAACACTAGTCATGGCCAGTATCTAGTCTGAATTTAGCAGTGTCTGTGAGTCTATTATAAGTGTGAGTTTTGGCTGATTTAAATATGAGATCTCCCCATGCTTTAATACTTGCTTGTTCTTTCCAATCTGAGTCAACTTTCTGTTTCACTGCACTATTAATATGAGCTTGAATTGAATGAATGGAGATGCTTGTTGTTGGCTGTGTCATCTTGCTGCCCATCTTGGCCAAGTAGTCTGCTTGCTCATTGCCATGAATATTACAATGAGCTGGTATTGTAAATACATACATACATAACGCCATATCCCTTTACGGGATAAGCCAGCAGCATTATTACCTCGGCCGTAATTTAAATGCCGTATTATAATAAGAATCATGCTGTTAGTATTACTTTTTTAATGACATAATGTGACTATAGAGGAGATTAATCTAAATTATTCAACACTGCAATTTAAAAAGTAAAAACAACTGAAATCTTGCTGTACTTGAAAAGTGAACAAGTTCTTAAAAAATACAAGATACAAACTTTGCTACTTTTTACAAGTACTCGAGTAGGCATAAGGGTGGTTTCCATTACACCCCCTTCCCCCTTTTCCTACCCCTCTCAAATTATATTTAATGTAAAATAGGCTTCACTGGGCAATTAGTGGGTCGATCCACCTCACCGTCATTAACATAAGTTTAAATTGTCTTTTCTAATTGTGAGTTATCATATTTGTGATCTGCAGTACTCTGGTATGCGAGGGGAGGACGTTACAGTACTTGAAGAGTGGCAGTCACGACTGCTGGCAGAGCTACGACCAAACGCAGTAGGTCTCGTGGACAGCTTTGACCTACATGACGAAGTGCTGGCTTCAACTCTGGGGTCTTATGATGGCCAGGTGTATGAGCGTCTGTTAGACTCTGCCATGCAGAGTCCTCTCAATGCCAAGCCAGTACATGACTCATTTTATTCCAGCATTGCTCCCTTGCTCAAGGCAAAGTACTAGCAGTTCCTGCAAGTTAACCAAAGTCAAGTTTTACCTCATCAGATGAATCCAATTTTTTATAATGCCAGATTTTTTAATAAGTACTTGGTAAGGAAGCAACTGAAATACACACTTTTTTAAGGTTGTTAAGACCAATATGTTCAATCTTTTATCACACTTTGTGCCATTGTTAATAATTTGCATTGTAGTTTTTAATCAAAAAGGAGAATACAGGAAAAAATGAAGGAAAAAAAAAGGAGAATATATTAATGGTTTATTTTGTTGTTGCTATTGTTAAAAAATTTTATGGTATGGTGAATTGTTGGTTGTGTTAATTCAATAAAATGTTATTTTGATAATTAAGTTTACCCTGTAATATAATAGAAACTATTTTGCAGTTCATAAGAGAGATAATAATATATTATGCAAGGGCATGTGAATGTGTCCGCTGCAAAACATTCAGCTTAAAATTCTAGAGGAGTGTACAATTTTAAGTTTGCAAAAGGAGGAGATATATTGTTTTTTGCTGTTATATTTTTTGCCAACCTTAATGGAAAGCAAATGGAAAAATGTTTTGTATATATCTGGAATTTGCAAACTAAACATTTTGGTCTGGACTTGCCAATATAGTTATGTTTTACCAGCTGTTCAGAAGGGAAAAATTTAGTAAGTTCTGTCTAAATTCAATGATACATTAATAAAATTAAAATTGTAAAATTATATGAGAGTAAAATTAATGCTACTTTTTCACATTACAGTGATTTTGAAATGAGTTGCACCAGTTGCATGATATTAATGTAGTGCTAAAGGAGTTTACTTTATGCAAAATGCTATGTCAAAAAAACAAAATTTTGGAGAGTAGGGGCCGCAGGATGCCCTACCCCCCCCCCCTAAATCTGCACCTGTGATATAAAAGTAAAGGTCAGTTTATTATCTTGTTTTAACAGATGTTTAAAATATGTTTATTATTTTGGCGATTTTTTAAGATAATAATTGTATTGAAGAGGTGGCAGCATATTTTTTAATATTATTTAATCTTCTCTTTTGGGTTGGTATTATTAATATTTTAATACGCAACATAGGGTTGTATAGCTGTGATAATTAACATATTGGGCGCATACACACACACACACACACACACATATATATATATTAGTATTGTATATATATATATACACACATATATATATATATATATATATATATATATATATATATATTAGTATTGTATTGATGGTTTATCATCTTATATTTTAATAAGTTACTATTGTTGAATATTTTTATATGAATAAAATACTATATTTAATCAAAGAAAAATATCTGTTTTTTATTTATTATTATTATTTTTTTATCAGACTCATCATCTCTGATCAATACTTTATTATTAAATATCATCAAGCTGAGCTATCGTACAAAGTTGCAACTAATGGAATTTTTTTCTCTGCTTTTTTTTTTTTTTTTTTGTAACATTATAAAAAAAAATCCCCACAATTTCAACAAAAAATTACAAGCCCATATTCTCTACAGAAGATTTATAAGTAGGCGGGACTTTGTCGTAAATTTGCAATATTGGTACGGGTCGACACAGCTAGCCGCAGCGCTTGGTAGTTGAATGTCTCTGAAACGGAAAGTAGCCAGCCCAATTTTCCATTTTTTATCGCGTGGTGACAGCATATAGCTCGCTATAGAAGACGCACGCGACTACTCCTCCCCCTCCCAACCCCCTTCCCCCCCAGCTCTGTGGGCTTGGGCATTGTTGACTCGCGCAGCCCCCGCCACCGTGCCTCAATAAAGCACTTAACCGTCGCAAAAAAAAAAAGAAGGAAGAAGAAGAAACTTTGGGACGAGAAAGATAGGGGGAATTCAATAGACGTTCTTCTTCCATCTATCCCCGATATATACACTGAAGAGAGGCCGCGCTGTTATCCTGCATGCGAGTGAGTTTTACAAACCTCTAGCAAGCATTTGTGTGAGAGCGTCCCGGCTGCCGTGGAATAACATTAACCCAGCAAACATGGCTTGCATGATCGCACAAGAACAAGCACAAACCTGTTTTTATATCTGCCTATCGCTCTCTCTTTAGCTCTCAAATCAAAACTTATCATTTTTGATGGTATTTTTCATAGAATATTTTAACTTAATCAGTATATTGAATATTTATTTTGTCTGCGCGTTTCTATCAGACGTACTGATGTGCATTGTGTATAAAAAATCAGCTCAGAACTTTTGATGAAAGTGGAAATAAAACAAACTTTTTAATAAAAAAAATTACCATAAAGTAAAGAGGATTTATAATAAATTATTCAATTATTGATTTATTCTTATTTCTTATAAATTTGTCAACATTTTTATTATTCAGTTTCGTCCTAAATAGAGATTTCCTTCTGCTTCTGCAACCCGGTGAACTCGAACGTAAGAGAAGTTGCATACTCTCGTTTTCTTGCAGGGGTATGTGGAAAAAAGAGGATTAAATTAATTCTTTGGATTCCTGTATTTATATTCTTTTCAGGCTATACTTAAAATAACTTTTAAAAGTATTGTATTTTCACTTTTCATTGTCATCTGATAATATCTTAAAAGTACTTTACAAAAAACGTTTATACCTTATCAGAAAAATAAATTTCCATTGAACAAAATCAACCAAGATTCGTGTTTGTAATAATCGTATCGTCATCTGTGTAGCAAACTCAAGTTCCCATGAAGAAATAAAATAACACGACAATACTTCCTTACAATACAGAATGACTCACCGTATTTTTATCATCATATTAAATCACCCACACGTACGTACGTTGTTACAAGAAATTTGTTATACTATCAAGATACTAGATAAATGTTATATGGACCATAAGACAAATTATTCGTGCTATTGACTGGGATTACCAGGCTTATCAAGTTCTACATCTTGTCTAAGAACATTGATGGTGGCGTTTTGTAGCTTACGTTGCTATACTGCATGCTGTCTAGTATAGCGGAGCAATTGTCGAGCTGTGATGGATTGGGGCGCCCCCTAGGCTAGCTGGCTTTGTGGAGCGAGGGAGAGAGAGAGAGAGAGAGTTTGTGAGAACCGCCCGCTTGTGAACCTCCGATAACATACAATGCTAATGCACTGTACAACTGTATATGAGGAGGAAATGAATCCTCTCCCTCCCCTATAGTATAATATAACTTGCTCTCTTGCTAGCACGTAAGTACAATATGCTCGGGTGCACCGCTAACCAACCATACAGTATCATTTCCTTGCAGCGATGACTACTGAAACTGTGAGCATGCAGATATCAAAGTCGTAACCCCTGGCTAATATAAATAATAATAATGCTACCATATGTATATAATAATGAAAATTATTCTGCATTGTTTTATTTAACGAATGATACCTTGAGATATTTTTTTGTAAGTTTTTTTTGTGTGTGTATGATTTATGAATAATAATCATTTTTTTCTTTTTTATTTAAAATTAATTAAAAATATTTTACTATGGAAGATATAATGCAGTATATAAAAGCTTATATAAAAGCTTATATAAATAAAAGTGTCATAAAAGTTTTGGCAACTTTTTTAGTTTACAGAAAAAAATGTTGAAAACAATATCATTTATTGTTTTATGGCCGTAATGCAATAAAACTTTATGCGTTTATCAGGGATATTCACAAGCCTGGATCTCAAATCAGATTGGATGACATTTTTTTTCAGTATAGTATTTTGTTTGGAGAGTCCGGGTTATTTACAATGAAACTTTCTGCTTTAATGAGGTTTATGTATTTTTGGTTCAGGGTTCGACGTTTACAAATAATTAAATGGACCAACTAATTTTCAAACATTAAAATGCCAAATATTCACGTTAGATGTTTTTTTTTTTTTACATTAATGATGGCTACAGGCATACAGGCTCGCTCTAAATCAGATTTTGAGAGCATTTAATTAAACATAACAGATACTAAATTGATAGAATGACAACTGATATTTTTAAATAATAATAAATACGTCAGTAAAAGCTTATCTTTTTTTAGCTAAAAATATTGCACTTACGTTAGAGGCAGATTACAATGAATGGCATGTGTGTGCATGGTCTTTGATGGGACGACGTGAATATTTTCATATACTTTCTCTGAAATCGATCATCATCGCAGCAAAGCGAAATCGCTTGTATTTTACGGTTAATGCATCAAAATCGCGTGGAATCGCAGTCTTTGTACATTTGAATTATTTTTAAGAGTTTCAGATTATAGTGAATTATTTCGTAATTATATTATTTTTTTCCAATAACAAAAGACAAAAGTATCACAATTTTTTGTGTGTACTAAAAGAAATTCACACAAAATCAGAGTAATTTGTTGCTTTTTTACTCTGTCAAATTAGATAAGTAGTAAAAAGTTATATCGTTATAAATAAAATAAATTTCATTATTACTAGTGAAGTGATTTAAATTTCATGTACTTACTAGACTCATTACTTGAGCAATGTTTAATACTAGACTACATGTTATACTGCTGGAGAAATGAATAAACTTTTCTTTTTTTTTTTTCTTTTATGGGCAGTAAAGAACGACCTCCCCTATTTTCTGGAACAAAATATTACATTCCATAAAGCCCTTTTTCTTCTTGGTCTGCTCAGGGGATTAAATAGCAGACAACTTGCAAAGATTTTCAAATTTATTAGAATTGATACGAAAACTTTTATTAGAAATGAAAGCAGATGAAATGGGGAATTAGGAAGTACTGCGAGCCCAGAAAAGAAAATATAAAACTCCATTATTTTAAATGACATCAAACTAAATTTAATTTTTCAAAATGACAAAAAAATAATGTCAAATACTTTATAAAATGTTACATTTCATTTAATAAATAACTAATAAAAAGTCATCTGTGCATTGAACCATATATAAATTTATAAAAGTAATGGAATTTTAAAGTGGCTTTAAAATTAGTCTCAATTAAATTGTAATGTGATTACAGAAGATCAAAGTGAATTATGTAGGCAGTTTGTGTGATCGGCGCTGACAGCAAGCTGGTCCCTCTTCCATATACTGCCAGCTCTGTACAGGCCCGCCATGACTCACAGAATGCGATTATACCCCGGGGACCAAAAGAGGGGGTGGGGTCTCGTCGCGCAACATATTCCGACCCCGCTGGCTAAAAGGTTGCAAAGTGGAGCGACTTTGAAAACTAATAGCTTGAAATGGAGTCACTTGGTTGCCATAGTAACTTCACTTATAGACTGGGCTGCAGCATCCCTTGGAGGAAATTCTTCTCTCTCTCTCTCTCTCTCTCTCTCTCTCTCTCTCTCTCTCTCTCTCTCTCTCTCTCTCTCTCTCTCTCTCTCTCTCTGCTCTCATACATTGTATCCATGACAACAAAACAGATAGGGAAAATGAAATCACAGCTTGACAGTTTCCCACATAGCTGCTGAACATCATCACGTCCCCCATGCTATTTTTACCTCAGTGCTTGTCGTCTGTGAAAATTGTTGTCATGACTGTACCATCTGAACATTCGATTTATTATTATCAAAAATACAGTAACGATGCAACTTTCAGGAAGGAAAATAGTAATAATCTATCAACAAATAAAATAAGCAATTGTTTTTTTCTTTTAGTAGTTGTTGAATTTTAAATTCAATTAATTAAACATCTGCCACATCTGGCTTATAAACTTTATCATAAAATAATGTAAAACATCTGTAAGTATCGTTGATATGAGACTGACAGTGAGATTAGTGAGATAAAAAAAAATTCGTTTTTAAAAAAAGAAAAATTATTATTTCAAAATTTGTTTGTATTTTTTTATTTTGTATAATATGGAAGAAATAATAAATAATGCTATGACCAGAGGCATTACTTTATGAGTTCCAAATGAAAAATATACTAACTATTTTTTTCCATATAATATATGTATATAAAAACAAACTCATTAGTACACATAAAAAAGCAAGGTTTTTAGTATTATACATTTTATTTTTTACCAATTTACCATTCTATGATGAGATAACCTTTTTTTTAAATTAGAGAGTTTGTAATTAGTTTTCCTTTCGTTTTAAATCCACTCAGACAGGTTAGAGATTTTATCAGAGCTGTTCTCAGGAGGCGCGCGAGAACGAGAGAGAAAGAGAGAGAGAGAGAGAGAGAGAGAGAGAGAGAGAGAGAGAGAGAGAGAGAGAGAGAGAACAGCAGCCACACAAGACAGATGATGTAGCGCCAATCTGGCCGCACTGCACAAATTAGGAGCGACATCAGCCACCCCGCCACTCTCTCTCCTCACGGACACCGCGCTCCATCCATCACCTGACGAACCACCCCTCCTCTGCATTGAGCCGCCAAGCCACAGCAATGCAGTGCGGCGGCTGCTGAATGATGGTAGCGAGAGAAAAGTTCTGACCACACACCTCCCCACTGAAGTGCCGAATCATAATCAATGAAGCCTTGCCAGCAATACACCACACATTGGTTGCTTGATTTTTATTCCATTTTTTACCTGTATTGTGAGTTATAATGTGGTTTTATGATAGAAAATGTTATACTGCAGTACATTTTATACATAAAAATTAAATAAAAGTTTTTATCAACGCTTTTGATATTATAGGTTCATACATATTAATAAATTGTAATAGTTTATGTAATATTGATGCAATAAATATTATTGATTGCATTCATGCAAAATTGTAAACAAAAAAAATGCATGAAAAAATGCACGATGATTACTACAAAAAAACTATTATAACAAAAATATATGTTATGTAACAATGTATTTAAATATAGTTGTAAATACAATATATTTCTATTCGTTGCTTAAATTTCTAAATTCCATTTCTTCATTTAAATATAAAGTGTCGAAATTTTAATGCTGTACTTTATGTTTAGAGCGTCAATATGCTGCATTTTGTTCTTAAAATTAGCATTCTCGAGGAACACTCGAGATTCAATTTGAATAAAATAAATTATACGTTGATCTTTTTCAGAGATAGTTCTCTTTGAACTCCCTCAGCTGCACTTTAGATTTTTATATCCGGCGTATCATTAATTTACTCAACATGCAATGGTTTAATTATTGGGTAAAAATCTAAAATGGGATCACCATATAATTTTTCTGTGCGGTAATTCTTAATTTTCCAAAGGTGCTTTTTGTACTTGGGCATCTAAAAAAATCTTGTAGATATATGTTCCTATTTAAACACGTGTATTATTTTAATTTTCAATCCATTCTGTGTTATGGTTTTTAGAAATCTCGGGTAATGCAGCATTACCGTAATGCTGCAAAATTTTTGATGAGAGTTCTTAGACTACTAGAAATCTGCTTTAAGAATACAGGCAAATATGCCACGAAGGTAAAATTGTAGGGTTTTATTTAGAGATTTGAGTATTCTGCAGTTATCTTCATTGTATTTTACAAAAGTGTTGTTTTTTGTTAAAATGATAAAACCAATCCTCATTATTTTAATAACTGTAAATTCAATCATATTCATTCATGTATAATACTCGTCATGGAAAAATTTGTACTTGAGAACGACATATAGCTTATGAAAATGGACTTACGTATAGTGTCTAATTTCTATTTATTTACCTCCTAGTGAGATTAAAAGTGAAGAAAATTGAAATGCATTTAAGAAGGGACTGAAAACGTTTTTATTTCATTATAATGTGTGAGAAATTGACAACTTTAAAAATATATATATATATATATATATATATATATATATATATATATATATATATATATATATATATTATTACACTATGCGCGTGTTATACTCTGTTAAATTGTCTTGTATTATATGTAAATATTTGAATTTGAAACGTGATGTATCTAGTATAGGGGATAAGGGGAAATTATTAAAACTGTACAGTAAACTTATTTTATAGATATTGCCTAAACTTGATTAAAATTATTTTATCCTTAATTTATGGGATGAATTATAAATTCATGACTTTAATTTTGACACATTAAATATACAATATATAAATTATTTTTTAAACCATGATACACGTCAAGCAAAAAAAAAAAAAATAAAAATTTTAAAGAGAAAAAATTATACTTTTCAGAAAAAAAGTCTATATAAGAAGTCTATTTTCTTCACTCCATTTTGCTGGTAGTTGCAGTCCGGGGTGATATTATCAGCAGTCGCATCGCGTGGCGTCTCAGAGGCGCCGGATAGCAATCGAGGCAGGCGCTATTTCCTGCGCGAGGCACGTCGCGTCGATGAGGAAAGATATTGCTATGCTATGCACCGGATATCAAGTGAGAAACGTCATTTCCGTAGCGAGATGACCCCGAGCAAACAAACTCATCTTCGCTCACAACTAATGGTGCGTGAAGATACATCGCGATCGTTTGTTCCACGTGCTGGCTACGAGCCACGCCCACGATATATATGCTAGGCAATAATGTTCAATTAAAGCACTTCCAGAGAGAGAGAGAGACGAATGGGGTAGGTATTGCCATAGTAGCAAACCTTGCCACCACTTGATTAGCTTTATGCTTCCAAACAGGGGAAGAGAATTCAAGCAAGCCTAAGATAGAAACTTAGACGACGTGTGAGGTTTGTAACGCTCACAAAAGTTCTATTCATCAAAAAGTTTTGAGTAGTTTCCATGACAACGTATTGTTGCAAAGGCTTCTGTTACATGCCTTGTAACCGCAACTCAGCACCTTTGTATACTATAGTAACAGGCAATAGTGTAATAGTAGTAGAGGGTGAGAGAGAGAGGCCTTACTAGCGTGTTTTCAATTTGACATTTCGTTCTCGGAGATCGAATCTCACCCCACCAGGCCGCCATGTCTGAGCTTTGGTGATACTTCGCTTGTTGCCTGGAAACCCGAGGAGCCTGTGGCCTGGGTGTTATGGCAGAGCCGTTCTCCAGCACCACCTCTCTGGTGTCACCATATCCGAGCAATTTCTCCTCGCCCCGGGACACCCAGAAAAAATAAAGTAAACATGTTCGACTGAAATATCAACTGAGATTTAGAAAAATAAACAGAAAAACATGCTGTTTATTAAAAAAATTGAAAAATAAAATTTCACTAGTGAAATATCTATATCTTTTATCAATAATATAATATTCTATTAAATTCTCTTGTGAGACCTCTATTGTTATACGGTGCGCCAGCATGGCATCCAACCACTCAGTCTAATATGCATAATCTGGAGCGTGTGCAAAGTAGAGCAACCCGTTTCATTCTTGGATACGGGAGATATGATAGATCGTGTGATGATAGTGTGCAGAGGCTCATAAAGTGTGATATTTCTAGTTTAGAGTCTCAGTGGAAGAAAATTGATATGTCCTTTTTCAATAAGTGCTTAGCTGGAAGATATGATCTCAATGTGTTCGGTCCTGAGCGTGTGTCTGTCAAGGAGCATAGGGCTGGTCTGCGTAGCAGCCAGACCTCCTTAGTTACACCTAGGGGCAAAGCAGTGTACTTGTCTTCCCTGTTTCCTAGAGTTGTAAAGGCATACAATGCATTACCTGAAGATGTAAGATTTCCTCTGCCTGTCTGATTCTATCATGTGATATTGACTTGTACGTTTTATGTATTAATTTTTATGTGTTAAATATTTATTTTTTATATATATATACAATTTTTGACGATGCAGTTTTTCTGATGTGTGGTGAATGTTCACTCTATGTGTATAGGCTCCTTAGCCTTTTATATTCACCAATTTGGGTTATTATGTTGTTGCTATTATTTATTTTTTTTCCCTATTCCCTACAATGTAATTTATCCCAAATAAACAAATATTATTATTATTATTATTATTATTATTATTAAATTCACAAAGTATTTTTTTAAATAAGAATGATATTTTATACATGATACAAAAAACACAATATAGTAAGGAACATTATTATAAATGTGTTTCTGTAACAAGATGAAAATGTATGAATAACGATGTAGAATAAATTGTGTTGTTATTATTATTGTTGTTTGTTTGGAGTTAAGAAATATGATGTATATAGATTATTACGCATGTTGAGGATTGAGTTGGTTGGTGGTGGTATATACGAACAAGTGATGAACGTTGTGTCTGAACACCCACTGTGGTACTATAAAACCGGGGTAACATGAAATATAACATCTTTCCGCCAAGAACGGGTTGTATGTGTGAGAGAGAAATAAAGGAATACAACTTAATCTCACGAAGATGGGAGGAGCAACGACGAAGAAGACCTCCACGTATAACATAAAACAAGGTACCGTAAAATAGAGGAGGAAACCAAGATACGAGAGAAACATCGTATATGCTTCTACCTGGGGAAAAAGGATTTTAAACAAGAAATACACAGGTAAAGGATCAACCTACCTTACCTATATATATATATATATATATATATATATATATTATAATATTATAAAAAGAAAATCTATAAAGAAAACGTTATATATATGTGACAAAAATGCAAATGTATCATATGTATACAGAATTGAAAATTTTCAATGAAAGAAAAAAAATAATAATAATTATGTACTTAAAATTAAGAATTATAACTTTTAAATGTTTTGTTATTTTAAACTTATCTCATATAATTATAATTAAATATTCATAATTTCTGGTTTGATTTCTTGATTTCTCTTTTTGATATAGTTTGTACATTACATAATGAAGGGGCTCTTTAACCATTATATTGTACATTGATTTATTTATAATGCCTTTCGTGATATTGTATCGTAAGATTAAATTTGATTACAGTGCAAATTTATAATCTCTATAATCTGTTGTAATGTGAAGGTTAAGAAATCAAACGGACTTATAAAATATCATTGTAAGTGATGGTTACTATCTTACCTTGTTTCACTGACACCATCTTATGAATTTTAAACACGTTTAAATGCCCGGACCCTTACGTATAATAGCCTTTAAAATGCATAGAAAAGCTCTTTGTTTGTAGTTTATCAGATAGTTTTTACATGAAAGTTGCTTGCATTACACAGTAAATATAAACTATAAAGCAAAAATATTAGATAAATCACCACAAAATTTTATGATACATAATTATAATTGCTATAGCTGCGACTCTGTGATAAAATTTCTTTCTTCTTGGTCAACTCGACTAAACGTGAGCCAGACAGATAAAGTCAATAAAAATCCAATCAACCACATGCTCTTTAACCTTTTTTGTTTTCTTTGTCTGTTTGTGATCACAAAAGAAAGTCACAAAATAATTAAATAAATGAATTGTGTTGGTATTTTTTTTAAATTTTATCTCAATTAATTAACTTACAATTAATTAAATTAAATGCAATTAAAACTTTAGATACTTGCCAGGCAACGCAAACTTATACTAAATTTATTTCGAGTAATAAACTATTTAATGATTACTTGTACTTAAAAGTTTGTAAAAAAACTTAGTTTAACTTATTTATATACAAAACATTTTGCCTGTACTTGTACTAATAAATTAATTGCTACCAGAACTTAGTCTGATGAAGAGCAAAAAGTAATGAAGTGTAATTTTTTTCTTTTTTGTTACCTAATCTCAACGTTCAGAGTAGTTCCAGGAAGAAGATGAACTCTCTTGTAATTTTTTATTTTGTCCAAGGAAAGAGTAATGAGGCAGCAATGGACTGTTAGTAGTGGCAAGTAACTAAGAGATGGAGGGAGAGAATGAGAAAGATAATCAATAACACACAGTCAGAGAGAGAAAGATTGTACTTGTGTTGCACTGGTAAAATTGGCCTCATTTCAATAATAAATCTGACCACTGGGAGGCTGGTCAAGCTGCTACTACGCCCACGGAGGGGTCAGTGCGACCCCGAGCTTGTGTCGTAGCCGCAGTAGCCACGACAAATGACTGTAAGACCGCGAGGCAGCAGCCTCTCAGCAGCGTCGTGTGGGGAATTGTGAAATACGACTTAGTTTGATCAAGCTAGTCTACTGTAGTAGCATCGTCTTTTCATTTAAAACAAACTAGAAGCCAACTTGAGACCACCATAAAACTTCCTATAAAAAGTTTGTTCTTTTATTTTCACATAAATTACATCACTTCGACAGTTTTTTTTTAATTCCCTCAGTGAAACCAAATGTTGAAAAATATTAAAAAATATACGAGAGTTTATTTTATCTACGAAAAATGAAAAAGTAAATTTTATTTTTTTAACAATAAATAATAGAATTCCTCAATACCCACATACAATCAAAATCGTGTTTTAATTTAAGTGCAGTTTTAGCAGAGAAATAATAAGAAAAATTATAAAAACATCTTACAACTTACAGCATAGTAATACGCTTAAATATTTTCAAGGAATGCGCATATACGTTCTAAAATAATATGAAATTACCCGATACAAAACAAGACAATTAGAATTAGCTTTACAATAAAATAAAAAACTTTTTAACCTTTTCAAGTACATGAATAAGAAATAAGTTATTATCAGATTTGCAAAATTCCCAAGGGTAGTTTTGCAATTACTACTATTTTCCATAGCACTATATTTAATATAATTTTTTTTTTCCTTTTTTCCTTTTGTTTCATTAGACTTTCTAAAAAAAAATGAAAATAATAAAATGGAAATGAAACAAAGTATTATGACTATTTTTCCATTGTTTTGTTTCCCTATTTTACATTAATACAACCGCACATAAAATACTTGAACATAAACAGCGCGCGTGCTGATATTGTATGACTCATTGCCCCCTGCTGTTATAATGTGTTCCTTTGTTTTGTTGTGTCCCTTTGTAGACTCGTATTATCGATTACAAAATAATAAAAAAAAAACGCTTGAATGAACAGAAAACTGCTCTGTATCTCCCTAACATTTTTATCATTTCAAACTTGTTGCTTCCTCATAAAAGTCGCATCCACTCAGCCGCAAACAAAGCGCGTAGCAATAGCAGCAGTAGCGGTGGTAGCAAAGCGAGTAGTAGAGTTCTGGGAGGGCATTTATCGTGATTAAAAGGCGCGTGCAGGGAGGGAGGCAGCCGCTCGCGTGCACTCAAGTGCTCCTCCATAGATAAGGTAAGAGCGCCGGACATTTCTCCCTGATCAATAAGACGATGAGCAAAACAAGCAAGTCGTAAGCAAGGGGGGTCGGCGAGGGGGACTTTAAGCAACAGGGGTGGGACTTTACAGTGTAATGTCCCAAGTTGAAAGGTATAAGAAATCCATATAACGCAGCTCTATCTACTAAACTGCTTTTGTAATAATAATAATAATATACATAGCAATATTATTTTCATTTTCTTTTGTAATATCTTAAATTTAACATTATTTTCATTTTTTACCTTGAAGATTGCATCATGTGAAGTATGTTTGTTTTTTTCATTTTATAGCAATTAAAATGTATAATTTCAGAGTCAGCCGACTCAGATATCAAAAGTACAGTACTTTTATGACTTGGAATCAGACTCAAAGACTAGTTTATTTAAAAAATCTCCCTTCCCCAATACAGACTGTTTATAACTATCCTGTATATATTCACCGTTAACATTAATGAGAGTTATTTTTCTAAGTGTTTTTTTTTTTTTTTTTTTTTTTGTATATATGATACTTCAACTATTGTATTATAATCAGTAGCTGACATGATTTTAATTAAGGACAGTAGAATAGACATAACAGACATAATTATGCATTAGAAACTTTACTCAGCTGTTATTTTGCAGAAAGACATGCATTCAAGCATGCTGCAAATGACGACGAAGCAGTTGTAATTCACTCAACGTTTAGCTGCAGAATCACAGTCACGTGTGTATATGTGGGAGGTAGGGGGAGGTGCAATTACCTCTGTGCAGACTGCGCAGCATAGCCAACGTTTACTGACCAGACGAGGGTCAGCATACACAGCCCCAGTAATGAATCTGTAGAGTCATGTATAATTGCATTTATATTGACTTAAAACATATGACATTAAATTGTATATGTTTCATATTTGTTTTAATTATATTATAATAACTGAAAAAAGAATTTACAATTCTATTATAAACATTATGATGTATTAATTTGTATTAAACTTCAAAGCAATACTGACTGATTTAATAATAACAAATGAAAATGGAATTTAATAACAAAAAATATGAATATATATACTGTCAATTTATATGACATCACAAAAGTAAAAAGCTTGTCTGTGACGTCACACTGCTGATGTGACAGGATCAGACAAGAGCTGCTCATATTTGCCTCTAGGATCATTCTAAGCCAAAAGGAAAGATGCACAAGATGCCGCCCCACGACCAGATAAAGCCGTCCTGAGACGCCGGGTGACGCGAGCCCCTGCAGAGAGCTCAACTCTGCAACCCGCACAACAAACATGCACGACAAGTGGCCTACCCACCAGGCGCTAACGTTGAATCAATTCCACTCTGTTACATACATAAACATGACATGTGGATTTAACATCGAGCCATATGATTTCAAAATACTGCATTGCTGTCATATGGAAATAATTTTAATTGCAAATATGCTGTTTTTTATAAATAATAAATGACTTGTGTCTGTAATATCTAGCTCTCTACAATTTTAAACTCTTCTCAGCATATCTACTGCTAGTATTTTACATGCAAGCAAAAAAACTATGAAAGCAAATGCATATTATATATAGTATGTTAATTATTACTGTTCTTATAAATACACGTACAAAACTTTCTTGCTGCAGTTAAAATATATATTTCATAATAATTTGTTATTTTCTTTGTCTCATCTTTCCGATTAATATTTCATATTTATTATTCTGTTTATTAAATTGTCTCTACAAAGAATAAAAAGTAAGAATATAATACAATATTGTTCAAATATTACTCGCAATATAAAATTTAATGAAACTTTTAATAAAATATCCTCCAGCACTTGAGGAAGTAAATATTATATAATAAATATTGCTGTATTAAATAAAATATGCTCTACAGTCTCTACATTTCTATCAAGTAATAAATTATTGAAAAATTTAGTCATGTAGTTTGCAATCCTTTTAGGTATATACAAACAACTCTTTCGATAAGAATAATTGTAGAATTGAGTTTACTAATGTAATTACTGTATGTTCAGTCCTTATTGGGCACACAACATTTAGCAATGTCGCTTTACTTTTCTTGGATAACGTAAATTTTAATGCAAATGGAAACTTTACGGTTATTTGAGTGTAGAGTCTCATTTAAATATACATATAAAATCAATACTCGTATCATTTTAACTCAGCAGAAACACACCACCTATTTATATCAGCAAATTTGACAGTAAACATTGCTGTCAGCAATATGAAATGTAGAAGATAATAAATTCTGTATAATATTTTGTAATTGACATTTGAAAAAGTTTAATATTGCTACAAGAAAAAATATTTCACGTAAAATTGTTTGCTTTTGACGTAAAATATACTTGAAATGGCTTCAAATCTTTGCCTTGAGTTCAATACTTGCTTTTGACTGAAGATTTCACTCTCATGTGTGTCTCTGACAGTGATATTGCAAAATTTGATCCACCTCCAGTGTGTGTGTGAGAGAGAAATGGAGAAATATGGAGGGAGAAAGAAAAGAGAGAGCAAAACAGAGCAATGATGTAGTCGTATAAGGCGATTGGGATTCCAATGCAACTAAAATCTAACTGTCTGCGGGAAAGAGCGAGAGAGAGAGTTTGAGTATATACAGAGTTTGAGTGAGAGAGGGGCCACCCTTGCCTGTCCAAACATCATCACAAGTCGATCACAACTTTTGCCCCGTGGCGTAAATAGAGAGGGAGAGATCGAGCTAATGCTTTATAAATTGCGACGAGCTCTCGCAAACATACAACATGGAATAAAAAAAATCAAACTTTGTAGAGTATGGCCAATGTAAACTCGGTGATTTCAATTTACCTACGTTTATATTAAATAGTAAAAAAAAAAGTCATTTTAAAGCATGCTGATGTCTAGACTATACAAATAGAAAATAAAGTAATTCATGAAATATTTTTATTGCAATAAAAAATATACCCTGCAAAGTACTTTATTAAGTTAAACAATCAACGTCTCATGAATATGAATTCCAACACTGTACACTAAATTTAGCTCTATATTTCTATTATACTGTATATGATGTATATATTTATATACCTAGATGTGATAATACGTATGTGTCATGACGTATATTAATTTATATATGTGTAGGTTAAATATAACAGCTCTATACTGCAACCATGGCAGCTGACTATGCAAGATAGTAGTGTGAAACTTGGGCATTAATTATACCAAAATTGTGAGCCCTTCAACATGCCAGTGATGCGTTTTTGTTTCGCAAAGGAAATAAGGTTGCAGGATAAAAGAGTTGACGAAACAAAAGAGTGAGGAATTGTGTGGAGCTTCTCTCACAAAAGCCTCATGAAAAATGGTGTGAATGTGGCAAGCACGAGGAGGGAAAGAGAGAGAGAGAGAGAGAGAGAGAGAGAGAGAGAGAGAGAGAGAGAGAGAGAGAGAGAGAAAGAGAGAGCTAGGGCAGTTATTATTCGTAACAAAGTTGATGAAAGCCACCGTTGTACGGTAGTATATGCGACGCTGTATAGCAACGATGAGAGATGACAGGGGGTTGCTCCTCGCAGCTTAATGCCATCAGCATCCATTCAGAAAGAATACAAGTGAAAAAGCTTCCTCTACCGACTGAGAATTATATAGCGTAAGGGAGATTCAAAGTAAGTTGGTTTCCCTTTGCTTCTTTATACCATTAAATTATCTGCGCTATAATCTTGTCTGTGTTCATTTCTCCCTTGCTATGATTTTTTTTTTTTATGTTTTAAATATATATAATAATAATTAAAATTTAAATTAGTTTCGACATCAAAAATAATTACATTACCGTGAAATAAAAGCTCATAATTTGTGAATAATTTTATTGCAAGATGAAATGTGAGATCAATAATGCTGTGAAAACTTTTTAATAACAAACTTTTTATAGTTTTTATCAATGATATTATTATGATAATAATACAGGGGGTGTTTTTTAGCGTTAAATATTTTCCAGTGAGGC
Source organism: Siphlonurus alternatus (assembly GCA_949825025.1). Classification (NCBI taxonomy): domain Eukaryota; kingdom Metazoa; phylum Arthropoda; class Insecta; order Ephemeroptera; family Siphlonuridae; genus Siphlonurus; species Siphlonurus alternatus. Next base: position 23,010,542 of record OX463779.1, read on the forward strand.
AACAGCTCAAAAGGAGAGTTGATGAGTATTATCAAAGAATAAAAAGCAAAAGCTAAACTTTCCTTCACTTCTGAAATTTTCTGGCTACAGCATAATGTGAATACTGATTATTATCTTACCTTAGAATTTCTTTCCTAGGTGTTATTTCATGTTGACACATTGTATGCAAGACCAAGATCTCAAAGATTGTGACTATATAGACAGCCTCAGGCTTCTGTAAAAGCATACTTTTTTATATGCACTAATTTAAATTGCATATAAAGTTACGGATTAAAATAACACTCCTATAATGCCAAGCTAAATATAACACAGTTTAATGTTGAAACGAGAAATTTGATCCAATTCTACGCATAACTGAAAGTCCACGGGGAAATTTCCAAGCAGATCAAGTTTTCGTATCTTTCTATTATATACTTGTAAGTGTTTCTAAAATGATTCAAGGTGTTAAAGTTAGAGTTGCTTAGAGTCTATACTTAAAATAATGTGGCATCTCTTTTTTTCTTCTCTCTCTCTCTCTCTCTCTCTCTCTCTCTCTCTCTCTCTCTCTCTCTCTCTCTCTCTCTCTCTCTCTCTCTCTCTCTCTCTCTCTCTCTCTCTCTCTCTTTTTTTTTTTTACAAAGAAATAAATGTAAGATTTCAATACATTTTGCTATATTGAAGTAAAATTTTTACTTTATATTTCATGATTATACACTGTAATACAGATATAATGTAATAAAACACAATTAAATGTAGCTAGTAACATAGCAAGCTGTATAAAACAATTTTATGAACTATGTAGTTAGTAAGTATATAATACAACATAACTAAGTTTTTAAAATAATTTACAATTCTTATAAATCAACACATTAGCCTCTTTTGTGTTTATCAAACAGCTATATACCACAATATAGCTAGATGTTAAAAATCGTAACTATAACTCTAAATAGTGCCGCTTCAAGACTTATATAGAGAGTTATGCTGTACAATATAGCTGAATTATTGAGACACTACAGTTCTCGTATTAGACGACATAAAAAATATGTTACAAATGAATATTTTTTATTAAAAAATGCCATTTGTACGCCATTTGTAATAAGAAGTTGATGTAAATGTACACCGTTATTAGTTACTAGTTTATTTGTTCTCTATCTGTTATCACTTCGAGTGTACGAATATCAAAATTATAAAGGTATGTAAATCTTTATGTATACAGTATTTTAATATATGAAAAAATTGTTTAATTTGATTGTTATTAAATTTAAAACTATTGTTTTTAGGTGCGCATGCTTGTTTCCTCCGACATGCATACTACTGCATTCAAACGTTTAAATGAAGCCAGAATGACTACATTAATTAACAGGTAATTATCAGTTACTGCAGAAGTTATTGTAACCAGGTAAATAGTCTGTGCAGAGATTATATTTTTTGTGCATTTGTCGCAGATTCTCGCACTTCTCGCAGATGCAATTTGATATTCTGAACTGCAATGACCTTGCACCTAGCTGCATTGAGCTGCAATGAACTTGAAGATTTGATGGAAACACACCAACATCAATCTCGGTACTATAGTGATCCACAATCCTCGCGTGCCCCTTGATTTTTCTTCCTTTACTGCATGCATGCTCGTGAGAAAATAGAAGAATGTTGTAAAATTTTGTTGGATATTATCACATGAAATCAAATGAATTCATTAACAAAAACTCCTTCTAGGAATACGGCCCTATTATAGATTAAAACAACGCACATAGAATGACATTTTCCGTCGATTTTGGTGTTAAAAAATTTTGAATCAAATTTGTCAGCTGGTATATTAAATTAAAGCATTATTCTTGTAATTTTTAGTGAGCATGTTCATTTACTTTCAATTGTGATATCATTGTTATTTCTCATTTGTTGTTAAATTTTACTGCATGGTAATGGTTAGTAATAATAATAATAATAATTATATTGGTCGATTTCTGTTATATTTGTAAAACAATTAAAAAAAATAATCCTATACTTTTTCATAAAAAACAGAAATAAAACTGCATGCATGTGGCCCTAACGTAATATATTTTTATTGAAAAAGAAATTGACTTTATTTTAACGCAATTTGAAAGTTATGCCACTATATATGTTTTTTTTCCTGATTTGTTTATATAATAACTATGACATATTAGAATGTAAAAATTTTAGTGGCTTAATCGAAAGAATGGGGTAAAAATATGGTACTGTGAATTTTTTCAGATTTTTCTGAGACCGGGAACTATTTTTAAAAAATTATTGAAAGCCTATTTCATGACGTCACGGGCGGCACTGCCCTATTCTTTTCCTTAAGGAGAGTCGCCCGTGACGTCATCAAAATAGACTTTCAATAATTTTTTAAAAATAGTTCCCGGCCTCAGAAAAATCTGAAAAAATTCACAGTACCATTTTTTTACCCCTTCTTTCGATTAAGTCACTATAAAATTTTTACATTCTAATATGATCTAATATCTCATTATAAGATAAATATATAAAAATGCTTTTTGGAAATAGTTACTATACAAAAAGCTATATGTATACAACCAGAATCTTTATAGTATTACTTTTTTTCATGAACGTGCATTTTATGTATCAATTAATAATTAATTGTAATGTGTGTTATATTAATTAAACATCCAGTTATATATAGTATTGAAATAAGATGTGTTTATTTCTTTAACATTTACCTTTTTTTTTAGCAATTAAGTTATTCAGGCAATGTCAATCATGCATTGCTTATACGATCATATTTTAGGCTGAGTTAAATTTAGAATTGCATTAAGTTTTGTACCTGTTCATACTGCTTTGTTTAATTTATTTAATCTATATCTATCTAAGTTAAAGAACAATAAATAATTATTAATTATATCTGATTTTAAAATGAATTACAAAGATTTTAGTAACAAATTAAGTATAGAAAGAAAATAATAATATTATTACAATTATATAATAGTTATATTAAATCAATTAACCAACTATATAAAATTATAAATATAAAAATTAAAATTAAATAGTAGCTATATTGTAGCATATAGCTAAGCTGTAAGTTTTGAGAAACAGTTGCTATATAGTACAACATAGTTCAGTTATAGAATTTTTAAATTGTAGCTATGTTGTACAATATACTTCGATGTGGTGATTAAGAGTTGCGCTGCATTTTACTTTAATACAGCAGTTCTGGTTTCCAATATAAAACTCTTTTACCCCAAAAACAATACATCTAATTATATTGCAAACTACAATAATTTATAAATTTTTCTGTCAGTGAAGGATTTTACAAGGATACATCCTTTAGAGCTTCCAGCTCGCGACGGGGTGATGGTTAGGGATAAGATAGGGAACAGATGGTGGCCACGGCCTGTTACGCGTTCCAGCATTTGCTGAGGTGAGACTGAGGGAACCGTGGAAAACTTAAGTCAGGACGGACACCTTTACTTTTTCTCAATGGATCAAATAAAGCGATGTACAAAGCCTGGGAACCACACACAAGTGCATCACTGCATTGGGTGGAAAGCAAGATGAATTCACCCCAGGGAGGGAGCTCCGTGATTTTTACTTGAAATGGTCACCCATCCAAGTACTAAACACGCTTGACGTTGCTTGACTTCGGTGATCTATCGAGAACCGGTCAATGCACTGCGCCACTCTAGACCATTTGGGGATATCATATTGAATTTGGATTTATTTTTTGAGGTAATTTTTTTTTTAAACTTTTTCATTAACCTCACCTCACTAACGTGATTCTCTTTCACATAAAGTTCTACTAATTAATGCAACATTAATTCAAAAATTAGAAATCATTTATTGAAATAGTTTTGGTTACAAAATATTTATATTTAATTCTTTTACCAAATCAAAATTAATTTTCCATCGTATGTAATATATCTTGCTAGCAATACTAAAGAAACCCATTTTATTGGGTTTGAACTTCTTGGGATATCACTTTAGCAAATAAATTTGAGTTTGCTTTTATATTTATATTCTAATTTGTTTTTATTGAGTAATTTAGATAAAATAAAAATAATTTTAAATTTGTTTACCACTAAAAAAATAGCCAAGCTGTTGCTTGGCCAATAAATGTTCAACGTTAAGAACACGTGTTTTTCTCTTGTAAAATCTGTATTTATTAGTGCGTGTGCCATTATCCGTGTCCCGAGGGTTCCCGTGGGGCTTAGTACGGACCACCACTCGCTTGGTTGTGTGGTGCCTCGCCGCCCCCGCTCGCAAATCCCCGTGCCCCGGTATGTAGTCGCCTCGCCGTGCGTCCTCCGCCGTTCTGAAACAAGAGCCCGGCAGGGAGGATTGCGTCGCTATGGTAACCAGCTAGTGTCACAATTTGCCGGCGCTTTCACACAAGAGCAACCAGATTGAAAACATCAGAGGGAAAAAACGAAGAGACGAGTTGTTTGGTGTCAATATTAAAAATATTCCTTCCTTGTTTCAGATACAATATAAAAAGTTTTTTTGATCTCTCCCTTGTCACTGTATCTATTACAGAAAAGGTAATATCATATTTTCAAACTGACAAGTTCTTCTTTTTTCAATTTTGAGTAAAAAATATAAATATTATTACGATTTTTAAATTAAATTTAGAATGCAAATTATAATTATTAAAATAATATAAAATCAAATAACCTAAAAGGTTCTATAAGCTCTACAAAATCCAACAAAATAATCTATATTAGCTAGATAATTTAGTTTTTCACAGGAAATTTTTTCAGGGAAACCATGTTAAAACAGAGCAATAATTTTTCTGACCAGTATACAAAAATGTTTTCTGAAGTCATATCAGTATATCTGTAAACATATTATTACTATTAGTATTATCCTAATATAAAGCTTTAAAGCGCATGAAATTACTGTACAATGTTATCCAAAATAATTAAATTAAATCATAAACTACAATAGCCATAAAGTACGACCGCCAACTTTGTGTATTTATAAATATGAAAATATAATGTCCATTTTTTTTTCTTTTTTTTTACCATCTTAGTAAAATGGGTGAATGTACGCATTTTGTGTATGGACTTTCGTCTTTTGCATTCACCAATTGGGTTTTGTATATGTTTATTTGTTAATATTTTCTCTATACTTTGTATTTTTAAACCCAATAAACAATTATTATTATTATTATTAGTAAATTCATTTCCTTGGCACTCTATTGCTGTATTATTTGCAGCAATGTGTCAATGTGTGACTTTGAATACTGATTTTTTCCAGTCCAACAGACAGGTAAGTTGAACCTGCTTGTTGTTCAACTCACCCCTCTAACGTTCCCGAACTCCCCAATTGCTTGCTTGCTTGCTTCCTGACTCCGGTCGGAGCGGAATATAACCATACGGGGGAGGGAGAGGGGGTAACCCGGGGGACGTTCGAGTCAGCCACTGTGAACAAACATCCGAACATGGATGTGACGTCATGCCTCAATAAACGTACTGATAATTCGTAAAAAAAAAAAGTGAAACAAACCAACACAAAAAGCAGCCATTCGAATATTTTGTATGAAGGCAAATTTGTTTTCATCAGTTCAAATACAAAACGAAAGGTTTCCGCTGAGTGAGTACAAAACTTGCTATATTATAGCCCATGTAGACAGTCGGTGTGGTAATTACAATTCTATGTTGTCAGGGAGACGGACTGTATACTTCACCAAGCACAATATTCATCGTTACCACCTCTCTCTCTCTCTCTCTCTCGTCAACATAAAACTGAAAGTAAAGAAGAATAAAATGAAATTTAATTAAAAACTTTTTACAACCACTTTTTCATGTCACACATTTGAGGTTTCTACTTCAACAATTTAAACTAATTGTTAATATAAAACAGTTTGAAAGGGGGATGTAAGCTATTTTTTTTAGATGTTAAAATTGAAAAGTTATAAAAAAAATATATCGATATAGAAAGGTATTGCTGAGAGTGAACACGTCAAGCTGAGAACGTGATGGTAATGCACCTCGTACTTCCGAGTAAATGCTTTCTGGTACTGTCAGCTTCTCTTGGTAAGTGATGTTGCATGTTACATTTTATACAAAATAATGAGAAGTTTTATGCCTCCAGATGATAACGTTGGTGATAAAATGTAAAAAAAAAATCATAGGTATATAAATACTGTGTAAATGAATTTTTTATATGTATAAAATATATTCTAGAGTACGTAAAATATATATAATATGAAAATGCTAAAATATACTTTTCCTCCTTTTTTCAGTTTTTAACGAAGGTATAATGATATTCAAAATATATAATTCTTCCAGATGTTATAACAATTTTCAATTCAATCTTTAAAGTACGTGCTATATTCCTTGCGACAAAATTTTGCAAAAGTATTTTTTATAAATATAGTTTTTGCAAAGATAGTTATAGAAAGAAAATAAAATATAAAATTCAAGAGCATACAATATTGATAAAATATAGTTTTGCTTCTATTTATAACGGATAGTGTGAAATAATAAACTATTTAGTCTAAAATATGGGTAGTGAACCGTTATAATAATGTTTTCCTTCCTTTTCTAAATTTTTATTTTTTAAGAAATATCCTATTTTATTAATTTATTGTTGCTATTTCGTAAATGTAAAAAATATGCTATTTTTAAATGTATGTTTATTAATTTAATGCAAACAAATAATGTATTTAAAATATAAATAGTACTTTTATAAAATAAATAGATAATGCTAAATAATGTAAGGCTATGCAATAAAAATCAATTTCAACTATAAATTATATATTATAGTCGATTTTTGTCGGACAAAAGGTACTTGCAGAATCCAGTTGCTCACGAAAATAAACGTTATGGTGTGATATTTGAAGTCGGTCAAACTCAAGACGTACTATCAATCAACAACGATCGAGAATATTTTAATATATTACAATAGTGTGTACTCAACATGTACTCAAAAGTTAAATTAAATATTATACGATAAAAATATATATATAGAGTGGGTTTTTAAAAAATCAACCACATGGGCTTGTGCTGTCTCTGTATTTGTAGGTAACCCGCGTGGCGCCTCTATTATAGCACGGGTGGCAAACGTGTCTCAAGTACCACGAGGGGACGCCACGAGAAATTTAGTGCCGGGAACATGTGGGACCAAACCAAGCAAATCCCCCTAATGCGACCTACGCTTGGTGCCTTTATTAATTGTTACTTGAGTTACAAAAATAAACCGCAGGCAAAATTACATTTATTATAAGACAATTTGCACAGATTATAAAGAGTAACGGTCTACTAAATTAAGTGAACTCAAGTGGATTTTTTAAAAACTTGAAATGTGTATTTAATTATATTTGGCTTAATTGTATTAACCATAACTGATTTCAAGCTTTAATATTCTATCATAGTTATAAATTGTAAGATGATATTGAAATAAAATTTATATAATTTATAAAATTAATTTGTCTATACAAATAAGATTTTGTATTTTGCAACAGGATTGATATTGTTCAAACTCCGCATTCAACATGCACCTACTTTTTAATATTATTTCTTTAAAGTAAAGTAAAATTGGTTCTTGATAATAAGTTCAAATTAAATTTGTGTTAGCCAAATATATGCATGTAGATGTGAATTTGAAGTGAACAACATGAAAATTACGTGCATTATTTAAAAGCTTGGAACATTATTCAAATATTCAATGATTAATGTATTTTAAATTTTATTCCAGTTGATTTTTATTTGCAAGGACTCAATTTATTAATTCTATTCTTTATCATTATAAAGTATAATGTATGTATGTACTTGATTACAAAATTAATAATAGTTAATTTTTTTACCATTGTTTTCATTAAGTAAATTCTATAAACAGAACACCCGATCATTTTTTCACTTTTGCATTGTTGCGAAATAGCTTACGGGTATTCAATTTACGTGGCTTGTGTAGAAGGGCAAATTACGCAGACGGGCGAGCGCAATTTCCTGAGCTTTGCAGGCTGCCACGGCGGATATGAGAGAGCTGTGACAGCGCAGCAAACTGCGGCGTGAGACCGACGTTGTCTGTACCCGTCCAGCCAACACCGGTATAATGAGAGGCGCCACCATGATTAATTTACAGACACAATTAGCAGGCAATTTCGTCATCACAGCTTCAATGTGTCTTTATTAACAACAGCATTCTATCATAAAGATAAAGGTACGTAAACATTGCAGTTTTGAAAGTAACAAAAACTATAAAAAAAAAGTATATATTATATAAATTAGAGCTTGATGTTCTGCTGAAACATTATATTAATAATTTTCATGTAATGAGGATTATAATGCTATATGATGATGTATTTTGTAAATGTTCATGTTATATGACACATTACATTAATATATTAAGTTTATATCTCTTACGAGATGAGAAAATCTATTTAATTTCTTAATGTACTTACTCATAATCCATGTTCATCAGACTATAATAAAGCACAAAATATCTCATCAATTTAGGAGGAGGTAAATGAGGGGAGTTGGAGGAGAGACGACTCACGTTGTTGTTCGCATTATATGCGGAGAGAGAGAGAGAGAGAGAGAGAGAGAGAGAGAGAGAGAGAGAGAGAGAGAGAGAGAGAGAGAGAGAGAGAGAGAGAGAGAGAGAGAGAGAGAGAGAGAGAGAGAGAGAGAGAGGAGAAAGAGCTTGCCCCGGATTAGCACGAACGCAGTTTATGGTTGGTGTGTCTAAGAGACACACGGCAGTTGCTGTGGTGATGGTGTCGGCCGAGATCGCTTTAACCCTTCAGCCCCGTGAGAGATAGAAGAGAACGCGAGGCTCGTCTGCTCCATCACATCACCGTTGCTATGACAACGTCGCAAGATGACACACAAAACGGTCTCCGGGGAGAAAGCATCATCAGAAACGGCACGAGCCGCCACGCAAATGTGAAACCGAAACGACGTAAAACACGAGGCGGTGGTGGCGGTGGCCACTCTACCTAAGTTGAAAAGAAGAAGAAGAAATTTTATACAAATATTTCTCAGAAATGATATTAAGAAAAGTTATATAGCAGAGAAATAAAATGTATACAATGTTGATAAATATTACAAAATGCTTCACAGAGTCAGGAAATTTGAAAATAACAAGCTCTTAAAATTTTATGAATCTTTTCAAGGAGAAATTTTAATAAAATAATGTTAAAAACAAAATGTTCACTCAAGCTGAGATAAAATGTCACCCTATATACATGATTTTACTCTGATTGTTGGCAAATTGTTGAGCACCAAAATAGAGTACACACATTATGCAGCAAGAGCAATGGTTACGTGGTACAGTTCTAAATCATGCCAACTATTATAATTCCATTATAACGCTGAGCAAGTTGCCTAACCTCGAGGCGAGATGATATAACCGTAATCTTGACTTGAGTTTACAAGAGAAACACATTGAATATAAAACAAACATGTTATACACTCGCGTCAATTCGTATTATAGTGCACTTATGTAGGCCAGATGATGTTATTCCTGAATTTTCATTTTCAGACTATCACTGAAGAAGTGGATATTGATGCCTTTTAAGAAAGTATATAATATAAAAAATATATATATATAAATTCAACATAGTTGGATTTATTTCAAGTTTTAATATAAATTACAAGTTGAGATTAATCCTCAATGAGCTTGAAGCTTGAGTAGAAGGAAAATCAAAATTTCACATAATATAATATATATATTGTACCGTAACAAAACGTACGTGTATAAACGTTACGTATATAATTGAGATCCTTTTACTTTATTACAATGTAATTATAATCATAACATAGCATGCTGAAACATCATCTAATAAATGATCAATTATCATATATGAAATCAAATATAATATTACGCTACTTATATATTATATACAACTATACTTTACATACAATTTTATCATTTGTCCAGAACATTTACTTTGAAATATTTAAGACGTTTCCTATTTTTTTTTTTTTTTTTTTTTCTCTTCTCTCTTTAGACTGCTAAACTGCGCAATCAGAGACAGTTGAAATATTATATTTAATGTTGCGACGGAAAAAGAAAAAGACAGACGGGGAAAGTACACAAGGAAGTGATGCGGAATATTCTTTCTCCATTTAGATATGAATTAAACATGGGCTTGGTTTGAACGACGAGCGTATGCTAGCATGGCGCTTTGAAGTCGTGTCGGGCGCCGCCCGCTTTTGCTATTTGTGCCTCTGCCAGTGTTATTTATTCACTGGTGAATATTTTCTCTATTTGCTTCTTTTTCCGCCTACACATCGTGTTTATTACTCTCTCTCTGCAGCTTTTCATCAATTTGTATGTTATATCATGTCCAAACTTTTGAAAATTTTAAAATTTTGCTAAAAAAATTCCAGGGTTTAATTATTTCATTATTTAAACAAACTAAATACCTTTATTTTTGTACTAATTATTTTAATAGATTGAAAGAAATTAGAGAATAATAAAATTTGTAATTGGAAAATATTATGGCCAGAATTTTGATGCAGCAAAATTATATATATAATATAAACAGTAATGAATATACTCTTCATAAAATTGCTCTTACAGCTGTACGCAGGCGCGGATCCAAGTGAGGGGGGGGGGGTTAAATTTTGGATTTAACATGGGCAATATAAGCACTTCTTCCACTCCAAATTTTTTTTTTTAACATTGGCCTTATGGAGGCAGCCCCCTTTGAAATTTTTTCCTGGATCCGCGCCTGGCTGTACGTACTACTTCTATGTGCAAGTTACCTTTCTTACATGTCTATTTAATGCATGTCTGCACTCGTTGTAATCTGATTTCAGAGTGATATGAAATTCATTAACTCTCCCCTAGTACTGGGATCAGCTGATCACTCTATAGTAAGTACATTGAAACTTTCAAGGTAATTAGGTTCATTTTTCTATCCTTTATACTACGAATTTGATTACATTCGTGTGATAACTGAAGCGTGGAACACATTGGTTGTCTGGACACGTGATACTGTTCGCGTTCGCTCGAGTTACTAGCCATAGACGTGCTTCTCTATAACTAGCGTCAGCAAATTGAGATGCATCTGTTTGGCAATACAACACCAATCAATTTGTCTGCAGCTATATATAACATAAAGAGAATTACAAACAATCAGTATATACATCTGACCTCAATAAACTATATAGTATGTAGTTTGTATTATTGTATATATATTTATAGTTTGCAATAAAAATTTCATGTGCAATTAAAAAAGAAAGAAATTAATTTAAGTAAAATAATTAATTAGCTTCAGAAAGGTACAAACAGCGTCACTAATTGTGTGAGACATTATGTGTGATTCAATCGTACTTTAGCAAATATTGATATTTAATTAAAACAATTACAAAAAATGTATTCTCTATAAAATTTTGTATTTAACAAGATTTTTTAAAATAATATTTCAACTATATGCAGTCATTGTACAAGTAAACTGTATTCATGGAACGGAAATGTGACATCACATTAGGTTTGTTTATATGCAAAGAAGGAAATCAGATTGTAAGTTAAAAGGATTTTTTGATGTTTTTAATTTTATTATTTTATATTTCCAGTCATGAATAGAGGCTTCAAGTCAGCTGATTTTTTGATGTTCCCACCCGCTATACCAAACCTATGTAAAAAAAAAAAAAAAACGTGAATTCGTTTTTTCACTAAGAATAAGATTTTTCAGGGAAAATTCCTTTACGGAACTTTGACCCAAACTGAAAAATAAAGTAGATAAATCAAAATTTAGATTTTTTACTTGATTTATAACCGAGAAAAGTTAAAAAAAAAAACTTTGCTTCATTTTCAAGTGCAAGATGGACCTTAGCGACAAATAGTTGCGCAGCGCGAGCGCATCACTTGAAGCCTCTATTGAGTTGAATACAGATACGTGTTGAATAATTGTATGTAACTCAGTTCCAACCGATAGGGCTTCATTTAGGGCCTTGGTTGGACTGTATTTGTACACAGTTTACTAATAAAAAACTTAAAAAAAAAACACGTGACATCCCACTACATAAAATCAAACTTTATGTAGAGTTATTGCGGTGTCTGTGGGTGGTTCCCAGAACATCACGCTTGAGTCCCACACGGAAAGCAACAGGAAAATATCATGCTTTTTTTTTTATCAAAGATGAGGTTTATTTTTGCAACAGTTCTTAAAATTGCTTTGTAACAATTAAATGTTCGCCATATTTTGTGAGGTTAATTAAACTATAATTTTGAAACATAAAAACAACATGTGTTTATATATAATTATGTTTAATATATAAATTGTTTAATTTGCCTAAAATTTAATGAGTAAATTAAGGTCTATAAAAATTATAACTTTTAATTTTTTTAATACTCTTGTTTTATTATCATTATTATTATTATTAGAATAATAAAACTTAGCAGGCGAAGTAGACATTATAAACTATTTTTGTTTTACATACCATTTGATGTATGCTGGGCAATCTTCGCCGATCCTTTATTTTATGCAACACACTACAATTAGCACTGATTTTAATAATTATTAAATAATTAATAATAATTTATTATTAATAATTATTAAAATCAGTGCTAATTGTAGTGTGTTGCATAAAATAAAGGATCAGAGAAGATTGCCCAGCATGCATCAAATTGTATGTAAAACAAAAATAGTTTATTATTATTATTTCCAGATTTGATTTTTTTTTTTTTCAAATGTGCTCTTGTAAATTATTATATTTATATCAATGCAACTATAGGAATACAGATTTTTTAATAGCGTCAACTAAATAATAATAGCAGCAGAGACGGGCAGAGACGTAGTGTGTAGTGTGTTGTGAGTGTGACCCTCATTGCACCTTTTGGGGTAACCATAATTTGGAAAAAAAACATATGGGTGCCACGCACTTTGTAGCAAACCTCCTCCTTCCTTGGAGATTTTCTGGTCCTGAATAGGAGAAAATTGCATCTTCAAATTGGTACACAACCTATATTTGACGATCGATATACTGTTTAGAAATCGAGACACGCGTCTTGTGAGAGTGCAACGAGGCGTTCCTCCTCTCAGTCGAGAATGCAGCTGACCGAAGGGACCGTGATAGTTCGCACCGCGCGAGGTGAAAAGCTGCAGCGATCGCAAGCTTATAAAGCCCCGCGAGACAAAATCGAGAGGGACTACCATCCATCTCAACGCTGCCAACGAGCCCTTTCACCGCCGTAATTGCATCAGCGTAATTCAATTAATCCAACATCCCAGCAGCAGGCGGCGTGCTGGGTAGGCGCGATATGTCTAAATTGTGATCGCAGCAGCGGATAAAACGTAGCGTTTTCAACCCCCTCTATAACCAATTCAATTTAATTTTCATCGAGATCACATACAATAAAAAAAAAATTAATGATGATAGAACCTGTTGAAAGAGTAAGATAATAAATTTCATATTTTATTCTATTTGATTGTCAGTAAAAGTTTCAATTATTTTTATCATATATTTTTATAGTAAAACTTGTCTCTTATGTGTAATCACCGATGTCATGAAATTTAATCTGGGAGTTTTGTATCACGGTTCACATTTAAAACAACGATTTCAAAGAAGTTAATGTTTCTATTTAATTCATTTTCTACAAATGTTGTATAATTGAAATTTATGATAATTAAGCTTGCATTGCAGCGTGAATTGATCACAGTTGAAATACATTAACGCTCTAAGGTATACAAAGTTCAAGCAGCAGCTTGCACGCTACACATAACTTATATTATGCTAACAAAGCACTATATTATACAATATAATCAAATTCATTTGTATAGTACTTAATAATAACAGAAAAATAATGAAAGAAATTTGCTTACAATTAAATTTTGAGTTAATAACACATTTGTCAAAATTGATATATTTTACTATGTTAAAACTTATTTCTAAATTTATCAGGAAATTTGTTATTTTTGTTTTTTACAAAAAAGCATAAGTTATGTTGACTTTACAGCCCTTGTCTCCTATGTAAGCGTGACTGGAAGTAGAGGGTAGGCTACAGCAGTAACGTTTAATGTTGCTCTCGGGTTGGAAATTTGCGTCCGTATACCGTGAGCAGCTCGAGTGTGCCAGCCTGTTACTACTGGGTGTTGTGAAGGCGCACCCACTCAGCCGGAAGAGGCGCCAGCTCGCGTACACGGCGCCATTTCACGCTTCAAAGAGCACCGTTCTACTAGTATTTCGAGCCCACTGAGAGAGTGAGAGAGGGTTCGAATCTCTTTGCCTGCCAACTTAATCACAGCTTTTCCATGAACTGAAAAATCACACTTAAAAAAAACAAACAAGTCTTTCTATACTGTATATATTAATATACGTTCACCAAATTATCAAGTAGAGCTTTTATACAGCTGTATTTTTTATTATTAGTCTCCCCTTATGCATGTACTGTAAATATAGAGTATGTTTTGTAGATACTTCAATTAAATGTAAATTTATTGTTCTTCTCTTTCTTTATTGTTTCAAGTATTTCATACTTAATTTGTGTATATATGAGACATTGAAGAAGAAAGTTAATCAAGTGTAACGGTAAAATATTCTGTAGATTATGAACTTTTGATTGCTTGAAGTCTCTCCTTTGAGGGAGAGGAGAGAAGGGCGCCAAAGCCTTCGTTTGCCTCCCAACCATATTTGATGGAAACTTTATTTACCATGGAGGCGGGGGTGGGAGGCAGGGCGATCATCAGAGAGAGGGAGGGAGGGAAGGAGGGAGAGACGTGTAAATGACAAGTGAACACTTTTGCCCCCAGGGAGCGCGGGATAAAGAGCCGGCTAGGGAAAGAGGGAGGAATTGCCAGCTCGAAGTTGATTAGAAATTCATGCAGCCAGCCACCAGGCGATTGAATCTCGCTCCTAGCTAGCCGCCACCACACTCGCCTAACCCGCCGTTACTCCTGCTGCCATATTGGGATTACAAGCTTTTCCCCGAGCACTTTCGATCATAATATTTGGCGAGTTTTGAAAGACCCCTTGAGCAGGTGGTGGTGGTGCTACAAGTATTTTCTATGCGCTGTCACCGTGGATACATTGTCCCCACGATTTCTGTTATTTTGTTTGCTTAGTACAAATCAAACACAATTTAGAGGGGGGAAACATAAATTACATAGAAGAAAAAAAAAACTTTCTGATAGAAAGAAAAAAGTATTGATCGAATTGAAGGCTGATGGAATTAGTACTGAAAACTCAAAATTGTTATATTTTTCTGGAAAATTTTACAAAAAATTCTCTTCAAAATCAGTGTGTTCCACCTCATTTACAGCATATTGTGCACGCTCGCATAAAGAACTTGCATCGTTATTTTTTGTAAAATTGTCGCTGTTTGTCGATACGTCAACGGCAGTTGATGGCTTGCATTTCTACACGAAACACAAAATCGATCGAAGACCAGCTTTGATATAAAGTGTTGTCGCTTGTCACACATTTGTATTTTACGTTATACTTCATTAATTATTTAAAAAATCATACGTAAAACATGAACAGGCTTTGATAGTAAATTCATGTTATTATATGGTGGGTTTTAATGGAGACATAATTACATCAATTACATATTTATACACCTCTTTATGTGCAGCTGTGCACTCTAATACGTATATTACTGTTGAAGATTTTTCAATGAATGTAATTACATTTTTATGATTTAAGGAAAGGAATGATTTCTTATTTTAATATATAAATTAGCATAGTAAGCAAATAGCGGTCAGCACGAACGTTACTCCTGCTATCTTTACAGACACAGTCTATGGAGGCTTGATCGACTTAATTATTTTATATAAATGCATGATATATGCGTGTGTGCTTCTTATCTCTCCTAATTTTGCAAATCTGCATTTCTTTATCATATCGTGTTGCAGCGTCAACAAACCAGGTCGAGCTGTGGAGGCTTATATTTTTACTGTTTTGCTTGCTAGTATATCACCACAATTATTTAAAATTATAAGATCGATCGATAATGTATTGTACTTAGCTTTGCAGTTTATGTACAATCTGATGCAAGGAAAATAAATTAACAACTTTATGAAACAAAATTGAAAAAAAAAATCGGTAAAAATACGTTATATTTTCTTTTCAGGATTTTGATGCAGGATGTTTCGTACTGCATGTAGTTGTAGTACTTGTGAAAAATAAAAGCATAATTAAATAATTGATTTATTGTTATAATGTATAACCTTGGTTGATCTGTATAATTAAATGACCAATAAAAAAATATTTTTTTTTTATTAAATTGAATATAAGGAAGAAATTACCTAAAATAAATCCTTCGTTAATTGTAATGCGTAAGTCTGCACCACAGTCTTGGTAAAAAAAATTATAACATATTTAATTTGGGCTTAGAACTTGGTTACAGTGCACGGCTACTATAGGCAGAATTAATATAAGAATTCTTGACTATAGACGCAGCAAATTACAATTAGCCCCACATTCAAGCCGAGTTAAGAGCTCGCTCTCGTTATTGCCTGATATTGGATTAGCAGGCTCGCAATTTGCTTCTCGCGAGTGTAGCCCTTCTGGAAACAAGCACCACTCGCCTCGTTCGAGTCCCCTTGCCCCCGGTACAACCCCCGGGAGAAGCGAACGTTTGCAGCTTGTTTCAAGTTCAAACGAACCTTTACTAATTTCCACTTCTACGAACATAAATGGTAATAAATTTTCAGTTAATTTTTCTCACTTTGCATAGCTAATTATTCTGTTGTATAAATTTTCAAACTTTAGAGAGAATGAATTCATGTGGATAAAATAGTCTTTTTTTATATGTATATATAAAATCAGCTACAATTGTGTCAACAATAAATAAATAAAAAAAAAGAGCCAAAGTGAAGAAGTTACATAGAAACTTCATGTTTGGTAAAAGTTACTTGTTAAGAGATGAAAGAGGGAAAAAAAATAGGAGAAAATATTTTTTTTTTTTTTATATATATCGGTAGTCATCTGGCAAAACCGGTCAACTGGCTTTTTAGAAACTTTACAGGAGAGCCAAAAAACACTTTTTTGAGCGTTTAAAAATTCATAAAATATTTGTGTTTTTACTGATTTTTATGATTTTTTTTTGTGGTATCACTTAATTACGAATGTAGCTTGTAGTGAAATTAGAAATTCAATACAATTAATAATTAATTCAGGAAAAAATAAAATGTCCCAAAATTAGCCAGATAGCCGATTTTGCCAGACTCAGATTCAGGAATTTGTAGCCACTTGGCCGGTTTTGCCAGACTGCAATTAGCTTTTTTTCCACCAGTTATCCGCTTTTGCCAGACTCAAATTCAGGATTTTTTAAATTTAACATTATAAAATAAGTTAACAATTAAATTACTATTTTATTATATTGAGCAACTGGATTTTAATTTACATAAAAAATAATATTATACAAAATAATAATTGCGTATAATAATCATCACTTGAAATTGAAGCTTAATTGTTGTGCTTTTTAACGGTAGCATTATAATTTATAACAATTATGCTTTGTAAGATAATAAATTACTAGCGCTTTTGAACATTATTACGCAATATAATTCTTTATATACCAATGTACAACATGCACTTCAATTATAAATTAAAAATATATACTCATTAAGTGGGTATTGTAGGTTCAAAAAAGTTTTATCTACACAAAAATAACAAGTTTGACTATGTGGGAGGTACGAAGCAGTGCGCTTGACCAGGTCTCGTCAGATCACTGAAGTCAAGCAACGCCGAGCGTGGTTAGCAGTTGGATGAGTGACCATTTTCAACAAAAAATGCATTATTCACCCAGGGGTAAATCATTGCGCTTTTCCACTATGTGGTTCCCCTGGCTTTGGACCATTGCACTTCCGATTCATTGACAAAAGCTCTAGCGACCATCGTGTCTGAGGTTTCCACGTTTCCCTCAGTCACAGGTAAATTCCGGGAAGAATTGCAATTAAAGTAAAGTGCGCGCCAGAAAAAAACGTTGAGTTAGTATTTTCTAAAAATAGTTCAAGTAGTCCTCCATATCGAACCAAAATTCAAAAAATTCTATCTCAAATAGGTTTGCCAGAAACAAATTCCAAAGTCAGAGTGAACGCGTTGCTTAACATGGGGCCTTACCTGACAAAAACCCTCGAATATCTCGAAAAAATACACCGTTAGATGGTATGAAAAAAATATAGTAATGTTCTATGATCCAAGCTTTAACCAAAAACAGATTAAAAAAAATTCTCTCGAATCCATTTTTCCGTAAAAAAATAATAAAAAATCTTATGGGAAATAACATGATAGATTTTCTTGATTTTTTTACGGAAAAATGGATTCGAGAGATTAATTTGATTAAAAAATTGCTTCTTCTTTATTTTATTATTATTTTTTTTCATTTTTTTTTTTTTTTTTACTACAAGGACACACCCCTAAGAGCTTACAGCTCGCGGCGGGGTAATAGGTAGGGATAAAGTAGGAAAAGGATGGCGGCCCATGGCTTGTTACGCATCCCAGCATTTACTGAGGTGAGACTGAATAAGGAATCATGGAAAACCTCAGTCTGGACGGACACCTCTACTTTTTATCAATGGACCAAAGTGATGTCCAAAGCCTGGGAAACCACACACAAGTGCATCACTGCACTGGGTGGAAAGAGAGAAGAGTTTACCGAGTAGCGTAATTTCTACTTAAAACGGTCACCCATCCAAGTACTAACCACGCGCGACGCAGCCTGACTTCGGTGCTCTAACGAGAACTGATTGAATCAATGCACTGCGCCACGCTCGACCTACATATTTGCTACACCCTTCTTTTATAATTAATTAATTATTATCTGAAAATCATAAAAATTACAGGGATCGGATGCGGATGCAAGATGCACACGGATGCGCAAAAATGGGCTTGCATCCGCGCATCCCAGATGCACAGGAAAAAATGAATGTATCCGGATGCGCATCCCAGATGCCCGGGGAAAAAATGGATACATCCGGATGCGCATCCCAGATGCATGAAAAATAAATTTGCATCTGGATGCGCATCCACGGATGCACGAAAAATAAATTTGCATCAATTTAACACTTTTTTTTTCTATTTTTTATCAGGTTTTTTGCTAATGGCCTCTAAATAAATCTTTAACACAAGGCATTTTTTTTTTAAATTTATTTGCCACTTGTCGTTTAAAATTGCAAGAAACAAAGTCTATTATAAAAACCATGAAGATCGGATGCGGATGCAGATGCAAGATGCACACGAATGCGAAAAAATGGGCTTGCATCCGCATCCGTGCATCCCACATGCACGGGAAAAATTAATGCATCCGGATGTGCATCCCAGATGCATGGAAAATAAATTTGCATCCGGATCCGCATCTCGGATATATGAAAAAAACGCGTGCATCCGGTCCCTGAATTCATAAAAAATAATTATCTATTATAGTCTATAATAATCAGTATTAAAAATAAATAATTTTAAATTAATAAAAATTAAAAATCTTCAATTATTTTTGTAACAAGAATAGAGCCAGATATCCGGTTTTGCCAGATTCATGAGACAGCTTTTTAAACCACTTGTCCGCTTTTGCCAGATTCATGATGAACTTTTTTCAACCACTTGTCCGGTTTTGCCAGACTTGACTATGAGAAAAATATTTTCAAAAATCTTGATATTTTTGCCCTTAAATATTAAAAAAAAAATAGTTGCATTGTTCAGATGACAAAATGCTTCTAGAATATCATAGGATTCAATGGAATGTACAGCACTATGCAAAAAAACGCATATCGAAAATTTCGCCACTTGACCGGTTTTGCCAGATGACTACCGATATAGTTTGTGTAGTTGAGTTTTTCTTCTCGATGTGATAGCAAAAAGGAAAAATTTTCCTTTAAAGAGACATCTGCGTGTGACATGCCGCATTTGGCTCCCGCTGGTACGCGGAAACTTTGCGAGCTCAGCTGCCGCGGAGACACGGGAGGGGGCAAATACTTAACACACCGCGGGGGTCGAACTACAGCCTCAATCAAACACTATAACATAATCGTGACGGCAAATTGGAAACATACCAGCATTTACAGATTTTATAGATATGAAACAAATTGAAAATTTATCTTGGAACATAATAAGCTCTACATGTTTGCCATTTTAAACTACATAAATATCATATTTTTTTACTCGCCGTCAGAAGAAGTTACCATTTCTCCGTATGCTTATTTAATAAATTAAAAATAAACTAATCAACTAATAAACTAATTAATCAATTTGCTATTAGGTGTAATTTATAAATTAATTTATTTCAAAATTATAAAGAAAAGAAGAAAATATTAAAAAATTATTGATTTTTTTATGATAATATATTGCACTACGGCACTACCTATTGAAACTTCCAATTAATTAAATATGAAACACTTAATATATAATACTATGTATGTATTCTATGTAATAATTATATTACGTATTCGATGAAAATTGAAAAAAAAACATTATTAATAAGTTTTCCCCTTATACAAAATTTTCTCATTAATTTTAGCAAATTGTTAATAATTGGCAGAGTGGAAATCATTTACACTTGAAAAGACTGCAATGAATATTTTCTGTCGTCATTTCTTACTTTTAATGATAGCGAATATTATAAAGTTATAAAACTTAATTCATATTGAACGTCACATGGTTTGGAACATTAATTTTATGAGCCATGAAATGTCATTATAATGTCATGCTCTTTATTCCTTGACTGCTGTAACGAGATCTCATCAGTGCCTCCATTAATTACAAAATATTTTCACCGTTCTTTGTGATGACTTATTAGGGTACCAAATCTCAATATTGCCTTCAGACGCTCAGATTTCGCATGTCGCTGAGCGTTGCCAGGAGATAACAACAACGTTTGGAGACGTACAATACTCGACAAAATTATCTATAAATCTTCAGTTAATTAATTACATTTTTTAATTTTTAAATTTATCAACTTTTAGTAAATAATATATTATGTTTTTTATTATCTTTAAAAAAAAGTAAGAAAGTTTCACAATATTAAAAATAATAACAATATTTTTGCTGTAAAATATTTTAAATATTTTCAAAATCCTTTGTTCCATTTCCCATCATTAATTATAATAACTGATAAACAAGCCAATGAACCGGACCTTCTTGGAAATAAAATAAAAATTGTTTGAAATTACATAACGTCTTAAACAGACTTTTTTTTTAAGACTTTTTTTTTGCGATTCAATTTGATAAAAATCAATTATGTTCTAAATTTAATTATTTTTTTTTACGCCAAAGAAGTCACGTTCCGACGTGCTTGTTACCCCGAGGTCAAGGCTTTATTCTCGTAGCGCCTGAAATCTCTGCAACCCCTCGCACATTCATGTCAACAAGGTTGCATTTTAGAGCTCTATCCAGGATCACGTTGTCGGTGAGTGAAAATTTCAAAGCCTTTACAGACTGTACTGGTGAGGAGATATACAACGATGCTTTGAGTGCTAATAACAAAATTTATTACTCAATAGGGAACCATTCATTTTATATTATAAAACTTTTAACAATAATGATGATGCTTCTTTTACGAGCAACAAATTGAGCGATTAGCTTTATACTCGTTGAGTTTAAATTATCTTGTGGATGGATGTACGATGGGCTTCGGGCGGCATAATATATAAGGGATGGGGTGTGGTACAGAGGGAAGATGAGAGTATAAATGGAGAAGGGGATGGGAGCTATATAGTATGAAGCTGAGATAGGATAGAACGGTAAACATATTAGCAATCCAGGGAATGAAAATTACATGAAGTATGGGGGGAATAATATAATGTAAGATGAGAGACAAGTGGAAATAGTGGCGTACCGTGTAGGTGGTGTGAGAGAGAAAGAGAGAGCTAAAAGGAGGAAAATAGTATGTGTCACATTAAGTCTCCTCTGTGGCAGGGAGTAAAAGAATACTAGGAGGGTTGTCGGGCCAAGTGCTGAATATTGTGAGTATATGTGCTCTATAAGGGGGTTGGAGTCTAGGTTGTTTGGAAAGAAAAGTGTATTGGGTGGAGGAAAAACATTAGATCTTAGACTAAAAAAAAAGACACACATATATACACACAAGGGCAAGAGTGCGAGAAACTGGAAGTTTGAAAGAAGAGAAAGAAAGAAAATCCTCTTTTTTTTTTCTTGAGCCGAGCAAGGAAAACGAAGCAGCTCGCGTTTGTAAGACGAAGACGAAAAGGAAGGTATTACCACTTCAAATTGGAATTTTTCTGCTCGCGTGAACACAAGCAAAATGAGTCGGAGAGAGAAGGAGGGGGGCAGTGGGGGGTGAAAAAGGAGGGCAGCAATAGAAATACTATAAGAATATGAGAGCCACCGCCGCGCCAGTCGCTGTGTATTCCCGAGTGTCGCTATCAGCGTGTAATTTGTGACGTTCTTTATAAAATATCTTCAAATACTTTTATGAAAAAAATATATAATATTGCCTTGTAAAAAGACCTGCAGGAAAACGACATCTGGAGGTACTGAGATGAAATAGAATTTGCTATAAAAGTTGTTTGGCAAGTTGAGTAGCATTACAGTTTTTAAATTAAAACTTCAAAGCTGTTCAGACAACCAAAAAAGAAAATAATATATATTTATTAATTTATAAATTAAAAATAAATAAAACACTCATAAACACTGGGCGTGATAGGAAGACTTTAGTGACAGCCTAAATAAATGACAATACCTTGGTTAGTTAGTGGTTCGTGGATACATTTTTGGATAACTCCTCCGCGTTACTAACATTGTTAAGAAATATATTTGTAAGCAGTCCAGGTAAAGCATATACCTCTATCTCCTTCAAAAGTTCAAGAATCTAGAAGATTTTTTTTTAATACTTACCAGTGCATTTTAAACTGCCAATTCAGATTAAATATTATTTTTTTTATTTTAAGCGCTTTGTGTTGATACAATAATTTACGAATAAAATATTCCAAGTTTTTCTGAATTAAAGTTTTCCCTTTACCATTTCATTTTGAAGGAAAATTTCAAGCTGGAAATTGCTTTCTTTGAAAATTGCAATAACTTGAATAATGTATCCAATCAATAAAATAAAGTTCTTTGTGTGATGCTGTAGTTGCTGAAACTTCACACATAATTATTCATACAGTATGGTAATGAAATGTATCGTGTATTACATAATAATGATATTCTAAATAAAAAAACAAAACAAATATTATTTGACATTAATTGATTTATTAATTAATTCATGTTCATGTATTCCTAATGAAATTCAAACAAAAATTTCACTTAAAATTTTTGACTAAATTTTATATGCAAAACAGAAAACGTATAATAACAAAATGTATTATATTTCGAAATCGGATATTTTAATTTCAAATAATTTACATTGTATATTTTTTTTTTTTTTAATAAAAGTAAAAATACATATGTATACAATTTTGATGACATTTTCCAATTACTTTTGTTATTTATTTAGGCATCCAACTATAAAAAAGGATAAAAATAATAAAAATATATCTCTTGCATATATATTGGTATTCAAATTTTATAAATAAAATTTGATTTAAAAAAAATATATTAGTTCTATAATAATATACATGAAAGATAATATTATAATTCAATAAAAAAAAAAGTTTGGTGCAATATTGAAGGAAAAAAAGTATGGTATATCTGCAGGCGAACGAGTGATCAAATTATATTTCACATCACCACTTGTGGTATCTACCAATACAATCTATATAACGTCTTAATGGAAGAAGGTTCGGGTGATATGAAGTTGAGGGTATTGATTGATCGCCGCTCTCATTTCGTCAGGCCACACCGCACACCGCAGAGACATGGGTGATGAGGAGGTGGGGTTGAAATTCGGCCAACACCGCACCACGGTCCCTTTATGAGGGTCAACTCCATGCCTGCCACCGTATAGTGGTACAGTCAAAAGAGAAGGGGACACCAACCATTGTCCGTGATTGGCGCCATTAAGGCACAATAGGAACTCGGACAGTTCTGAACGTGTTTTGTACCCTCTACGTTCACATAAAATACTATCTGAAAATATATTGTAGAGAGAGAAAGAGAGAGAGAGAGAATAATACGTAGTTGGTATTATTGTTCGATGTTAAAATGTTAAATACTCAATTTATTAAAAATATGTACAATAATTCTATTTTGAACGTATACATTATAATTACAAAATATTACATCTATTCATTACATTTCCCCACTACAACATTCTATATACATACACATGAATGTTTTTATTTCAATTAAAATACATCACATGATGCATAATATATTATAAATTTACATACTCTATAAACTGTGATGAGATTTTAGTCATTCAAATACAAAAATCTAGATTTTTTATTATTGATAAAAATATTGCTTTCAAAATTATATCAACAGATCTCAAGTGTAGCGTATTCTCGTTATTATAGTGATGACACGTCTTTTGTGTAACTCGATATTCGGTAGTGAAGACGTCACCATCAAAGTTAACGACCGCGGCGTATCAGCGACACGTGGTGGACACGTGATAGCATTGCTGACAATCTTTCCTTCCCCTCTTTCAGTATAGAACTCGATAATGAGATACCTTTGAAAGTTCACGCCGCTACATTCCTTACTGTCATCGGTCGTCCTCCTCCCCCGCATAATACATCACGTTGCAGCACCCTTCTCATTACTAGACACCCAACTTACAACTGTATGATACATTAGTTCCGCATCATCACTCTAAATTATCATAATGATTATTTTAAATATTTATATACACACAACTTTTTTTTTCTAATTTTGTCTGGTTGTATCTAAATATGTTCTCACTCTTTAGTATGATGAGTTATATATTATATTATACTAGACATGTACTGTCAAAATGTTATGAAGAGGATGCATAATTAATAAGTTGTCACTTGCAAGACTTTATATATACACAAGTTATAATGATAACAGTAATTATTCTTATGTGACGGCTTATAGCCAAGAAAAATATACGAATATATGTGAGTTTTTTCGTTTAGTTTGTTTTATTTTTTAAACATTGATGCTAATTGATATATTTAAAATCACAAAGATGGATTACTCGCTTGGAGGAGAGAAAAAGGGTTCGATTGAGATCACATGCTCGTTCTATCCTTGATTTTAGAATCCAACGCATATTTTTTTAAAGATAATTTTGGTTTATTTGATACAGTGTATATTTTAAATTTGCCTTTAAAAACGTGGCATAATTGACCAATTATAAATAACATTGATGTTTTCTTCTAAATATATACGTTTAATGTGTACGAATTTCATGCAAAAAGCAGTGATTTACACCTCGACAAATAAATAGCGTGCGTGCTTTAGAAGCCATTAAAAAAGTATTGGAAAATGTAATTACATATTGTACATATATACACATGCATAAAGTACAATTTTCCAATATTCATACCTAAAAAAAAACGTGTGAAAATATAACATTTAGACAACTGTTTCTATCGTAATAATGTAATGGTAATGATGGTGCTTAAATATAGAAACGTATATGTTATGGTTTAAAAAAGTAATAAAGCGTGACTAAAAATAAAAAATATATATAACCATTATTTTATGTAATAAAATAAATCTTTATTTTTTTGTGAAAACTTTTTTTATATGTATTTGAACTTGTTGCGTGTCAATGAAGAGCGATTATTGAGTGGAATTTAAGCCCTCATTGTTGAGGTCTAAACAATAAATCGTGCAATAATATTCCTGCTCACGCTGTCGCTGTACATTATAAATCCTTCTAGCTCGCCGCGTGCATCCCCTCCCCCCTCCTCCCACACAGCGTGTCGATGCATTTCACACCCTCCCACCCTTCATCAGCTGCTAGACGAGGCCCGTGGTGTCACCCCATTCCCTCAGTTTATCATCCCCCCCCTCCCCCTCACCGCCCCCCGCTGCTGTAGATGAACGAGGCGGCGACACGTCAATATGGTGCGGGACGAGAGAGAGGGAACCACATGTGCCACGGCGACGAACCCCTCCCAAGCCTCAACAGTCGCGCTGTCGGCATCAACCGCGGGGATTAATTCCTAACACAATTACCAAGTGCAAACAATCCTAACAATCATCAGCAAATGAAAAAATTTTAATTCAATTCTGTCGGTATTGCGCCTCGTCGTTGCATGCAGATATTATAGAATTTTGTTTGCGATGTTTTTATTATATATGGATCATCTCATGGTGAATAACATTTAAATTTTATTTTATGTATATATATTTATACAATATACTATGTTTATTTATTCATGAATTAAGTAGAACACCACATGTCGAATTTATTTTTATTATTGGACAAGTGATTGAAAAACAAAACAAAAAGGTTTTATCAGTTGTTAGTGTTATCTGAATATCAACACTTCACGCTCGAAAATATCGTAGCGATCTCTACAATAACACGCGTCACTGCCTCTTCTCATTAACTCGTGTGTACCAAAGCTACGTATATAGAAGGGAAACTAAAAATGAAAAAAACTCATTAAAATTATCGTGAAAAAAAGTAAAATAGATTATATTTTATGGTAGCCAGGTTTAGGTATAAGGCTGGATAGTTATCCTGAAGATCATATGTAGGTAGCGCTTGTTTTTCTAAATTGAAATTAAAAGGATAACAATTTTATAGTTTAAATTAGTTGGTTAAATTACATTGGTGAACTGCTCATCATCATTTTTCTTATTATGTTAATTGATCTAAATAATTATGCCTATATTTTATTTTTTTATAATCTTTATACATTTTCTCTTAAATCTATTAATTTTTTAAAAAGTCTAGTAATAAATTTTAATTTTTTTGTTCGTTTTTAATATACTGATAAAATTCTATTATCATGTAATAAACTAAAGAGAAAAAAAATACATAATATAAAACTTTACAGAAGAAGACAATTTCATACATATATATTCCTAAATGCAAATTTTGAATTGCTTTTTTTTTTTTTTTTTTTTTTGAAACATGGGAACAGAAGCTATAACTTTTCTCATATTCCGACATATTCGCTCACAAAGTCCCAACAAGTTTGTGAGGAGAGCCTTTATAGGACGGGGTGTGGGAGAAAGAGGCGCCGGCAGCTATCTCCTAGCGACAGATAACAAGCAGCTCGCATGACAAGTGAGTGTGTTTGGCATCGATAATATCACTTTAGAACGTCCGTAGCACTACCATATATTTACCATTCAATCTAGAACCACCTCTATATATAGTATAAACTTTATTCATGCATAAATAGTTTGATTTATCATGTAACTTAATATATTAATATATTGTTAATAAAAGCAGATTGAATATTTATTATGTCATATATTATTTGCAAGGTAGTAAAACGTATATTATAGTTCATATAGCACGTTATTTTAAATCAATATTATGAACTTATAAACATGTTAACATATTTCTTTATAAAATAAATTATATTCGTGAACGTATTTACACAACATTAATTTTTGTATGTTCTTTCCATAGTGTTTTGCTGATTTTAATGTTAAAAAATGTTTGATAAAAAAATTGTTGTATTTACTTTACTAAAAACTTGTAACGTTACTCATTACAAAACTTGGTACATTATAGTGACTCTAGTTATCTCTCTAGTGACCAGTGAACCTCAGTTTGCCCTATTGTTAAATGTGTAAGCAAAGACCGAGTACGTGCTCAGTCTATGCCCTAGGGAGGGACGGTCGCGACTACAGTATATAATTATATAACTTCTAGTTATCCTCCAGTACAGTCCGGTCGTTCAATTATTTTCTCTCATCTACCGTAAATGAAGAATGTTCTATTTTATCACACTTTGAAAAGAAGACATCTTTTCAACTCTAATCTTTAGCTCGTATAATCCAGTGTGACATAAAGCCTGTTCCTGAACCTTCAATACATTATAGTGTACATTTCTGCTCTCGATTTCCTTATTTATGCTGCAAATATAAATAAATAAATATATAAATATAAATAAAAAATTCTATTGAACTTTTTGTGATTAACTAAATACTAAAAAAAAAAGACAATACATTTTTCTTTTCATTCTGAACCAAATTTTTTAAACCAGAAAATTAGTGCAAAATTTTTTTACAAAATGTTTTGTTAACTTATTGTTTATGTTTATTATGTCTTATGATGTAATTTGCAATGTATCTAACAACTGGAACTTCTTATTTATTCAATAAACAAATCAAATCAAACTATTGAAATACAGTTTCAAAATTATTAAAAGCAAAGTTATTTATTAAGTATACAATAAACATTCACAAGAAGAGAGTACATAATTATAACACGTTCTACAAATATTATATGATACATAATTATATACTAGGCTCACCCTCTGTTCAGGAAAGAGTATATTGTTTAAATTATTAGAAGGAAACATTATTTTTTTTTTCGAGAGGGGAAAAAAACTTTGAAATCATGACAAAACTAATTCACAGAAACATAACTTATATTTAAACTTAAATTAAAACATAATTATGGCTTCACATTTTTTTTTAGATTCTCACTGCATTAAATGCGCAGGGAGGAGCTTACGTCTCCGAATGAGCTTGTGTGCTGGCAGCCATGTGCTTGAAAGATGCGATGCGGAAGCCCTCTATGACTTTATTACAGGCAGAGGAAAGGGGGGACTTGGCCGTGATATTTTATTTCACTAAAATATAGGACACATTTTTACTCTCTCTCTCTCTCTCTCTCTCTCTCTCTCTCTCTCTCTCTCTCTCTCTCTTTATATGTGCTTAGTATTTGTATAGGACACTATCTGATACAACATTATTATAGATATATTGCATGTTACATCGGCTTAAGCTTTCAAAAAAATTCTATTGAACTTTTTGTGATTAACTAAATATTTATAAAGCTATACAAAAAAATTCCGTTGGCTTTAGAACTTACGTTGTTAGGTCCTAAATTTACTGGTCAAACGATACTATATAAAATGTACGTATATTATAAAAAAAAGTATAAATTTAAAAAACGAAATTAAATAATAAAACGAAGACTTGATTCACATTTTCCTTACACAGAATATACTTTTTTAAAAAATATCTGTTTTGAATAATATACAAAACAGGAAATTACTTAGAAATAATTTTCATAAAATTATTATGGTTTTCCGAACGTTCTTGAAATAACATGCAGTATAAGTTTTGCACCATGTTGTTATATTTATAATATCGTGATACAGTGTATATCTTGATCATGAAATAAGCAAACAGTGTTATAATGTTATTTGAGCAACAGAGAGAAACGTCAGTTGATGAAACTTGGATCTATATTATACATGAAGTAAAACCATTTCTGAGCGCCCATATATTACAAGCAAGACTTAATGTGGTGTGACGCAAGCTAACAATGTTCTGGATTATGATGGTCGACGGAGATGATACAGTACCGTATGATCACGACTTGCTCACACAGACATATTGGTGAAGTCAGCCAACATGGCAGAGAAGCACGTTATCAATGACAAGGTTTGTTAAGCCTCTGAAATATCTCCACGATTGCGTATACTTGGAACGAGTTGCGTGATTTGTCCATACTCCGGGCAAAGTTCTTCAAATCTTAAAATTACTCTTGCAGTCGAAGTAAGAGGTCTTATAAGTCTTGCTACTAAAACTTTGCAGTAATGATCTAGACTTAATTAAATACAACGTCTCTTTAATTAATATTCACATTCTGTAATGGCTGTTTGCTATAATGCAGGATTATAAATGATTTTTTTTTTTAAATGAAAGTATATTGTTTTAAAAAAAAAAAAAAAAAAGCTACAGCTCTGCAGGAAAATTTGATAGGTCTCTCTTAATTTTCAAACACCACAATGAATAGAAAAATATATTATTTATAATTTTTAGGGAGGAAATAAAATCATTAAATAATAATCATAAAACTGTTCTAGTTCACTACTCTGACTATACAAAAATAAATCTGCAAAAAGCGCAGTTGTGCCGTTCTAGCTGTTAGAGGTGTATTTATATATACTGTATGCATGTTATGACTACAAATTCAATTTGAAATATTTTTTACAAACGAGAGTCTCTATAATATTAGAAAATCTAATAACAAACTTAAATATTTTTATGTTCCCATAGTGTACGATATATCTCTTTTTCGAAAATTATCAGACATTTTACACTATAAAAATACTGTCATGAACCCAAATGGATCTCTGAACATCTTCGGGTTGACAAACCTTTTCTTTTAAAGCATCGTATCTAGAGCGGGTATTACCATGACTGTCTACGATAAAACAACAACTGCGACTAACAAAACATTAATAAGACTCAACCGTGAAGGAGGCCTCTTTGTATCTACCTTGACGTAATCGTACACTTCATTTATCACAACATAACAATTCCTGTATATAAATAAAGTTTTATTAAAGATAAAATTAGAGAAGATATGTACATATTAAAATTAAAGTATTAATTTATCTCCATTCTCTTTTTTATTTTTATAGTTCAATAAAAACTTGAGCTTAATTCATTTTACCCCAAAAGCACTATATATATACTATATTATATACATTTACGGCAAGTTTATATTCTAAAATTACGACCAATAAAAATGTAATGTAACACTAACACATAACGACGCTGCAGTTTATTTATTAATAATCTCTAAACACGCCTGGTTATGAGGATTACTGCTAATGAACAAAATAAATTCTCTATTTTTATATATGTAAATATAAAAATCTCAGTCATACAGGTGGCTTTTATAACGTTTTTTTTATGTAATAAAATACACAAGTACTGTTTAATAATATTTTTTCCTTTTTACTTTCTTTTCTTGCGGCTATTTCTGTGGTTGTAAGAAAAGTTTCATTAAACTCTATGGACTTAATTATCTCGCTCACTGTTCCCACACACGCCTCTAATCTAAACTGTTTAACTTTTTTAATGAGATAATTTTTAACTTAACTACATTTTTTTTATATGTGTATGTATCTTAAGCTCACACATCTATAATTAATTTTGTTACTTTGTTAGTATATATTCTCCCTCTATAAACTTTCCTTGTTTGTTTTCTGTTACGAAACAATGTTTACACAAATAGAGCATCGATATTAAACTTAAGAACCCTATATAATCATGAAACTTCTATTAAATTATTTTTATAGTTACTGGTATTATATATTTTTCAGTGGACCCAGTTAAAGTGTGTGTATTTGTCTTTAGAATTTGAACTTCTTACTCTTCTTAGACCCAACCAACCAACCAACCTCAGGACCTCACGAGTACTAGTCGAGTAGAGCCAAGTGCTTATTTATATTTAAAACGTACAAACACCCCTTTTTGCATGCAAAAGCCTTTCTTACGTTACTTATATTATGATATAGTAAATTTATTGACCAAGTTATTTAATTTTATATTACTATTTTTTTTTTAAACGTCCTCTAAAAAAAGTTTCAAATAGCATACTTCTGTTTCAAATCTACATATAACCACGTGACAAAAAACTATGTATAAATATTTTTTTTTTTAAGATAACATTACAATAAATTTTGTCCCATCTTTGACATAACAGCTGGTTGAATAAACATTTACATAAACTTGATCCAGTATGTATAAAGAAAAAAAATATATATATAAACAAATGAAAGATATCACTAGAAGCTTTAGTAAGATAATTTTGTCAGATTGAAATGTTATAATTATTATATATAAAAAAAAGTTGAGTAACGATATAGTAGCAAGTGATGGTGTGTGAGAAGCGAAATGTTTTGGTGGGATAATTCGTGCGGGGGCTTTGTTTTGACACTTGACAAGTGTTGAAGAGAAAATGGAGAGGATCTTTGGGCGATGATGTTGTGACGTCACGACTCCCAAAAAAAAAATAAAGTGAAGAAGAAAGACATTTACCCATCAGCACTTGCTTTTTCATCACACCTCCTCTATATGAGGAAGAGAGAGAGAGAGAGAGAGAGAGAGAGAGAGAGAGAGAGAGAGAGAGAGAGAGAGAGAGAGTTAGAGTTAGAGTTTTCAATAGACTGACAAAAAAGTGTGGAACGCTTCATTTCAAAACCACACACAACTCAACTATAAACCCACACTCTTCCTCGTCGCTTTTCTAATATGCTCCGAGCTACACACAAAGTCTTTGAGCCGCTCAATTTAACACGCATTACGACCATCCAAATTACCTTTGGTGGTGCCAGGCCGCGCTACATGCAATATTAATATCGCACCCCCCTAAAGCTCATATAGCTGGCTGTTATACTGCTACTTTAGTGTCTAGGTTTCTTCTAACCAAAACTTCTCAGAAGTTTCGCTCAACCAAAGATAAGGTTTATTTTAGACCTGGACGGGTGGGCATCCAGACAAGCCTATAGGGGATTGTACAAAATTTGTGGTTACATTTTTTTCTTTGCATATATCTGCTGTGTAGGGAAACTTTTCTTTCTAAAGAATAAAGAGATACAGACGAGAGGGCTGGCCGGAGCAGGAAATAAGACCAGGCAGGAAGACAGTGGGGGCACAGCGACAATTTTACATAAAGTAGAGGAAAATGCGCTAAAAAAACGACATGAAGACACACACCACGGACTATATCGTAAATATCTACTTTTAATATTAGAAATTCATAAAAAAAGTTTTTAGAAAACATCACAGAATTTGTAATACTTTTTTACCACGTTTTCAGAAAGAGAGTAATCACAATGTTATTGATTTTATGTGCTGAAGACACAACATTCATATTATTACACTTGTTACAATGGTGATTATTTTATAAAACGCAATCAATATGTACTGTATATTTTTGTAAAACAAATAATTTGTTTTTAGGGTAAATCATAAATAATTTTAAGTCATTTTAATTATCTCATGACTTTAGTGTTGTTAACGATATTAAATATTGTATTTTTTAACGTCTGGAGTAATTATTTTTTTTATAAAACGCTACCCTATCATAAAATACTCGGAAAAAAATCTGGTAATTGCTTATACTAATTTGGGTTACTTTTTTTTAAATTTTAATTTAAGTGAAAAAAATATGATGATTTGACATCACAAAACCTACATTTTACCTTGAATACGAGTATTACTAAACTTTTACACAAATTAATTTTTTTAAATTAAGTCAAATTAGCATTAAATTAAAGGCCTTATGAACCTTTGCACAATATTAAGTACACGGTTAGCTTTGCTTTAGTATGATTCGGCTGCATAAATTTTTTTGTTTCAGCAGCACAAATATCAGAGATAATAGCCGATGAAAAGGAGCCTGTGACGTCACTCACGCTCATTCAGCGGCGACAATATAGAGAAATCCTTGCAAAAGATAGGTTCACTCCCGCTGCAACCACGGCCACAATTTTACTTCTGGAATTTTGAAACTTTACCAGGGCAATCTTGATAGTATTTGTCAAATAGCCTGAAAGATTTTTTTTGATGACATTCATACAAACCGAATTATTGCGGTAGAAAGAGGAGCAAAAATGTTGTATAGGAAAACAATGTTAATTTTTTAGCTTATCTTACAACCGCAATAACTCAATCTGTACACACGCCACCAAAAAAATTCTTTCAGTCTATTTGACAAATACTATCAAGACTGCCCTGGTAAAGTTTCAAAATTCCAGAAGTCAAATTGTGGCCGTGGTTGCGGCGGGAGAGAACCTATCTTTTGCAGGGATTTCCCTATATTGTCGCCGCTGAATGAGCGTGAGTGACGTCACAGGTGCTTCTTCATCGGCTATTATCTCTGATATTTGTGCTACTGAAACCAAAAAAATTATGCAGCCGAATCACCCTGAAGCAAAGCTAATCGTGCACTTAATACTGTGAAAAGGTTCAGAAGGCCTTTAAGTTCAATTAAATTAACAACAAATTGTGTATTATATCTATTATACACTTTTACAATTATTGACAGTATCCACTCTTACATTTAAAATAACTAAGAATAGCTTTTCATTGTTTTTATCCTTATTCATCAATAGTTGTTATATAATAAGTTTATACTTCATACACGTGCATTAATAGAAAAAGATGAAAAGAAGACACAATAAGTTTCGCTTCAAAAGTCTCTATGAGCTTTAAGCTCAAACCTTTCCCTTGTGTAATGGCTTATTATAGCTTTTACCAATAATTTATTTTAACTCACTTCTATTTTTGTTTATAGGAACATATTATAAAATTTAAAAATATAATTAGCACAATATCAATGTATTTTGCGAGAAGTCATTTCTTCAAACGCACTGTTTCACTTTTTGAGAGTAAGACTGTACAATACAACTAACTCTCTCTAAACGTTGAGCTCCTCTTACTCCGGTTTCTATCTATTTCAAAGCAGCAGCACGTCGTCTTATATATAAATTACTTGTCAGAGAGGCAAAACGGTGGAGTGAAAGCAACAACCCCCGTGAAAGTAAACTTTTTTATTGTTCATCACTAATGATCCTCACCACATGAAAGTCTTTATTTTAAAGTCACAAACTATTTTAATGACTAAATTTTTAAAATATTTGCTTATAAAAACAGCAAGTTTGAAACAATTAAGGGTGACAAGATACAAAAGACGATCTAATCCATTAACTTTCGTCATTATGAAGGGATACTTTTTTGTTGGGAATTATTAATGAATTGTTATATACTTTAATAATTTAATTAAAATTTACGAAGAAAAATTGTATTAGAATATTTTGTTTTTTAAAAATAATAAAAATAGCATCAAATGCTGAAAGAAAACGAATTCAAACTTGCGCGCTACGAGACCCTGTGAAAAATCAAACGGCCAGTACCCAATTCTAGTATGGCCCGCAAAATGACTACTCAAATTATTCAGAAAAAACTTTAATTTTGATATGGCTCTATAATGAGATTATTGTGATGGTCCGATGCTCCTGGATGCACATCGTCACATTTTATATAATGAGAATAATGAGTATTCAAAACTTTCAGAAAAAAAAAATGATGAATTTTGCTAATTGCTCACATGATTTCACTATTATTCTAGCATTACACATATTATTGAGCATTTAAATTTAGTGGTAAATCTAATAATAATTGCAATGTTATTTTTGTTTTTTTACTGAAACAAAATTTTATTTGCCTGTATTGCTTGCATTGCTTGTATTACCCAAGAAACATATTTAATGTAAATGATTTTTCAACATGTAGAAACGCTAAAAAATATATTTGTTTGAAATTGTGAAATCACATGAAAAATTGAGAATATATTATATAGAATACAGATAATATAAAGTCAATTTTAACTTTCCAATAAAACATTTTGTATCTCAGCAAAAAATGTTGTATGAATTTCATTTCTGATTTATTGACAGCACTTTTTTTTTACATTTGATATCAGATAGTACTATCGTAAACATTATAAATCAAATATTTACTGTGTGATTCTCATCAATACGGTATATTGATTTTAAAATTCTGCTGAGAGTATTTTTTTTATATAAAAAAGTTAATAACTTATATCTTTCTATAATTAAGTTTAATGTTCATAACAAACATTAATGTTAACAATTAAGCTATAAGAAAATATAAAGCTGCAGTGCTACAAATACAAGATTCCCAATGAAATAACCGAAAGTGAAGACACTAAATGTAATTTCACAGTGAAGCAAAGACCAAATAAGACATCCGGTTTAATGGTCCTTTTTTAATTAAAAAGTAATAAAAAACGTACTTTCCCGATGATAATGATGTAAGCACTCAGCTAAAATTAAATAATAATAAATGAACTATTCACTAACGCCATTAACGGGGAAAGTAAGAAACTCCTCGATCAGGACGTCTTGTATTATGAACTTATGGACGACCTGCATGAAATTTTTATTGCATATTTGGATAGAACACCTCGAGTTATGTTTTGCCAATATTTTAATATTTTTTTTAACAAAAGATATAATAAAACCCTCAAATCGAGGGGAAAGACTCTGTGATGTCATAGTCATGCAACGTCTTTTCATATGCTTGCGTTCTAAATATTTGCAAGGCTATGATATCACAACGTTTTGAAGTTTTTCAATACGATTTTAATGTTGTTGAGGATTCAAAAATATCTGAAAATATTAACAAAACATAACTCGAGGTTCTACATATAATATGCAATAAACATTTTTTATGCAGGTTGTCTATTGTTATATAGCATTATAAAACTTGACGGAGATATCAATAATAAATAACTTAAAATTATTCTGCATTGTTTTAGATTAAATATACGAATTAATATATAATACCAATTTCTGATACTTCTTTAGACGACATTATAAGACTATATATATAACATGTGGAGGATATATAAAAATGGCAGTGAAATTTTATTTTACTGTATAGTAAAATTTCTTCTCCAAGTCGACATAACTGAGCTCGTGGATCTGATTACGACAAATAGGTACGCTATCTCGGCATCTTAGACCCACTAGACATAAATCATGCGGCTGGCTATAAAAAGTGGCAACGCGTTGATGCTGCAGGCTTAACAGTCGTCGTCTCGCTGCTTCTGCTAAATATACACGAAGAGCCGTCGTTCTCTCGTAACTTAATCAGATAACGAGTGCTTTATACTGTGGAACCTAACAACTAGTTTTATACATAGAGATGAGGAAAGTTACCAACTGGAGTTCATATCTAGTTAAGCACTTCTATAACTGTGGCATCTTGTGTTGTTTTTAAATACAAATAAAAATTGTTAAGAATATAAGATGAGCTGAAATAAAAATAATAATAAACCTCAGGTTACGAAATGTTTATTTTTAATAAGCTTTTAGTAAAAACATTTGTACACTGAAAAATAGTTATTCAAAATTTTGTCATTACTGTTCTAAGCTAGGGAATACAATGCAGATAAGGCAAAGACAATTTGGTCATGTTGATCCACTTCAACCGCATAACTTTTTTTTATACTACATTGTGCAATTTTTACTATAAGTTAACCATTATCAATTTCACTACACTCTGTGCTCAGTAATTTACTATTTAAAGTGCAAATTCGGCCCCATATGACGGGAGGAAAATGTGTTCGCCTCTCTTTGTGGCTTCATATGTAATGTGAGTGAATGTCTTTTGATGTTAATAATTTTTCCTTTATATATTTCATATTTAAAACAATATTTTCAATTGTATAATTGTTATTATGAATAATTCAGTATAATTATATTAAAAAAATTCAAAAACAACAAACAAGTCATTTGCCATAAAATATAAATTATGTATTATTAATACTGTTTTCATTTTTATTAAATTTGTGCATGCATTGTTAGTTTGTGAAACGTGACGATGCAAAACTAAAAATAAAATAAACAAGAATATGAGTATATATATCACGTGGCGCAGTGCGCTTGACCGGGTCTCGTCAGATCACCGAAGTCAAGCAACGCCGCGCGTGGTTAGTAGTTGGATGGGTGACCATTTTCAACAAAAACCACGTTTCCCACCCAGGGGTAAATCGTTGCGCTTTTCCACTATGTGGTTCCCCTGGCTTTGGACCATTGCACTTCCGGTTCATTGACAAAAAGCTGTAGCGTCCATCCTGGCTGAGGTTTCCACGTTTCCCTCAGCCGCAGGCAAATGCCGGGATGGATTTGCAAGGCCGTGGCCGCCCCCGTTCCGAAAGAGCCCGCGAAACGCTCAAGTTAGGGTTTCGGAAGGTTCGGGGTTTCAAAGTAGTATGTAATTAGTAAGTAGAAGTGCCCAATAGGGTTTGATTAAAAAAATTTAAATTTATATATCACAGTAGAGAAATTGCTGATTATTAAAATAGATTTTTGGTAGGAAAAAATAAAATACAAATTAAATTAAGTAAACAAAACAAAAATCGTTATGAAATAAAAAATGGCAAGAAATTCAATATTCACTATGCAACACATGGTTTATAATGTATAATAATTAAATCTATAGATACGTTTTGAGCACATGACCTTTCATAAGCAATCATGTTAAAGCTTTTTAGTTTTAAAAACCTGCCAAGTCATTTATATGTCACGTCAGATTAGAACAATGGCAAATAAAGTGCTGAGCGGTAATTCATTTTTCAAATAAAAATTTGCTGAATGAAAAATCATGTTGGTCACATGGTAGTGTTATCGTCTCCTCCAGTAGCAAGAAGACTTTCATGTACGTCGCTGAGACTGTCAGACGGGCAGGCTCGTTTGTTACATCGTGAGGCCCCAGTGACAAGTCTGTGCGCCTCCGCTTTGCATTCTGTAGCAGGAACCATTCGTGATAAATGGCAAAACGATCGCTTGCGGGAAGACACTTCTCCTTTGTCAATTCCGAGATTAAATTCCTCGCGTCACTTTATCACCGTTTTTCTCTACTATGGCGGAGAGAATGATACTGCAGCATCAACTCTGATGAGTTACATGGTAAAAAAAAAAAAAAAAAAAAAAAAAAAAAAATTGTATAAAATATTTATTTTTTTACATACAAAATTTTCCATTCAATACATTATTAATATAAATTTAGTAAAAACAAAATTTCATCTCTATAAACTTTTTTATATTTATAAATATATATTTAAAAAAAATACATATTGAAATTTCGTTAATGATAAAAGTTCCTTATTCTATATATTTTTTTTCGTCTTTTATAGATCGTTTGAACTTTTGCCACTTCGTTTTAAGACCATTCAAGAGACTACGATGAGCTGTTAGAAAAATAAACTCAAAGGAAAGTTTGCCACCGCTATGGTGGTAGCGCGGTTTTCTACCATTATTTTAAATTGACCGCGGTATGGGAGGGGGGGGATAAAATTGCGTCAAGAGGCTGCAGGATTAGGCACCGGCAAAAGCATCATCAGAGAGGATGAGAAGCATTTACTAGCGCGCAATATTCTCGTTGCTTTCAATTTGTGTCACTGTCACAACGCGGAGGCAGCAACTTTCTTAGCAACACGACTGGGGGGTGTGCACGGTGATACAGGGGGACGTAATTAGCTGCAGACGATACAATTTCTGATGCACCAGCAAATAGAATTTTCCATCCTTGTAGTTTTTTTATAACAAAGAAGGAAATGTGAAACTAATTTAAACTAATAACATTTAACAAAAAAAATCATTAAGATAATTTGTTTTGAAATTTTATTTTAGCATTGAAAAAAAATATTAAAATAATTAATCATTTATGTCATATAAGCACTATATTTTAATTAATCTAATTAAATGTTTTAACTATAATTAAAATGAGTTATTAATCAAATTAGTATACTAGTAGATAAAAACTTATAAAATATTAACCGTTATTTTACAAATAAAAATGAATAAATATTTGGAGTTATAGTGTATATATATAAAAATGAATGAAAGTAATAACATAAAAAATAATAAGGCATTCATGTGAAAGAATATGAGTCATTTTTAACAAAATGTAATTGAGATTATATCAGAATTCTTGCACGATATTAACATTCTGATAATTTACATGAAATAACAAGTACAATTACATGTTTCAATTTACATATTGTTGAATAATAACTTTCCACAGATGAAGTAAATTACATGATAGAATTTATTACATAATGTTTGCTAATAGCAGTTGTCTGCAAATGTAATTAGTGCTTCTCTAAATTACTTATGGCACGTATCTTCTTCAGCTAGTCGATTTTGAGTTGTAGGAAACGTTGTCGGCCCGGCTTCCTTCCTCATACCCCTTGGGAGGGAGGGGGATGAAGACCCAGTCGGGGGGTGGAGACAGCTACTACGTTCGATTATATGGGAGTGAACTTTATTGATTTTCAAACTGATGAATACAAAAATCAATAATAATGATTTACATGATTGGCAATCCTACTTTTGCATCTTAATAATATTTACTTCCAGTTCTCTAAAAACATAATTACGAGAATAATAAATTATTTTAAAATGCTAATGTTTTTACCAGATATCGATAATCGATTGCATTAATAAAAGAATTCTACTTCCTTCAATATCTCTCTAGCATTATAGATAGAATGGAATTCATATATTTCATTCCAAATTCTAGGCAAGTTACAAGGAAAATACAAGTCTATTTCTCATTTTTTTTTATAATTAGACAGTATGACCTCATTAGAATATCATTATATAAACACCTTGTTATAATTAATGACAAAAATTCAACGATGCTTGTAAAAGAGAAAGTAAAAGACAAGTCTAGACCTATTTTTCTATTATCCTTGCAAAGTCTTTCTTTCACTTGCCCCCACCCAAGCATGCCACTGTCTCAAACACGTTGCCCCACAACCAAGGTGTGTAGTTGAAAGATAGCTAAGCCACCCTGCAAGTCCCTAATGACAGGCTCTCAGTGGCCGCAAGATGGTGTAGGCAGGAAGGAAAGCAAGTTGAGATAATTACCACGGCAAAGTTGACAGCTTCATTACGCCAAACTGGCTCTGCACGGCCGAGATTAGCGTCCGACGTTTTCTTGTACAATGCACCAGGCCACCACACCCACTCTCCTATACAGGCACAATTGAACCCGATCTAACCCACAACTTTCAAGCTTCTTGCTTCAGCTTACTGTTTATTATTGTAGACTTTATAAATCCTAATCTCATAAGAAAACGTGCTATATAATATTGTAAAGACTGTATATTATTAAGCGAAGAAAATGAAGCAACGTGAATGAAAATCTGTATTATATTTGACGGGTTAATGCTTTTATTATCATAAAATGGGATTAAATGTTGTTTTATAAAAGCAAGTAATAATCAAAATGTGAGTAATATAAAATAAAAGAGATCGAAAACTCAAAGAATAATTTATGAGAAAATACTCAGTAAGTCAGTAGATAATCAAGTGAAATTAATGTGATAATTATGTAGTGAATTGCTTGTGTCCTTTATTACTGATTACAAAATACAAGTTACAGTACCTCAAGAAACGAAATGGACAAATGAATGGTATAAGACTATTTAAATTTAAATTATTATATTACTAAAATGTATTTGAGGTTATG
This sequence comes from Siphlonurus alternatus, assembly GCA_949825025.1. Taxonomy (NCBI): domain Eukaryota; kingdom Metazoa; phylum Arthropoda; class Insecta; order Ephemeroptera; family Siphlonuridae; genus Siphlonurus; species Siphlonurus alternatus. The sequence continues at coordinate 23,051,251 of OX463779.1, forward strand.
TGTAAGAATGGCTGTCAGGCCAAACATCGCCTAATAAAGAAATTATCTATCTATCTATCTATAAATTACAACACAATTACTTTTCTTCATAAAAATAATTCAACTTAATTGCCTCTGTAGTTGTAGGAGAGAACTTTAATAACCGTGCTTTATAATGTCAGCATATAAAAAGCGAGTTTTCTGTACAGAAAAAGTTACCAGCAAATAAATGCTTTACTTTTTTAACATAAATTTATGAACTTGTGTAAAGTATCAAAGCTATAATGTTTTATATAATAAGTCTTATAAATATCTCTGTTGTACAATTATAAATTAATTAAGGTCTGTCAAATCTAAGTTCACTCATAAAATGGCAGCCAGCCTAGCAGCTGATGTACCCCTGCCTAACTTGCTCCAAGAAAAAAAAGTTGCAATTGCAAATTTAAGGGAGGTAAAAAGAGTCCAGATTATTGAGAAAAGGAGGTGCAGAGTTCACGAATGACAACGGACGTGGGTGGACAGCCATATAACACTAAGCATAGAGATGGAGTTTAACCAATATGGCGACATCCGCCCGCTGACCCAGACCATGCACGTACACCGAGTGCTTCTCCCCGTATATTATTATATCCTCCTTGGTCTAGCTATACGACACTTCAGGAGTAACATTCAGGTTTTCTCGAAGTGTACACAACGTTAAAAATCGTAAATACCATTAGTGTAAAGTTTCTGATTTTCATAAACACACATCAAACCTAAAACTTTCTAGAGAGGTTAACAACTTGTGGCCTTTTTTTACATTCATGGCTCAAAATAAACAAAGGATGAAATCTGGTTTTGCAATGATGATAATTCTTAACTCATATCTCTCTCTCTTCTCTCCTCTCTCTCTATTTTATATAAATATATATATATATATATATATATATATATATATATATATATATATATATATATATATATATATATACTAATAATTTACACAAACTCAATTTCATATTTTGCTTTACAAAATTAATTACTATTTTGTAATATAAACTTTGTAATTTATATTCATGTTAATTAAATTAAATCATTGTAAATTTACACCTATATAAATTCAAGCTAATGTAAGATGAAGTTTCATGCAGCAGTTAAGCTTCACTGTAACATTAAAATTAATACTTAAAAAAAGGGGGGAGTTCATGATTTTAATTTTAGTGAAGACGGATGCAGTTTTGCGTGGCTATCAAATAACATCTTATAGCTTGGTTGCAAAGAAGAGAGGGGGAAAATGAAGCCAGTTTGCTTCTGCTCGCTCCCCTGCAATCACTTTTTATGTCGCGAACTCGCGGGCACAGACAGAAAGGGTCAATAAGATGTGAATTGTTTTATAACGTAAAGGGCATAAATGTTTATGACACATCACTTTTAGTAGCCAAAGTTGAATGTCCCTGTTGGCTAATGCTCAATATTTACTACTAATAAAAAAAAAACTTTCTGAAGTAAAATTTTGCTTATTTTTTGTAATATTAAATATATGAAAAGATTCAAAAGTGAAATTTGCATTACAAAATACATTTTTTATAATACTACACAATAAAGCAATATAAAATGTAGAAACGCGAAATATTATGAACACAAAAGCTTATAATGACTTTTTTTTTTTTTTTTACAAACTATTTGTTTGTATTTTTGTAAACAAAGCCCTTTTTAATAAAAAAAAATTATGTTTTAATGTAAACCTGTATGTATGACAAGAATTTTACATAAATGCTTTCAAACTAATTAAATGAGTTTTAATTGATTTGACTTTTAGTAAAACAACAACATCAAGAAAAAATAATTGTTTTTAAAACAAATAAAACTTTTGTATTGTCTGTTAATTTTACCAATGGTGGCAGTAGGCGCGTTGACGCGTGTTGCATGTATTTGACGTGTATACCCAGGTAGCCACAACACGCTGCGGTGGGGGCCTCGGGGCGCGCACCACCAGCAGTGGCGGCGGCTAGGGAGGAAGGCGCGTGCGTCGCGCCACCGCCGACAAATCCACCAGACCCCCTCAGTCGGCATTCGTGGGCCCGGCCGAGCGAAGTGGGAGCGGAGACGTAGCACATATGACGGCAGTTGCGACCGCGATTGCCGGCGAGAGCACGCTGCTCGGACTCGCAAGTGTACAGTGAATGACAATGCGTGACACAATGATGTGGACTCAAGTGTTGTTGTTACTGACAATAATGACATCAGAAATAGCTGGTGCTCATCTCAACCTTTTCATTAGTCAACAAGAGGTCAAGAAACTACTTGGTAAGTGCCATACTTGCCAATTATGTAGCTAATTCTGCATTATGTAGTACTTACAGTTAGTAATATAGTAATGTAATTGTATAATATAAATATACATTATATTATATTTACATTGCATATACTACCATAATTATACTGTACATACAATGAACACAAATTATAAATATAAATAATATATACCCATATTATTTTAGTTAATAAACTTTCATATATATATATATATATATATATATATATATATATATATATATATATATATATTTCCTGCAAATTTTTAAACGCACTTGTAAAATACGTATTTTTTATAGGATCATTCATGATTTTTTTAACTTCTTTTCTAAGTAAGAAAGAATAAGCCTGAGAATATAAGAAAGGACTTCCTTTTTTTTTATACCTAATGCACTTACGTATGGAGTATTTCCATTTAATTTTGAATATGAAGCAAATAGTTATGTTGCGAAAGTTTATTGTCAATGCTTATCAAACAATATTATGATATGATAGTGGCCAATGCAAATATTTGCGCTGCCTCTTTGTGGTAAGTAATTAATGAAGCTATTTTATTACGCAATTAATTTTTACTCTTTATTTGATTGCCAGCTAGTAAAAAGCTATATTATGTCTGCTAATAAAAAATAAATATATATATATATATATATATATATATAGTTGCACTTATAATTAAAAATTAATAGAAGTATAATAATAAATTGTTTTACAAAAATTTACCTTATTTGTTAGATTCATTAGATTGTGAAGTCAATTTTATGATCTCTTAGATATAAATTATAAAGTTAAATAAATTCTTATTATAATTTCACAGAAGCAAAAATATTTTGCTTTGACACTTTACTTTTTATTTCTTTGTAAAAACTTTATCTTTTCCTCGAAAGGGATGAGTTAAGCGATGAACGAGAATACCCCGGGGAGGTAATGCGACCTGACCGCTCGGAGTCGCGAGCCTGGCCCGCGTCAAGCGACTCTCTCTCCCGCTCTGCAGTGTGAGGCCCGGGGCCGCTACTGCCATCACATGCCGCTGAGATAACAAGCTGCGAGTTCTGTTGGCAGTGCCGTGCCGAGCTGCGAATCATGCAGCAGTTGCCAACATTATCACGCAAACTTCTTCTCTCTCTCTCTCTGCCCCCCTAGCGCTCTCTCCTCACTTACTCTTTCCCTATATTTTTGCCCTTATTTTGCTCATTTCAACCATGAAAGTTTTATACCTATATCAAACTTCAAAGGCTTTATATTATAGCTTGAAGCTCATGAAATCGTTATGTTGAGAAGAATATTATGTAACTTACAATGAAGTATCATTATTATCTAATCTAGTGTTAAACATGTCACAAAAACGTGCATGTAGGGGACATAATTTAAAATTAAGTTTGTCCAGCTTGTCTAGAATTAACTTTATACAGCACACGAGAGGGTCCATTTAGTTACTAGTATCACCACCAAAACTTGCCAAAGTTGAAACGGTTTCTGTTAAATGCTATAATGTTTGCGAGAGGTCTCTATAGAGGCTGAAACTTCTTAACTTCAGAGCCTGCATCAACAGTAGTTTTGTACGATGAGTTTATAATATAACTAGAAATATAAAGTGCTGTATGAACATAAAGGGACATTTTTGGAAGGTATATTATTTGTAAAACAAAAATATTTTTACATGACTTTTCTCATTTAGAAATAAAAAGTAAATTTGCTTTGGAAAAGTTGCAAAAAATGTTTATTTTTAAGCATTAGATTAGTCCAATTGCTCTTCTAATAATGATGTAGTATAATTATAATCATAATTTCAATTTAAATAAAAAATTATTTATTTACTGAAACTATATAATTTGTTGGGAACGAAATAATACAGTCCCCTGCGCGCCCGCAACCCTTGCAGCAGTTCGGTGCAACTGGTTGCGTGCCAGCCAGGCGCGCGTGCTACGCGGTGACCCGACAAGTAAGCGTCCGGACGATTCTTATTTCATGAGGATGGAGTACTTTCTAACGATTTCATGATTTGTTAAACTTTTTATCAAACCTTTCAATCTATAAAGAAAAAGTAATGCATTATGCATTTTATGCTGCAATTGAAAATTATATAAAAAATAAAATATGAAAATCAAAACTACTCCGAAAGAAAAATAATAAAGCTCTGTTCTCTGCAACTAATTTTTATATGCATTATTATTTTTGGTATTTTAGGTTGTTATAAAGTTTTGTATAATTTTGTTGTAAAAAAATATGTAAAGGTATTCATAATAATGATAATCAACATAAATATAACGTAAGTTTTTTAATATTTTTGTAGACTTAAAATCTTAAAGAATTTTGTACTAGTAAAGTTTTAAGACTGTTTTCTTATCACATGGATGAAAGTGTATATTATATATTAGATCATAAATTGTGATTAAATTCTTAACTTGGGACTTTTCCTCTCTGAGGCATATAATCTGTGACTTGATAAGCGAATTTTAAGAATGATTTACGCACTTTATACCAACCAAGACTTTTGGTACTATATATTTTCCTATATATATTTTTTTCTTCTTTTTCTTACATTCTCTTTCTTTATCTCACCAAAGGGCTGATAAATTTCAATTTAGATGAATCTAGCTATCTTCTTCCTTCTTCTCTCTCTCTTTCTTGCTTGCAATGTGGCTTATCATGAAATTAAAGCACACTCGTTTTATTTGGACATGTTGTCAGGTTGAAAAGTTTGCAGCATTAAATCTTACGTAGCGCTCATTATTGGCGTGGCTTGGGTTGTAGAAAAGAACGTGGCGTGGGGACTATGATGGTGGCTAAAGTATGAGAGAATAAGGAAGAGAGGCGCGGCGAGTGTGAAGAAGAAAGGAATTGCGACGAGGCGGGTGGCCCGTGATGCTGCAAGCAATTAACGCTTCTAGCGCGTCTCTTGTTCCTTCAACTCCTTAACTCTCTCTCTCTCTCTCTCTCTCTCTCTCTCTCTCTCTCTCTCTCTCTCTCTCTCTCTCTCTCTCTCTCTCTCTCTCTCTCTCTCGGCTCTTTCCTTTTGCATACATTATGGAGATGAGCGACCCGAAAGAGCGTCAGGAGGCAGCAGCAAACTGTTGACTTAGCAGCAGTCTTCTACTCTACTTAATACACTCTCTGCTAACACTCCTTCTTCTTGTCTTAGCCTCCAAAAGTATCTATGCTAATTCGTAGACATATAAACTCCATCATAAAATAAGACCAAGAAGATATTATTATAATAATATTTACTTGAATAAGGAATAATTATAATGTATTTTGATATTATGTTATGTAAATTACTTTGTGGTCATCATAAAATCAAATAATGTTTAAACTGTATATATTATACAGTTATTATAGTTAACATAATTTTATTATAAATGCAAAAGTTATATTATAATAGTATTGTAATATTTTAGCCTATGGAGAACTGTATAGTAAGAAAGTTTTGTTATACGAAGTGTAATATGTATGTAGGATATAACAATAAAAGTAGTCTCAACCGTTTTATTTTTACTAATTAAATTAAATTAATGACATTACTAAAGAGAACACCTTTTTAGTGACACTTGTTGGCTTAAAGCCGAGAATTTAACACTAGGGTTTTTATTGTTTTTAAATGTTTTATTCACAATTAAATGGATTTAAATTTAAGCTTGATTTATTGAAAATAAGATACAACATTTTATATAAGAGCGTTGATATTACGACAGAAATAATTGAATATGTCTAGCTGCTGCAAAAATGATTAAAAAAAATATTTAATAAATGTTTACGAGAGATATGAATATAATGATGAAAGAAAAAGTAACAATAATAAAGGAAATTTTAATATAACTTGAGACTTCGATAAGAAAAAAAATATAAAAGAATGGTTATATTTATAAATTAAATTTGAAATACCAAACTTTATACCACTCATAACTTTTTCTACATAATTTCATTTCAAATTTTATCAATAATGAGAGACTGATACTTTTCATATATTTTATATTTTTAAAGAAAAAGTTCTTTATATATTTCAACAACATCATTTGCTTTGCAAAAATATTTTTATGTTAATTAACTAGCTCGTTCTTCGATAAAAAACCAATACTTTTACATTTTCATTATAAAAAAATGCGAAGGTGTATGATTCTTTTGTTTTTATATTTGAATAAGAAAAATTCACAAATGAGAAAGAATAATTTTATAGCATATATATATATATATATATATATATATATATATATATATATATATATATATATATATATATATATATATATATATATATATATATATATATATATACATATATATATAAATTTATATATATATTAATATTCTTTGAATTCTTTATATAAATAAATGAGAAATAAAAAGCATTGCTGGTCTGAATGGTGCTTTACAGGATTCAAGTTTAATCTGGTTCATACAGTATAAAATACCTTTTTGCTCATTACTGGCGCCATGCTCCATTCTGCAGTGGCCCCACCCCTTTCTCCCTCCAACCCTCGCCTGTTCTTTCTGCCCCCCCCCCTGACGAGATGTAATGAGTGCGCTCACAAATATGGCACCAGTCGCCGCTCTGCCTGATGAAGACAAATTGAAAAAAGTCTTGGAATGGAAAATATTGCTTCAAAAAAGAAAAAAATGAGCCACAAGAAAAGAAAATTACCTCTCAACGGGAGGTCTTTATTATTTTTCTTCTTATACCAATATATTAACATGCAGTTGAGTTGTAACGATATCGTAACGTTAAATACTCTCCCCTTTTTTTAACTATATTTCTTAATGATTTTATGATAACGATGTATAAGATGGTTATTAAAAATATGTTTTAAATTACATGCCTCAAAAAAATTATAACATAGTACTTAATTATAAATTTAAAGAACATTATTATACATTTACAAAATATAAACTTGCATAATAATTTAAACAGCTAGTTTATTTATGTAGATTAATTATCAAGTTATTAAAAACATGAGCACTGTTTTTTTTTATGTTTATAAATTAAAGTGAATCCTTTGTATATGGATAAGTCACCCAATAATAAAGTTATCTGTTTTTAACAGAAATATACTACATGTCTATTTTACCATTGAATTTAAATATAACCACAATGCTCATTTTGATCACACCCATGCGCAATTCATTGAAAACCGAGTTTGTTTTTATTTTTTTATTGGTTAGCTTGAAACAAAGCGAGAAAGTTTGGTGCCAGGTAATGACTACAAATGAAGGGAACAATTACTGCAGCTTCCATTGTATATGTAGCATTACCATGTAAAATACATCAGCAGGGTGTTTAGAGAAAACAATACATTTCTTGTAATGGAAAATGTGCCTCAATGACACAATCGTAACAGACGAGAGTTAATAAAAAAATATTACATGCAATATTTGCCAACAGAATATTAATATTACCCCAGGATAAAATGTATTATTTTTATAAACAAGAGGAGAAAAAATTCTCTCTCTCTCTCTTTCTTTCTCTTCATATATAATAAGAACTATTATAACTTTATAATAAAATGTACACACCATCAGACATTTCAATTCAATTATAAAATATTTATATTTTTAATTAATAAAATTTTTGAAATGGTTATATTACATTTTTTGTTAATAACATGTTAGTTTGTATAAATATTGATTTTGTTCTCCACAAATTGGTTCTGATATTCAAATGTAACACACAGTGGGATGCGGCACATAAACGTTCGGTTGAGTGTGCACTTGGTCAGCGACGCGTGACACGATCCGGACGGACGGGGTCGCCTGCTATTTCGTTCTACCTGTCCCGTAACAGCTCTCGTGCGTCAGGCTCGACATTTTTGTGTCGCTATTGATCTTGGGATTATGGGAGGGCGATCGTAGCATAGAAAGGACAGGAAGAGGCGGCAGCAGGCGCAGGCAACCAGGCAGCCAAGCCAGTCCGTGCGTGTGATTGAATTTTAAGCGCTCTCGCTCTCACCAACTCAGCAACCTCTCTATTGAAACTGCACACCCATATCTCTCTTTCTCTTTATTTCTATCTCTTCTGAACGTACAAAAACTGACAGCTAGAACAAACGGTTAAAAATGAAGTAGAAAAAAAACACACGGCGTGGTCTTTAGTTGTGTGCATACAGGTGACGGTAAAAGGAGGTAGAATAAAATATTAAAATACACTTTGTCTTGCGTTTTTAAGCTCTCTTCTACTCTCTCTCTCTCTCTCTCTCTCTCTCTCTCTCTCTCTCTCTCTCTCTCTCTCTCTCTCTCTCTCTCTCTCTCTCTCTCTCTATCTCTCTCTCTCTCTCTCTCTCTCTCCGCCTTCTAATTTGTATGCGTAAAAGATCACCACATAAAATATTACGTGCGCTTTAAGATAGCGTGAAGTTTTTGTGTAAATGTCCCAAATATGATGGAATATGCTTTTTATAATATGATAAAAAAAGTACCCAATAAAATCTCATTAGAATAAATTCAATATTTTTTACTTTAAAATTACAAAAAGTTTAATACAATTTAATTTAATTTTGAAACAGTATACAAAAAAAATGTGTTTTTAAACTTACTACTGCATATTATTAAAGCGATAAGACTACTGCTTTTTTTACCCTTTATTACACTTCAGTGAGTATGTAGTCTAATTAAGACACGCCCTTCTACTGTATCGTTTTAGAGGCCTCAAGCTCTTGTGGCGGTCACTGCATGCTGCATATATACTCTTAGTGTTTCTACTACTGGCGCTCGTTGTGATTACGCTAATAGCTGCGCCAAATTTCTCAGCAGTGTGAGCTAGGAAAAGGGGGCTGAGGCAAAAACTTGCTTGGCCAGGGAAAATTTAATGAAGCACATGTAGGCAGATAGTACGTTGGCTATTTTACTGATAACAGATGACTCGTGGAGCTCTCTGGCCAAAGGTTACTGTATATATCTAGCTCTTCTGGCCAGTCTGAAATGCACTGCATTTACGTATATGTTCTGGTTATAGCTGCTACTGAATCATGACTCTCTTCTCTCTCGCGCGCTATCAGATGATAAAAACTTGGCTCCCCTAACTCTCACCCAGCTTTAATTTCTCTCTCTCTCTCTCTCTCTCTCTCTCTCTCTCTCTCTCTCTCTCTCTCTCTCTCTCTCTCTCTCTCTCTCTCTCTCTCTCTCTCTCTCTCCTCTCTTATTAACGATTCACCGTATTATTGTACTGTACGTCCACCCTTGCTAGCAATTTCCTTTATACTGACAATGGTAATTAAAATCATTTGTACTTTCTCATGTCCTAAAGCAGGTATTATTCTTTATATTATATAAAATAGGGGAAGGATGTTATTAGTATGCTTTAAATCTCTTTAGTTTTTTAACTTATTTTTATACATCACAATAATTAGAAATTATCTAATAAAAATATATTTTTAGTTACATTTTTTTTTATAATTCAACAAACTGCAATAAACATATTTTATACTTTTTTATAGAGAGAATTTTGTTTGAAAAAAGGGTGAAGTTATAACAAAAGTTTGGGTTTTATAAAATGATTTCGCCACGTTCGTACGCAGTGCAACATCAATTCTAATCCCTCTCTGGCTGGGGCGCCCCTAGAGGATTTAAACTGCAAATTGAAACACGACTTTTCGCACCTCGTATTCGAGCCCATGTTGATGCTACCGTCAGCACATATACAGTATAGATGCTGAAATTCTATGACGCTTGATAATAGGAAAATAAATTTTAATTCCATTGATGCAGAGACAAGATTATTACTACCTTTTTTTATTCCAAACTATTTTAGTTGCATTTTATTTTATGTTTAGTATAGTTTAACTCTTCAATTCTAATCAATTCTTACAATGCTGAACTTCCTCTTCTTTTTATTTTGAACTATATATTTTATTGACTATAACTTCTTTTACTTCTATCTTTAGCTGCTTAAAACAAAGAAAACTACGACCATCAACCACCCATATTAAATTGTTTTCTTTTTGTTTACATAAAATAAATTAATATTGATTAACTGTATGTTTTGAATATATATATATATATATATATATATATATATATAGAGAGAGAGAGAGAGAGAGAGAGAGAGAGAGAGAGAGAGAGAGAGAGAGAGAGAGAGAGCTAATAATAATATATGTTTACGGATAGTTTTGAAAATCCAATGTTTCTTTTGTTTGTTGAATTGTCATACATATTTTATGTTAAAAACGAACAAATAAAACATTAATTTCCATTCTATTATTATATTTACATAAAATTTGATGATGTTGTATATATATAATAAATTAATTTAATCAGTAAAGGAAGGAAAAGTTTAAAAGCAATTTTCAGTAATGGTACCTGAAAGTATGTTGTATGTATACCGGTTGTTGTTGCTGCTTTATTATCCATTTGTATATATATATACAGCAATGAGTTGAGTGCGTCGTAATGTAATTGAAAAATAAAAAGCTACCATAGTGCAACAGTATATAGTGACTGAGGACGACTGGAAGTGCTGTGGGGCAAAGGGGGTGGGGGGTCGCTGCTTGCTTACTGTCCAGCCCTGGGGTTATTATCCCGGGCAGTTGGGATGTGAGATGAGTGTTTGTTTTGAATTAATGGCCGCGGGGATGAAGGAGGAACAGAGCGCAGATTTGGCAAGGAAAACACTCACCATGTATATATATACTTTGTGAGCTTGGCTGGACGTAGCATGCATTGTTTACTTAGACTTACTTGACCTCACGAAAATTTTACATGCTAACCATGATGTAAAATTTACATAACCCTGCTATACTATGTTACAATTTTTTTACATATATATTCCCTTATGTATACTATATAATATTCTCTATATAAATATAAACCTTTATAAAAATCTTCTACGTTAAATTTTAGTATTATATGTAAAAGCTACATGATTTTGTTTTTATATTTAACTATCAACAATTTTTATTGTATAGTCTATATATTAAAATAAAAATCAATGGTTAAAAAATATGATTTTTTTTTAATGTTTCTACTTCTTTTATATAAAGAGCCAGCAATATTTGTAACATTCTTTTATAATAATAAAACTTTTAAAAAAAAAAGTTTTCCCAAGCTTTTAAAAGATTGATACTATTATTAATTAAGAGGTTTGTTCTTTCATCTTTTCTATATTTTAGATTGCAAAAATAGCGAAGTTATTTTTATACTCATTCTCTTTACTTACATTTCAATGAGTTTTTTTGTAATCAGCAGCCATCCATAAAGTACTTGGCAGTAGCAGGAGAAATTTTTCTTTGCTATAAACGCTCATGCTGTAAGTGCTCGCCAACATCGCGACGTGATGGCGAACGTTTTTGTTTCCTCATCTTATATGTGACGCCGCCTGATGATACTTTGACCTGACTTGTGTGCAACTCCACAAGCTGATTTTTTAGCTACAAATTGTTATAAAAATACATGGAACTGAATCTTCAGAAGTTAGGCCACAACATTTACTCAACAGTGTTGAAATCTTATAGATAAAAAAAAGTGTGTTCTTAAGTTTAAAATAAGAACGTACTTGGTCAGCAAGCCCGGCGTCTTGGGGTGATGATTACGGAATAAAAATTCTCCAAGAACAATTCACATGGTAGATTTTTTTTTGTCTTGTAAGAAAAATTACCTTTTTTTGTTTGAACTCTACCCTTGATGACCGTAAAGAGTTGCTGTTAGATCGACCTCCCCCCTTTCCCACCACGTGTCTTCTCGTCCAGCGGGGAAAAAACTTGAAAAATCTTATAAAACCTTCGCAGGTCATAGCCATTTCTGGAAAAGTTTTTTTTCTTTTGCAACGTTAACTTTTTTTTTTTTTTTTTTTTTTTTTTTTTTTTTTTTTTTTTTAAGAAGTTGTACTTTGTAACGTTTCGAATTTTCACATAATATATACTCAACGTTCTAAACTAACTTTCATGAGAACCAGACTTTATGTATATATATATGTGGTGTAGGAAAATTTTCTGAATCTCATTTGAATTGGAAATTTTTGCTTTCTGAGTGAGTATTGATTAGCAAAGCGAACAGAATATGCTATGTTGATGATTCGCAGTCATTGATTCCGGAAACTAATTTATTTTAGTTTTCCCTCTATAGATGAAAAAAATGTTTATCAAGAGAATGAACGTCGTACAAATAATGTATTCAAATATAATATAACGCTATAGCATGATGCCATTTATTTTATTACAAATTTTAAATTAAAATTTCATCTAGCATGAATTTAAGATATTCTGAAATCCCTGTTATTTGGTGCATATTTGTAAATTATTTCACGTTTCCGACTGTGAGAGATACTTGACAACAGCTATAGATAATATTCCTGTATGAGAGCATTTTTCAAATGTGTTAAGATTTCTAAGATTGATTTTCTTTATTTAATTTAAAATTTAGTGACAGTAAAAATAATTATTATTTTGCCAATACCCGTCTTTCATGCAGTTATTTTAAATACTATAGTTTAAATTACAACAAAATTAAGCCTTAATTAATCAACAGTGTACAAAAAATATGGTCTTACTAATTTGATAATTACATATCTATAATAACTTACATAATTATTATATGCTTAAATAAACGTTATGAAATTCTCATTTTTGCAATTGTTTTATAGTTTTGACATACATAAAAGAAACAAATTCAGGAGTATTTCTCTACTAAAACTTAATTTTGTACAGTAAAATAAAATATTAGCCGAGTAATAATTTTTCGGAATAAACTGCGATTCATTCTATCACCAAAACTCTCATTTTGTTAAATAGGTATTACGAGTAATATCCCATTTAAATCTAAGTTTTTTTTCAAACACTCCTGTATCACAAGAATGAAAACACATACACGTACATCATTATAAGACATTATAAATCTAAGTTTTTTTTTATAATTTCCATTAAAATCTGTTCCAGTTAATGACACTTAAATGAAAGTTTCTTGCGTAAGTGCATCCGTTCATTTATTTCTAGCTAGGTGTGAGGCACGTGCAAGCCTCGCCCGGTTAGCACATGTCAGGTGGGCGGGCCACATTTACTTGAGCACCACAAACTACTCGACATGCACGAATCACTTACGTCACTCAAACTACCCACAAGTCCACTTAGCCGTATGGAGAATCGATCGCCATCATAATTAGAAAAGTTACAATGTGTATACCTCTTCAAAATCTTGACAGTGAACTTTATAAATGCATTCAAATACTTCACCTAAGTTATAACAATATATTCTTACTAGTTTTTTTTTTTTTTAAAGATATGATATAATCTGCTGACAGTGTGCAAAGTTTCGATGTTACATAAAGAAATTATTACATTAATATATTATAATAAAGCACTTTTGTAAAATTGGAATAACATATACTGTAATTAAGGTGCAGCAACAATGTAATTAGTATTTTTTATTGTTTTTTTTTTTATATAATTTTAACATGTTAAAACAATTTTTTTAAGCTGCATTTATATGATGAATTTAGTTATAGTTTACATGGTGGTATATATGTCTTAAGATTCGTTTTTTAATTAAGTCATAATTAAAAATAACAAAGGAGGATAATTGTTCACTGTAAACAATAGATAACAGATACTGTACATTTGACGACATTTTCTTTATCATGCTCTGACGTCAGTCGTTGTTAAGAACACAATAGCCACAATCTCATAATATATAATAAATTGTGGGAAATTCTACTAAATAATGTACTGCCATTGATTTTTGTTTAACAAGAATAATTTTATGAATTTATATAACTTGTTAACATCATTCAAACGACCATAAATATTAAAAATGTTATGAACCTTTTTAAACTAAAATTATACTATAGTAGTAATACAGAGTACTTCGTTTAAAAATTAATAAATATTAGTTGCATTTAATTAAAAAGTACAATGTAATATTACTTCATTCTGGGGTCGGGTTTTAACTTGGAACGAACGAATTTTGCTCTCATGTTCTCGCTTTACCTTAATTAAAATCACGCCTGGCTGACGCGACAACAAGAGAATTAATTATTGACAGTGTTCACCGTCAGAGTTTCCGCCCACTACCGCGGTGGCTGCAGATCCTTTAATTTCACACCAGTAAGAGAGAGAGAGAGAGAGAGAGAGAGAGAGAGAGAGAGAGAGAGAGAGAGAGAGAGAGAGAAAGAGAGAGAGAGAGAGAGAGAGAGAGAGAGAGAGAGAGAGAGAGAGAGAGAGAGAGAGAGAGAGAGAGAGTGAGTGAGTGAGTGAGTGAGTGAGTGAGTGAGTGAGTGAGTGAGTGAGTGAGTGAGTGAGACTCTGCTTGTGCTGTGGCTTCTAGCTTCACGCTTCTTGTTAGAGCTTATTCATGTTCGTAAACACGATTATTTCCTTGCTATATATATATTTATGTACATAGCAAAGTTTTATAACTGAAAATTGCACTTGAAACGAAGGATATTAAAATTTTCTTAACTTTGTACAAATTTATTAAAATTACATTTATTTTATTATACAGTGAGTATAAGTTTTAAATAAATTTGATAAAATTTTCAAGAAATGTTTTATAATAAAAAAATTACATATATATACTATGGTTCGTTGATTTATTAATGCAGACCATATTTATACTGTATACATCAGTATATGCCTGGTCTGTAGTACTTATATAACAATCAGTAAACTTGGTAGATTTTATATTTAATGAACTAAATTTGCTCTCACAGTTCAAAAGTTTCTTATTTTTTTACAACAATTTGTTATAAGTGGCGACTTGACCTGTTAAAGTCTAAGCTTTTCTACGTGGAATTGCAAGTATTTAATAATATAAAAGATTTGTCATGTTCCCTATATAGGTAGATGACCTTGGTTGACCTCTTGACGTATCGTTACCAAGAGAGAGTCAATGGATTTTGTTTATAACACTTATGGCCGTAAGTTGCAGCCAACCTATCTTAGAAAAATCCGACAATTATCCGAGAATTTTAATGTTAATTAGTAAATAATCCACGGATAATCCTCGGATTATTCTCGGATAGGTGGCTGCAACTTACGGCCATAAAAGTCTAGTAATATTTGCCTGAATTTGATTCCCTTTGCTCACCTGTCAGGTCAATGACCTCATTTGACCCACATATTTTTATATAATATGAAATCAAATGTATTTGAAGACATTTCTATGCTCTTTCATGTAACCCACCCATATTTCAATGTCATGGTAACATAACGATCTTTGCTTGACCATTGTTTTGACCCACAGGTTTATCTGCCGAGCTGTTCTACGTAAGAGATGGCGTGGTGAACACTTACGCAATGAACTTCATGGTACCCGTGCCTGCTAACGTGACGGAACTTGAGTTTTCGTGGCAGAGTCTCGCAAGGACGCCGGTGAGTTCTTTGTTTTAAATATTAATAATTTAAAAATTGTACACTTTATAGTTTTGTATATAACTATAGTGTGAGTTTAGGATCTTAAAATAAAAACCTTTATTTTTAATTTTAGTACTTCAGCGAGAAGGCTGGAAAATCTGGGATGGTTATTGATTATTGATATATTTGACTAAATAATTTGTTAGGTCCCATTTTGAGGGCATTACTTTTGTCACTTCTTATCTTTAATATATCGTATAATCATTTACTGATGATGAATTGTAACAATCAATGGTAAGGATAAGGAATTGTGAAGTTTTCTCTCTCGAGACTTGGCAAATTTAATTATATTACATCCAAGAAACTTGTCACATCACTTAAGAATCAATTCATCAATATCGTATTACTGATGTCTACTTTCTTTCTAACGTAAATCATTTAATAATTTTACATGATAATGCTTCAGCACAGCAAAAAATGTAGAATTAATAAAACCAATTTTATCTGTTAGAACAACAAATTCATTGCCTTGTTTTGCTATGTCTGATTGCGTGAGTAAAAAATTTAAACAGTAAAATAGGTATTATTTATGATGTCGAGATCTAGGACTGAAGCTCCTCGACTTTACAAAAACTTAACTACTAATGAAAAGATGTAAAAAAAAAAAAAAAAAAAAAAAAAGTTTTGCAAACATGCATGACCAATCGCAATATTTATTTGCCTATATTAATTTATGGAACGTGGAAACCTCAGTGTGGATGGTCGGTGCTACAAGATTTAACACAACATGAAAAAAAGATCACATCTTGAAATTTGGTTTTGAAAATTAAACAAAAGATATCTATTTCTAATACAAAACTTATCCTTCGCTGACTTACGATATTGCTAATATTTTATATTTTTTCCCGTCTACTGATCAATTTCAGTTCAGTCAAGTTTTTTTTTTTTTTTTTTTTTTTTTTTTTACATTTGCTGCATTGTGAACATGGTTCGTAGAATCCTTTGTACTATTAACTTTCAATAAACGTTAACAAAAAGCCACGTGATATGGTCACATGATTTTTTTCTTTTAAATTTATATTTTTATTCTTTCGAAGAGAAAAAATATATATATTCGTATCTAAATATGATGTAAAAGCTGTATTGATTTATTGGCCCGCCGTAAGCCGTATAGGTGGGCGAAGAGTTTTTTTATGAAGCTTCCATCAGAGACGGCCGCTGCGGTTTGGCTGTTGTTCAGACACCACAAACAGCCTTAGGAAGAAAACAATAAAATGTTTTTACTCGTTTCTTCTTCCACAGAATGACAGCAGACACTGATGACTGATTCAATTTTAGTGGAAGAGAAAATTTGGAAAGATCAACGATGTCAACAACTCTTTCACTCAAGCGATTTTTTTTTTTTTTTTTTTTTTTTTTTTTTTTACCAAAGTAATTTACTCTCTCATAGTGTTTTATAAGTTCACGACATGAAATGAACTTTGCTTCATGCTGTAACAGATTTATTATTTATTTTTGGGTGAATGTTTTAAATATTGATTTTTACATAAAATGTAAGATTTTTATAAACATGAGTTCAAAGACCCATTTTTTTCTATTATAGTATATAATAAAAAAATACTTAAAGATATAAAAAAAATTGTGTGTACATGTTGCGTTGAAAACAAACATTAAAATTTCAGGTATATTTTTGATCAATATTATATACTCTAATAACAAATGAAGAGAGGGAAAAAATTGATAACCTTAAAACAATATTTATATGCTGAATATATTATAAAATAAAGTATAATATATATAATATATTATGCAAATTTGATATTAATAACATTTAATTTCTAAGAATTTATTATTCTAAATCAACATTACAAATATGCTTATTACATATTGCTATCAAGATTTAAATAAGTAAGCAAGCTGTTACGCCATACATATAAATTATATACGACGGGATTGCTTGATATTATTTATACAACGTGGTTATTCTCGCGTGCGTGCTAGATCCGACGACTGCATGCGATGGTATATCTGAGGAGGGCACTTGTGTCGGCACAGCTGGTGACCCTAACTGCTCTCCTGATGGTATCGAGGGAAGAGAGGCAGACCGTGGTATTTATAGCTTTCCTCAGAGGAAGCAAGAGCGCCAATAAATAATTGCGGCCAGTTTGTGGTAGAGAGAGAGAGAGAGAGAGAGAGAGAGAGAGAGAGAGAGAGAGAGAGAGAGAGAGAGAGAGAGAGAGAGAGAGAGAGAGAGAGAGAGAGAGAGAGAGAGAGAGAGAGAGAGAGAGAGAGAGAGAGAGAATTGGGCGGGGTTATGATGGAGCTCTGCTGGGAACAACGACGATGCCCATCTATCTTACACAATTACGACACAGGAGGAGGTAATGGCAATTTGTCCACGCTAAGTGTGATACATGCTCGACCAGCGGGCAATATAAGAGAATAACCCTTACAGCTGGGATATATATATGCTTTATAAAGCGAGCTATATATATAGGGGGGTCAGTATAAAGTTTAGATGACTTTGTTTGAGATATTTTCTGCTTCTTTGCAATCAGGTTCTTGAAATACAACAACATCGTCATGATGATCCTATGGAGATCATGCATTGTGACGTCACAGGTAACTCACGTAATTCTGACCGTATTATTTAAGTGGGAGTGGCTCTAGAGTTTAATATACGTAGTGGCGGTCAGGGCGTGAACCACCACCAGATGCAGCAGCGTGCTTCATGGTGGTAATGAAGAAATACAACAGCAATCAAATTCGTTTTCATCGCAGTAACGGTTGCCAAGGTAGATTTATATATACCGTAATTACTTTTTTTTTTAACAAAACAATATTCATTGATTTATATTACAGATAAAGATAATGATAATATAGCTATATTCTGTTATGCAAATAATAGTCAGAGATAAAATAAAAAAACTGTAATGCAATTTTGATTACAGGTTATAGAAATGTTTTATTGTCACGAGATGTGGAAAAAAAATTTAAACCACCGAACTTCATTTACTGCTGCTGACATAATCTTAAATTAAATTTCCTTTTTATTGATACAATGAAAATAAGTTAATTCAAAATTAGATTTTTACTTTTTCATTCCAAAATTTACAATACAATAATTATATATATTTTAACCATGATATTATAAATTAATTTATTCATAAGATTTTTTTTAAACGAGAATTGTTGTTTTTGTTAAATGTGTCAACAATTACACAGCAAAAAAAAAATATATATCATCTTCGTGCGTTACTCGACTTCTACATGCAAATTTTTATGAGTGAGACATGAAACGAAAAAAAAAAAACGTCACGCGTTTATATACTATAGCTCAAGTATTATTAAACCTAAGGAGGTTATCTCAAATAGAGTTTGTTTTATTGTTAATTCTTTTCAAACGATGACCACTTTCATGAAGCTACAGTATAGTTGAGGCGTCACGTTCAGTGATTACTGCTTGGGTGGCGCCACCCTTGAATAGCACCGGGTCACGCGGGTACCATTAGGGCTGTGCTTTATACCCTGGTGCGCCATGCGGCTACCGCGGTGCTGCGATACCGCGTGAGCGGCAACGGTGGCGACGTCGGGGCCATTACTCGCATAAGCCCCTGGCAGGCAGGCAGCCAGTCGCACACGCCGCACGCTTTATCATATTAAGTTGTCCATAAAGCGCGATTATACGAGGCACGTGAGCCACACCTGCCAAGCACGTGTGAACCAAAATAGGGGGGGGGAGAAATATGAGGGTCAAGGACTCACTTTTAAATGAAATAGTTTGTAAAGAATATAGTAATTATAAACGTATTCTAATTTAATAAATATTGTTTGATTTGAATTGTTTTTATTAACAAAACTACGATTATTTCTTTTTTTTATTGTATAACCTTGGTTTATCTATATATTAAATGACCAATAAAAAAACGTTAATGATTATTAATGTAATATAAATTGCAATATACTAGATGTGAAATTTTGATTTTCCCTCTATATACTCGAGCTACAAGGTCATTGAAGATTAAGTCTAATTACGCATTTTATACTAAAACTTGTAATATGTCAATTGTGATTAAAAAAAAATGTATACTTAACTTAAATTTTTTTATTATAAACTGAATCGACATTATAAATTATCAAATAATGTTCAATATATTACGTTGTGTTATTATGTATAGTAATTTTATATAGTAATAAATTTATTGAATATCAATACATTCATATACTGAGGTTTTAACATTATAATAACATTTTAATTCAATTGGCATCATAATACACATTTGAAATTAACCATAACGTATGTAAAGTATAATAGATAATGAGATGAGAATGATGAAACCACTCTACAAAATTTAATGGATTTTAGAAACAGTTTTAATGCTTTTAAATATTTTTATATTCCATAGTAATTTATACCTTTTAAAACAAGTCAATACTAATAATATTTTATTTTTTTTATACATTACTATAAACAAACCTTTTTTTTATATTTGCACACTTTGGTCAAGTAGGAAGTTTTATAACATTAATGTATTTCTATAACATTTATATTTTAAGTTTGATTCATATCCAGACGGCTAGCTAACAAACTTCACTCCACTTAAGTTTTCAGCAGCTTTTTGAGCCTCATTAATTGACAGCTCTAACATTTCGATGCCGTTATCCCCACTCCCAAAACTCTCTTTTTCCTCCCCCCTCTTTGTGTACATATTCACTCGATGCTTGTGTACATTTCAACATTAAATTTGCAATCATCAGAGAGTATCTTAACCACAAATAATTTATTAAAGCTTGTATAAAAGCAACTTCAGTTCTAAGTACATATGTACAAGCTTCGTGATGTAAAAGATAAAATTATGATGTTTATATTTGTAAAAGTTTTAACATCATCATATTATATAATATAAATTTAATATATATATATATAATGTTTAACTTAAAAGTAAATTTAGATAGGCTCGACAATCATTAATTATTAGAGCTCATCTTGTAAGATTGTGTTTCCATAGTAACTCTAAATTATTTACAAAACTTTCTTCTTCCTCCTTCTATCTACTCCTTCTTAGTGGCAAACATTGAGCAAAAATGGGAGGGTGGTTGGTTCCGCTATGCTCAGCAAGACAGCGCCGCCCCAGCGATTTCTGCTGATCTCTCGCTCAGCTCTTTCCAAGATCTTCTAAATTATTGAGATACGTCTGAAGATGATGATGATGGTTACAAAATGAAGAGCAAAAAGAATGTCATAAGATATTTTTTCTTGTAACTTGTCGATGGAACTTAATTGCTGTTAAATTTTTTATATCATCTTACAGAAATTCTTCTTAACTTACTTTCTTTTGTACAATTTGAAAAGAAGTACTTTGTACGTACATAATTATAAAAGAAAGCTCTTTGCACGAAAAATTACTCTCATATCTTCTTTTGCTGTCTCCCCCATCTCTCTCTCTCTCTCTCTCTCTCTCTCTCTCTCTCTCTCTCTCTCTCTCTCTCTCTCGCAAAGATACGTGTCGTATGCAATTATTATTTTTTTTTTTACTAAATAAAAAAATATACTTTAATTTATAACTCATAAACATCAATGATAATGACAGTACTTTCATACAGTATAATTTCATAAATTCATAAGATACTTTTTGCAAGGAAATTGAGGACATCTCAATTTCCTTGCTTTTTGTATGACATTATTATTGCTTTATTTTGGTAATAACAGCAACCCACCAAAGTGAAAACTCAATAAATAGCAGAGAAAAAAAATCAATAAATTCATTAAAAAATATAATACATTTTATTACAATAATACTATCTTCATTTTAATTATAACAATACAATTTATTAAAATTAATAAAAATTCATTATAATAATACTAAAATTTTACATACAGTATATTTTGTTATTATTAGCTGTCGAGAAACAATTGAAATTATAAGCTTCTTTTAAATTTAAAAAAAGGAAGTTTTATACTTGAGCTTATGCAAACCTTTTCAGCTGTGGCGTTCAACTGTTGGCATTTTTCATCTAAGCGAGCGAGCAAGGTCCCCGGAGAGACGCGATAAGAGATGAGCTTCTGCTGCAACCCTCGCAGCATCTGACTTTGACGATTGTTTCTCTACTCAATTGTTTAGTAAGCCTTATACATATTATTATAACAATACATGCTCAGTTGCTAACAGGCCCTTTGTTGCACAGCTGACTTTGTGGCCCAAGCACTCACACATATAACATATATACGTAGTGTATAGCTGAAAGGGAAAAGGAGGTACTGTAAAAGAGAACAACAAACAGGGTGCGTATAAGTCTCGTAGTTGCTAAGAGACGTGTTTTCTCTCTCTCTCTCTCTCTCTCTCTCTCTCTCTCTCTCTCTCTCTCTCTCTCTCTCTCTCTCTCTCTCTCTCTCTTCATCATCATCATCCACAATACAGAGAAAAACGAATAATAATGTTGGCACGGAGTTCCTACTCCTAATTGGATCCGCCTCGCTATATCATCCATCCAAATAAACTTGCTCTCATGCAGGATTTTACACTGGCTTGTCACAATTAATGAGAACTCTTTGTATTAGGCAGCAGTAGCAGCAGGTATATACACAGCCGCTCTATACTGAATGTTATGCTGTTGCTGCTATTGCCATCGTGTTTTGTATATTATAGTAACGATGAATGTATAAAAGGCTTCACCTGTATCATATTGATCGATTGCACTTATAAGGCAGAGAGTTGCAGCATAATATTAGTATACTGTTTATTTACAAGTATAATACAAGTATAATGTATAATATTTATAAAATGCTTTCATCAATAAATAATTACATGTTATAAAAGCTTATTAATTTAAACAAAAATAATTAATCCTTTTTTTTATAATGAAGCGTACTCATCTCCTATATATATACGTAGTTTTTACATATACATTTTTGTTTTAATTTGCCTTGTTAATAATATTATTTTGCAACATTTTATATAATTGTGCTTTTAATATAATACTCATTACAACAAAGAGAGCAGTGAATATTTTATATTATAATTACATTTTACTGAAATGGAAAAGTTGAAGCTTGTGAGATATAATGTTTAAACTTCCATATATATTATCATTCTTGCTAGAGTAGCGTTGTCAAGTCAGTGAACCCTTGCTCTTGTCGCGGAGAAGAAGATGATATTGCTTTGAGAGGAGCAAGAAATGGGATTGAAGGAAGCCATGCAGATCCTCATGGGAAAAGAAGGCTTGATTGAGAGCTCGTGCTCCAGTTTGTCGTGTGCGTGACGTCGTCAGGTGTTTGTCTCATTCCAAACTGCTGACTTCTTTGCTCTTCTCTAACGTCGGACGTCACCCTTTGTGGTCCAATAAAGGCAAGAGAGCGCAATTACAGGGAGACGCCGGCTTCCAACTATACCCCTCCCTCCCCCTGTCCTCCTTTCCACCTCTCGCTTACTTACTTCATGGCTTACAGACACGACAAAAGGTTCACTTGCGGTGTCTATATGAAACATCACGTACTGTACATCATATTAATTATATCAGACTATCGGTAAATGTTGCTGTAATTAAATTATATAATGATTAAAATGTGAAAAAAATATATACTGCAATGTAAAAGCTTCAATTTGTTTCAAACTTTAATTTTTAAATAAAAAATACATTTAATTTCAAAAAAGAGTATGATATTTTTTATTCTTTGTAGCATATATATATAGAAAAACTTGTTGTATTATAAAAAAAGTTGAAATATATATAATTAAAGTTATATTTAATAACTTACTTAGTATACTAATACAAAATAAATAACAATATTTTTATAACAATTTTGTTATGGGCATGTTTAATAATAAAATTCCATAACACATTATAAAAATAAAAACACTGAAAAACATATATTTATCATTAAAAGGCACTTTAGAATATTATAAACATTATATTTTAATCTTATATTTTATCATTTTCATAAAATAAAGAATGAAAATAATCTACAGTATATGTTCATACACAGCTGAATTGTAATCTGGCTATATGTAGCCCATCAAGCCCATGTGTATGTTTACCAGGCTGCTCATATTAGCCTCTGTACAGTCCACATAATAGGTGTAGGGTGCACCATGCACCAGCACTAAGCGAATGTGACACGTATTGCATGCCGGGACACGCCCATCACCTCGCGTGTCCGCACTTAGTAGAGCCATTATAACTATGCCACACACAAAAAATGTATAATATATCAAACCAACATAGTCTTAAGTCTAGCTAACCAACTTTTTATAAATATATATGTAAAGGAAAAAAAATCATATTTTTTATAATACATACAACCGTTTAAAATTCTAGGTTTTTATCCAACAATTAACTTGAAATATACTTTAAACACGCTCAGTCTCGCAAAAAGAAATTATAATATGTTAATTATTATATATAATATATACAATAGAGCACATAATAACTTACTTTGCTTTACTAGTAAAAAAATATGTTTCATAAATATCAGTTTATAATTTTAATATAATATTTGTATACAATATTATGATAGGAACCAATTATCTCTAATTGGAGTAGCTCACTAACCAGAGGCTTCATAATACATAGCAGTTCGTGGAGAGAGGTATTATGTTTGTTAACGAGCTAGAGAAAGGAAATTGCTTTGCAGCACTGCGTATATTATCGTGTACTGTATTATACGTAGCAGATATAGAGTATGCTATATATATATATATATATATATGTATTATAGACTTCCGTGCATGTGCCGTCATTGTCCCATCTAGATCAACTGAGAATGTCAACAGGAACAATTTCTAGTCCACTACTGACATGATTATTGAGGGGTTTTGTCCCCCTCCCCCCTTCCTTCAATACAGTAATTATGCAAAGGTGCATTCAACTTTCGGTTCTGAGATAATAAGAACCTTTCGTTATGTGTTAATTTTGAGGTACTATTCAAATTAAATTTTATTATTGCCATGAATTTCAGAACCTTCTGAGGGAGAGATACCCAAGTTAATCATCCCCTCCTCACCCCTCTCTGCAGTGAATCCAATTTTGCCCACTGTATAATATTGTGAAGTATATATAACATCGAATACATTTATATTATAGTAAAAAAAAATATCTCGTTATAAAAATACAATCCAAAATTAATTTAATATTCCTATATACTGAAAAAAAAAAGTTCAAAATATATGGTCCTTCTGCTCATATTTCAGCTGAAAAAAAAATTTAAAATCAAAATACAAACTCGTTGTGCAAACCTCATGATGATCACTCCCCAGTGCTAACATTCAAAATTCAAATATCGAAACCATCCTTCTAGTGACCTCCTGTTGTAGTGTTAGTGATGTCAGATGTCTTTATTTTAATGTCAAATAAACCCAAAAGAAAGCTCTTTAGTTTTAAAATTAGAAATAGCAGTAGCTAATTTTATTACTGGGTGCAATTCACGAAGCAGTTAGCCAGGTTTCTAACCACGTTTAGCTTAACCACGTTTAACTATACCTGTTTTACGTGTTAAACCACCTAGTTAAACATGGTTAAGCTAAACGTGGTTAAAAACCTGGCTAACTTCTTCGTGAATCGCGCCCATTATACACAATAGTAATGAATAATGACTTTCATAGAAAGGGTCGTACTTCACTATAACGTTTAGACAGACAAAGATTTGACGTGACATATTTATGTGAATATTGAATCAAACCCTCCACTCTACTATTATTTATTGTGCAGGAAACTGTTTATTGTTACTTTATCATTTGTTACATGACACAAATGAGATTAAATTTATTTATTACATTTTATCCTGTATATTTGATGTCTATGGAGATGAAATGAAACAAGTAACCGCAAGCACTATAAATGTTAAAAAGGATCCATAATATATATATAAAAAATAATGGTAAAATAATATTGAAGTAGCAACATTATACAACAATAATAATTTAAAAATAATTTTCTCTTTATTTGCTATAATAATGTATTGTATGGTTAGCTGGCAAAAATTCAACACATTTTTTTCTTTAAAAAAATAAAACTTTTAATTTTTTTATCACAACAATTTAAAAATTATCAAATTCAAATTGGATGTTTTTAGAATTTATGAGGGCTCAAATTAATAATTATTATTATGAACTCTCATCTTTCGTAAACAGGTAACGAATTTTACCTGAAGGTTGATTAATTTTTGCCATCAAGCTTTAACTTATTTCAAAATATAATAATTTTTTTTCTAAAGTTTGATCAGAATATTTACATAATATAAAAATATCAAATTGCATGTTGATGTAACTGAGATATTATTTCCATCCCATTAGTTCTGTATATATATATATATATATATATATATATATATATATATATATATATATATATATATATATATATATATATATATATATATATATATATATATAACGTACATGGCTGCTGGCATGAGTATAACATGACAACTGATGGTGACACTCACTAGAGATCGAATGTCGCTGCAGGTTTGTGACGTCACAGTCAATTTGGAAGGATGTTAGTGTGTTTACTGAGCATCATGTAGGTGGGTAGACTATAGCTAGCAAATTACCTCTCTTCCAACACTGAAGCCATCAGATTAACACACACACATGATGGCCCTGACTGAGGAAGCCTGGGGTCATCTAGTAGTGTGTATGTGGGCAAAGACATTACTGCCGAACAAGACCTTTCTCAGCAATGTAAACATAGAGAAAGAGAGAGAGAGAGAGAGAGAGAGAGAGAGAGAGAGAGAGAGAGAGAGAGAGAGAGAGAGAGAGAGAGAGAGAGAGAGAGAGAGTAACGTAAAACCCTTCCATATATACGCAAGCTGATGTTAGCAAATAAGCTTCAAACCTGGCCAGCTATATATTACATGGTCAAAGTGTACTCAGCTTTTGCTGCTGTAGTACATGTATACATTGGAATACGCATTTATTTCTACCTCTCTCTCTCTCTCTCTCTTGCTTCCGCTCTCTCATCTATTTAAATGATATTCCGTGCTTGTGTTTGATAATGGTAATTTAAACTCCTGTAAACCTCTTCAAATATAATTTAAGATTATTTATACAGTAAAATTATTACGATAATAATAGAACACTAAAAGTCATGAAAGTTATATTATTTTACACCAGTTTCTACTTAGAGATTAAGTAAAATTATATTATGTAATTTTTACTTATTATGCTTTCTATATGCAAAATACTAGAATTCTGTATTCTACTTCTGGTAAAATAAAACGAGATCATTGTATTGGTGAAAGCACGTTGAAAAATTACATTAACCTTTATGTGAAATGAAATTGGGTTTCTGTTTTACATTCTCATTTGCATTGCTTTCTGAAAATTCTATTTATATTATTTTTTTTATTATTTAAACAAACATCTTTATAAATGACCTGAAGTAACGAAATAAAAAAATACAATATAAACTTTTTCTTCTTTTCTTTTTACAAACATGTAAAAAAAAACTTTAAAACTAAAACCATGTTACTTTTTTATATATATAAAACTTAAAGATATATATTTCTTATAAAGATTAATTTAAAAAAGTCAATTACTTTAGTATCAATTTCAAATGTCAATATAAAAAAGAAAAAGAAAAAACCCTTTGATTACGATTTAAACTAGAAGAGCCTGAGGAGGGTTTTCAGGTATAAGAAGAAAACGGAAGGGTGTGAGGATGGACGAGGTGTGAAAGGAAAGGCCAATAGAAGTTCTAAAGCTCGTGTACGTCTCTGCGGTGCGATCTATCGCTCCAGCCTGCTGCCTCAGCGTATATTGCGTTCGCAAGCCGGCGTTTATTTGTTGCTGCCGACCCCCCGGCTCCATCCTGGCCTTATTGTGCTCTGCCACCGACGAGCTTCTGCCTCTCGAGAGCGCGATTTGTCGTGTGGGGTGACAGAATACACGACAGCGCCGCCACCGCCCGCTTGGGATATTAGCTTCCCACGTCAGCCTGCCTGCTTGTCGTTTGCTTACACGGGAATTTGCGTGAGAGAAAGAGGAGATAGCCGAGACACAAACTTTTATTTATAAATACAATAATAAGGAAATACGACTTGATAAAAATAACAATAAAAATATATAATATAAATTGAAATAATACTTAATATTATATAGAGACAATTTATCATCTTGGGTAGAGTTGTTAAAAAATAATAACATGATGATATTCAATAAATATCAGAAATCAATACAGCTATAATAGCATGCTTAAAAACTATTTATTGTAATAACGTCGAAGAATATTTCCTATTAAAAAAAATACATATTTTATTATACTCTATATACTCTACTTCTTGTACTGAATCAATTTTTAGAACGAGATCATTATTTTTGTATAATTTTTATAATAAAAAACAAAAGAAATAAAATGATGAATATTGTGATGTAATCAATTTAATATTTTTTACTGTCATGCAGCCGAGACTTGCAGTAAAAAAATAATACTGAACAGATTTTAAATTTCTTGCAGCATTATTTCCAAGGAAATCAGATAAACAGCAAAAAAAAATATCATGTAATTACGTTTTATTTAAAAAAAAACATATTTAATTATGTCCAAATTCACATACTAATTCATTCAGAAAATCATTCAATAATAACTCGAACACAGACCGTGCCTGTAATGCAAACTGTGTATATTCAATTCAATTCAAAAAGACTTTCATTAGAAAAATCATAGTACATCATACATAAAGTTTGGGCTTAAGTAAAAAGCTGTGCCGTGAATAATCTGAGCTTAAAAAATTGCATACTATCAAGGGGTGCTGCATCAGAATTTTTATTTTATTTCCTAACGAATTAATGCACTCTATATAGACACTTAAAACTGCTATTTTAAATTATTAAATTACTGTATTCATGTTTACTCTTAATTAATGCAAAATTTTGAAATAAATAAATAAAAAAAATAAGCACTGTTTTATTTGCTGTACACAGGCAGTCCTTCGAAAACTTTGAATATGAAGCTAAAATTATTGACCTAACCCTGAATATTATTGAATGCTATCTATGTTTATTTGCCTTAGGTTGCGATGGTGAGGAAAT
Organism: Siphlonurus alternatus; assembly: GCA_949825025.1. Classification (NCBI taxonomy): domain Eukaryota; kingdom Metazoa; phylum Arthropoda; class Insecta; order Ephemeroptera; family Siphlonuridae; genus Siphlonurus; species Siphlonurus alternatus. The sequence continues at coordinate 23,079,818 of OX463779.1, forward strand.
GATATCGAGTGCAGACAAAATTATCATTCGACAATAATTTGTAACAGCAGTTTTTCTAGTTTCCAATTACACTTAACCACTGAATTCTAATTATTTCTTTATATTTTAATACAGTATCACAATCTTGAATGTGACAATGGAATGAAAAGTTGACTACTGTATCTCAAGTAAAAAAAATAGTTATTAAATTATAATGTAGTTTAATTCATTTTATTTAAAAGACAGGACAGTCATTTGGAATAAATAATTTTGTAATATTTTGTTTTGAGTTGACAATTAATTATTCATTAATATTAATGCTGCATTTAATTTCACTCCATGTAAAACATTATAGGATATATTGTTCCATAAAGCACCACTTTATATTATAGCGGCTTCTCACGTGCGCCTGCAGCTCTCGAGACTGCTCATTTCTCGCCGCGTCACGCCCAATTAGCACGCTGATTAATGTCACCGTGTCGTGTTTGCAGCTCCCGTATTCGCTCTCGGTGGAATACGACAACCCGGATGCTCTGAAGCCTCCTCTACTGGACATCCCGTACAAGGGTCACGTGCCCACTACAGTGCAGACCTTCCGGTGAGTGACTCCCTAGCGTCCATTTTCATGTCATCTGATCTGCATTATAATGATGAAATATCTAAATGGCAGCACGTGATATTTACGATAGTCTCAAAAGTTCAAAAGTAGGGTAAAAACATAAAAAATATTTATATCCATATTTAATTAGGTTTTAAATATATTATTATTACTTTTCAGATAATTTGATTAGATTTAATAGTAAAGTTTTAATGTAATCATCACAAACATTATAAAGAATTTAAATGTAAAAGTTTTCATATATTAAAAACGTATTATCTTGTGTTGGAACCTAAAATATAAAGTTTTAAATTAGGGTTAAACTTTCAACCTTTCTTTTATTATCACTATTTTTTATAAAATATTTTACATGTCCTTTTTCTTTTAAGATTTAATTAATAATCCAACTTTTGCAATATATATTTAATAATTGGTTTAAGTAAAATCATCTTTCAACACAAGAATATCAATTTATTTATCTCCTAAAATGTTGAAAGGGCAGACTAGTGTATAATTTTCAATATATATATATATATATATATAATTGAACATAACTCGCTTTTATCTTTCTCATGTCAAAAGTCAATATCGTAAAATGAGCTGTAGTGCTGGGAGGAAAAAAAAAATGTTTGCCAAAGATTTTTGTAGAAACTTTTAAGTCTTGTGCAAAGTTTACGGTTATAGCCAAATCAGTGAAGCGAATAAAACGAATCAGAGATTTTAAGTAATATTTTCTCGATTGCCGTATCATATAAGGCTAACTATATATAATATCTTATAGAAACCTCAAAGTCTTTATATATAAAAATGTTTTATTGACAATCTAGTATTTTCTTTCATAAAAATATTAAGAAAAAAGTTGTAAGAACTATTTTCTGCAGAAAAGTGTCATAAATCGCATTTCATGTTCATTGGAGCATTCTTGCAGCAGCTTGGCAGATTGCTGCAGTCACTTATTGTTGCATTACTGGAGAACTCATTGTTAGGGAAGATTTGTGGTAACACAGAGGCATGGCACAATTACCATGTGAATGCGAACAGGAGAGCGTATATTTTATCATGTTCAGAAGCATCCGGCCTTCAAGAACACACCATAATGTAATAACAGCAGCCTACTATCACGCACATACACTTCTATTATCACGACCCTCTAATAACAATAATAATTAAGAATGCGTATATAAAGGGGATATTTTCAGTTCATGCGTTTATGCGAGTTAAAAAATTGAAGAATTTGTCGTCGACGAAGCTTCTTGTGTGTCTCTGTGCTTAGAAGTTTTGCTAAGCTCTGACTCGTCATTCTATCACGTACGGTTAGCTACGTACGTGATAAGAGTGCTCAAAATTTGTGAGCTATCTAAAGAGGGGCGTGGTATGCCCATTCATCTTCCCTTACTTGAGTAATTGATTGTTTTAACGTTAAGATCTCAAACGTATAATTCATGATAATAATAGTGCATTTACCTTGCAGGTATTATATATTTACAACGGAAAGATTATATTCTATAAAGCAAGTTTATATAGTTTTGAAACTCGTTAAAAAGTCGTTGATCTACATCGTATATTTATTGTGTACTATAAAAAATAGTTGATGGTATTGCTTATGTGAATTTCTCAAATAATATTTAACATTACATCATCAAAACCAAAACTAGTTGTAAAAATAAATACATTACTGACTTATGCAATATATAAAGTTTTTAAAAGAAACTTTTTCAAAATAAAAATGTTTTTTTTTATATTTTATAAACTTTTATCTTTTATTTTATTTCAAATTAAGATTTTTTCAAGTAGAATTTATTTTTTATTTTTCTTTGTATTTGAAGCCAAATGTACTTCTCATTCGAGAGGGTTGAAAGATTATTTATCTTTTTACCAATATTTTGTAAGCCGCTGAGAGAGAGAGAGTTTCGGATATCCGTACATATAGTATGAACTTTTACTTGAGTGTGAAATTTACCGAACAAATCATCCACTAGACCTTTTTTTTTTTTTTTTCCCTTGTGAAATATGAGTTTAAAGAGATAGATGAGTGTTATTTCCTGGCAAGCTGAACGTTTTTACGAGTGATATTTAAATACCTGTTTCTCTCTCTCTCTCTCTCTCTCTTTTCAAGCCAAAGCCAAATATCATACAAGTTTTGTTTTTTAATCTCTTACATTCCGATGTTTTTTCCAAACAGCACCGCCCATAATATAGAAAATTGTCGTGCTGAATAAAATATATATCTTGATTTATGGTGCATACTTTTGCCTCCACATGCCACGCACGAGTTCTCGTATGAATCTTTTTCCCCTGTCGCTTCCCTCCTACCCACCGCGTAAAAACTCGCGAAAGCTCACTGGAATCCCTAATTATCAAGCCAACATTCATTCATCGTGTTTTTCATGGAGAAAAATGCACTTTGCTACCAAAAACCGATAAAAATAATTTATTACAAACCCAACCTCATATAATATTTAATATACATTTTTTTACCAAAGATAAAATCTGTTAAGGTTCACATGAGCTTTATTGAAAGATTAAAAATGTGAAAATACTTTTATATTAAATCATTACAAATATTTAAAATTTATATATATAAATATATACGTAACGAAAATAAATAAACCGATTAAATACTTAATTCATCACAAATTAAGCTTTGATTTATTTTTAAAATAAAAATTGAGAATGAAAATAAAATAAGGGAAGAAAGTAAACATGGGAAAATTCGAGATCAAAGTAAAGAATTACATGCAAGCACAGACTGAGGGGAGGGGGATGTTGAAACTCGAGTTTTAATACCCTCTTATGATCAAATGAACGGCGTTTTAGTTACATTTGTGTACATCAAACGTTACTGAAGGGAGGGTTCCTCGATATTGCCACCCTGTAGTGGGGAGAACTCATGTGGAAGACGCTAGGACTAGGCGGCAACGTGTGAATACCAGGACTGGCCACGCGGAACGGCTTGTACACGCGAGCAACCAGATCCCAGATATTGCATTTGCCCAGATAAGTACTATATATGTATATAAAATAAATGATGAAAAAACTCTACATAGCATTTACATTGATTTTTTACGTTATTAAAACACATACATGTTAAATTACTGTCAGCAAATTACCAGTTGCCATATAAAATGATGAAGTATATAAAAGAAGGAGGAGAAAAATAGTAGTTAGGATAACAAGCTCTCTAGACTATAATTCTTATTTATAACCTTATAGCCAAGTTGAAACTTTTCAAGCTAACCTTGTTATATGAGAGTGGACCAAGTAATTTATTATATATATGAATTATATCTACCGTGTCTACTTTCTAGTACGGCTATACATCTCAATTCTCGCGAGTACTAAGATAAGGATTGTATTTCCCAAAATATAATGTAACATTATTCAGTTCATGTTCATTCAAAATTGAGCTCAAACTTTGTAGTGTAATAGTGTTATATCAGTAGGAAAAACCCCGGGGACATGCTCTAGTCTTTTGTCTTTTGCTACATGACAACAATGATATCATGTTTCGTGGATTGTCAGAAAGTATAGGGTGTTGGCATTTACATTGGCTTGCTATGCAACGTTAAACCATAAAGAAACGTGTATTGGAAATTTGAATACTTTGAAAGTAAGCTGGATATAAATCGAAAAGTGAACAAAACAAACAAAATCTCTGTATCTACAACACTATACAAAGTTCTTTTTATACTCTTTTCACTTTTTCTATCGACTTCGGAATCTAAAGCACTAAAATATTCTAAGATTTTACTACACATTATATCAAGCTCAAATTTTAAATTAAATCAACCACAGTGAAAATTTTGCTCACATAACCATTATTTCAGACTTCAAGTCATTATTATAAAATATGGTAAGGAATTCGTTACCGTGAACATCGAGAAATGCATTTTTTTTTAATAATATTAAACTAACCATTACATTTTGATTTAGAATCAATTATTAAAACTATGCAGAATATATATTTTTTTATTAAATATATACATAAATATATATATTTATTAACTTATTCACAATTTTAAAACTTTTGGTCTTGCCAGATCAACTTGCCTGTATATAGGTTAAAAGATTTAACAACTTATCCATTTACAATTTATGTCTTACTTTAGCAGCAAGTTATTTATTTGTCTTTCATTGCAATAACGCAATACAGTACACAATAAATTAGAATATTACATTTTATATATACAGTCAAAAGTTAACACAATAATATACATGTTATTAATATATATAGCAGGTAAATGAAAAATATTGCTGAGTAAACCATTCAAGTGTTCCAGAAGTATTATAATTCTTATTATAACTCAGTCGCTCTGACTCACATGTGTATACAATTATAATGTAACTAATTTGTTCCTTCATTATTATTAAGTATATACTATTATATGTTGTATTTTTTTTTACTTACAGTTAGATTTTAATGTAAATTAATCGTATTTAAATGTTATTTGCCATTTTGTCATATCTTTGAATGACGTTCCACGTTCACACTTTTTTCCAAACTCTTTTTAGAGTGTATTTTTTCTCTAGTAATAATTTCATGATAAATATAAAATTATGTCGTTTTTTTATTATCTTATTAAAAAACGCCATTTTATCCCTGCGTTCCTATGTTACCCGCTCCGTTCTAATGCTGAACAAGTTGCCTAACCTCCAGGCGAGATGATATAAAGAGATCAACATTTTTTTAATTTGAAACTATAATTAAAAATTACAACTAAAATTATTTATTTTTATGTGAAGTTTTTCTTCAGGTGGTAATATTTGTCTAAACATCGGTAAAAAATGCACGTGTTGCAGCGTTCGGTTCGCGTGCACGGGCGTGCGGAGCGCCGAGATCGAAGTGCTACTTCAGTTGAACGTGTCCTCGACGAACGCTCGTCATAACGATACGACCCTCAGCTTCCGCCGAAACAAGATCTGCCTAATAGGTGAGTAGTGACCTTCAGGTATCCTTAGACTAGAAGGAGTGGTTGTAAAGTCAAGTTTTTATACAGAAATTTAATTAATATAATATTTAATTAGGTGAATAGACACTGTATACTGTATAGTGATTTGGTTGTTTCTGCAGACGTTTCTATTTGCCTCATAGGCTCTCATGTTTTCTCTTTCTATTGTTGTATTTTCAGCATAGTATATGAATGATTTAATAAATAAATAAATTTGAATATAATAATGAAAACAATTTTAAGTATCTTGTACTGTATTATAATACGTATATTTAGAAGAAAATTTAAAACTTCACATGACAAGTTGAAAGTATAGAAAACTGCCAAAGTAAAGCATCCATCAGAAATTACCTTATTTCTTGTGTAACTGTTTTATTTTTTTCAATTACCAACTTCTTTAAATTCTGCACTTACGTGAGGTTACATTGAATAAAATGGTTACATTTAAAAGCATTTAAATTTTATTAGCAGTAAATTATATGTATTAGAATTTTATAATTAACTTAATAATATTTTTATTATCATCTAAAATTTTTATATTCATTGTAAAACTTGTCGTAAAATTAATTCATTTTCTCTCTTTCCCTTGAGTTCATTCGGTTTTATCTATCTGGTTAACGTCTCAGTTCACTTCTACTAATAAGAGTTAAAAGTTTTAGTACGTGAAATAAAAATTTTATTATATCTTTTAACTGAGATTTGAACCCTGAACTTTTGTGATATGACTTCCTTTACTATATATTTCCAATGTCTTATATAATGCCTTACCCATATCACAGTGAACAACGATATCTGATATATATCTTGTAAGAAATGAAGGAATGAACAGGGTTGGAAGTTCAAGGGTGGTATAATTGCTTGAGTTGGGTAAAAAATACCATCTCTCTCTTTCTCTCTATATATGTAGCAAGCGGCCTCATTGGGGCGGGAAGTTGTTTCAAGTGAGAGGTCGCGATATAAAATTACTGCTGGCCGATCGAAGGTCCCTGGAGACTGGAAAGCGGCGGCCACTCTCGGTCTCTGTGTGGTCTATAGAGAGGGGAAAGAAGGAGGCTGCAGAAGGTTCAACCAGATAGAAAGATAACTGCGAGGCAAGCGAAGGGAGGGGGTGGGGAGGTAAACAAAGTTGAGATTACGGAGCCAGATTAAAAGATGTTTTCTGATTCAAGTGAGGTAACTATGGAAACCGCACAACAAATAATACGAAGACGATGAGAAATAGAGAGCTTGTGTTGCCCCTCCCCCACTTGGTCAAACAAAGAAGAAAGAGAGCGAGCATAACCGTCTTGCACAACATTGTGTACACAACTTGGGGACGAGATTGCTAGCAGTGTGCACTTATAACAAGAGCCAATCTTCTGCACCAAAGCGGCAAATACAAATATATAATATTAAACTCAAATACAAACAGCTTTACGTTATTTCCATCAGCTACTTCAATAACGTAAGATTTACTTTATAAGAAAAATATTATATTATAGATCATTTAAACTAAAGTAAATTTTTATGATGACTATTAATCAAAATAATGTTAACACTGCATTCAAAGTAAATATATAATTCATATTCATATCATTTTTAAGGTGTATTTTTATGTAATGTCATCAATTTATAGAACATTTCAACATAAAAGTCAAGTTTTTTTATTAATTCACCACGATGATGGAAAAATTATTACAAAATTCAGAAAACATTATTTTATATTAACTCTACCCAGCATAGTATAACCAGCATGGTATGCTTAACTATTGAATATTTAAAAATCAAATTCAGCTTTAAATGAATTATTATTATAGTCCAATTTGGAATGTCATGATGCAATTGAAGTGTCAGCAAAATGTTGAAAAAGAATTGAAGTTATATAAAACAAATGTGAAAGTAAAAGCACAAAGTTATATTGGAACAGCGCCAAAATCGATTGCAATAACGCGACTACTTATTCTATTCTCGCTGGACCCGCTGGACAGAAAACATTCATGGAGCTTTAGTGGCAATATAAGCTGATCAAATTTCAGCCTCAATATAAAATATTAGTGCTATAACCAAATACAAATTGCTCTCTTTGTATAGTGGTTAACAAATAAATAATTTTATTAATACCATTAAATTACATTGAATGCATTGAAAATAGTAAAAATGATTATGCTTTTATATAAATAAATTATCGTAAAATAGATTAAAATTTTAATATTTAATGTATTGTTCAAATACAGATTTATATTTGTCTATTTGAATTGATTTTTATATTAAATATTCATATTTCAACGTATGTGATTCAAGATTCAAGATTCAAGATAGGTTTTATTTCATCTCATTACATGATACATAAAGTACATGAACATAACACAATTTAAGGTTAGCCAACAGGCTTTTACCGTTATCTACCAAAAAGGTTAAAAAAAAAATTAAAATTAAACACAATTATATTAATTAGAGCATTTTGACGAACATGTTATTTAAATTGCATTTTTTTTTTAAGTAATAAGTTAGTCAGATAAAATATTCAAATGTCCACAGTTCAGTCTTTTTCTTGATTCAAAATTTTTCCTACGAGAACGAGTCACACAAGTATGGCCAAATTTATAAACACTTTTAATAGTTTCATCATTAACAAATTTTAAATTTTTTGACATGTTTTCAAATGATGTTACAGGTGAACTCGTTGAGATATTTTTTAATTGACACAATTTTTTTGCATTTCTGGGGATAAAATCAATTAATTTTTGCTTACTGCGAGGGAGGGCTAACACTCGACACCGTCTCATGTTATTTGATCTCTTCTCTGCTGTTGGTGGCGGTACGGTGATGCTTAGTGAGGGGGAGAGAGGGCGTGACGGGCTCTCCTGCATCATACGCGCTACATCCATTAATGCGTCTGGTGATGGAGGTACAGCAGGGAGAGGATTTGTCGTCTGTTTTTTCTTACGGCTTGGACGGGGGGACAGACGAGCTGCAGTTCTCACTGGTGCAGCACTCGGGCTCGGCTGTGGCGTTGCATTCTCGAGCTCGTCGTCCTCGCTGCAGCTGCTCACGCTCACTTGTTGAGGGGGTGCACGTGACCTTGGGGTCAAGGGCTGATTTTGGGCAGGGTTGCCAGTTGTACCGCTCTGTATTGTTGCAGCATCCTCCTTACTGAATGCCGTCCCATCTATAATAAGTTTTCCATCTCTAATGACAGCGCGGAAACCCCTGCTACGTGCGTTGTCTAATTTTGGTTTCAACTTCTTACGGTCAATGCGATCTTGTTTCGTAAGGTCATGCAACACAGTAATATTCTCACATGACTTTGACTTTTGCATAAGCTCTTGTTTGTGAGAAAAAGTTGAAAATTTGCATAGAATAGGTCTGTTCCCCTTTGCCTTGCCCAGACGGAATGAATCTATAATAGCTCCTTCCGGTAATTTCATGTCCATTTTATCGCAAATGTTCTTTACTGTATCATTACAGCACTCGGAGTTTAATGGATCAGGGATACCAAATATGATCACGTTGTTTTTACGTTGTTGTCGTTCTAAACTAGCAACTTTGTTTTTCAAATTTTTATTGTCATGGGCAAAGCTTTCAATTTTTTGCTGTAAATTGTCAATTTGATTTTTGTTTTTAATTTCATGCGCTGCAAACTGGTACCTGAGAGCTGCCATATCCTTCTTGAATTCACAACGTAGCGCGGCAAACTTCTCATTTATGTATGCGCAGACTCCAGGATCGTTTGTTGGCCCAGGGTTGCTCTCAATGCCGGCAGCGATCAGGAGGATTGCAGTAATTAGTCCGTGGTAGAACTCAAATTTATATGCATTTAGTAGGTTAATTTTCTTAAGTGAACACACTCGTGAAACACTAACACAGTGGCTGCCTATTCTGGCGCGCCACACACTCAGATCCACCCCCATGACGGGAGCGACAAAAAAACACGTCCGACGTCTAGCTCTGACAAACTCGAAGTCCTTTCAACGTATGTGGTGAGAGAACCCCTGCGGTGATATGCAACCAGTTGCTCCGACGTGCAAGGAGGGTTGTCGCATGGCAAAGGGGGCTGAGAAATCGTCCGTAAGCTGTCGTATTGAGTATTTAAGACGTTGTACCGTACCTGTTACATTACTTACATTTAGACGTAACCTCAAAATGTAAAACCCCTAATCATTACGAGGTTTTAATGCAAATCTAGGCTTTGTGTATAAATGTAGCACAAGGTCTGTAATTGCAGCAAGAAGTGCTAAGGGCACTTATAGAATTAACGATGGAGCAGTTAATTATTTAAATACTGTAGAATAGTAAAATATGTACAACAAATTATACATTTTTTGTTCTTGAGTTTTTTAACCAATCTTATGTTTAATTAAGCAATTAAAATATTACGACTCAATACGCGTATATTGACAATAGAAAATTTACTGCATGGAAATTATAAATACTAATTTATAATTTATGTTATCAATTAAATTTTTAATGCTATTATATGTAGAATTATTAAAGGTTTAATATATATATTATAATTGAATGACCTCTACTAAAAATAAAAAATAATATACGACTATGTAGGAACATGCTGTAAACTTCCAAGAATTCTGTTTTAATAATATTAAATTCTCCCCTATATAATTTTAAAACATTCATTTTCATTCTTTTCAAATTATATAAGGTATTAATTTAAGAAGCTTAAAAATTGAATGCTATAATAAAAATTTGTGTTGTTTTATTTTACATTTTAAAAAGAAATGAAGGCTAAATATAACTGCATGTATTCAGGAAGAACAAAGGAAGTTTGAAACAATAAGGGTCACACCCTGGTTTATTTTTCAACACGGCTTTTTGCTTGCAGAAGAAGCTGCGCCACGGAACGACTCGATGCGACTTGCTCCCGGCTCGCTCGCCGCCTCAGGAGGAACATTCTACGTGGCGGTGGGCAGCGCTGTGGCCATGTTGGCTCTCATCGCGGCCGCCGCCTCACTGCTCTACGTCCGCAGTAACAAAACGCGCGCTCAGGAGTCCTTGCAGTGAGTTACAATATACATTAGTCAAATTTTCATTATATTACCTCCGGAAGTGTAGGTTTTCTGGCCGTTTTATTCTTAATTCAGTGTTGCAATTTCACACATAATTCAGTTCTTCTATTATCCTGTAGTGTAAACCTCTACTTGCAAAGGTTTAAAAAATTAAATTACAAACAAAATATAGTCACAAACTCTACATTTCCGTATACTTCCGGCGAGAATATCAAATTAATTTTTACTACAAGAAATACTCATTTTTTTCTTCTTTATAAAGAAAAATATGTCTTTACATTTTTCTACTGGCAACGCCATCAACAGAGATCTCAATCTGATATTTATTACATAGCTTACGAGAAAATATAAACAAAAATATACCTATATATTGATACTCTTTCCAACAAAACTTCAAGATGCGTGCTAATAATCTTCTAATGCATAAACACTCAACACTTCAAAACAATCGTGTATACAATAAATAGCTCATAACATTATAATGGAATGTTTATCTTAAATAAAATATTTAAGCAGCATGTCACATATATACCAGGCAAATACATTGTCATGATATAAAAACGTTTCAATGTTACAAAAAAGCATTATAGTGTGAGTCAATTTTCTTTTATAGTAAGTCCATTACAATTTTCACGAAAATTACGTCATAAAAGCTATTTTAAGGCTTAACCTGAGAAATTTGGACGAAAAATTCGCTACAACAGATTTTCTTCAAATTAATTTTGTGGACTCACAACAATCGTCAAAGTAGCTCTGAATTTTTTCGGAATTTTTTAACCGTTGGTTTAATTAAAATTAATTTATTTAAATGAGAATTTTGTATCCTTCCAATGTTAAATTTGTTAATTAGCATTGCAAAAAAACTCCCCAACAGATTCTTTTACTTTTTTTTTTTACTAAAACCTAATTTTTTAGACTATTTTTCTGAATTGTTTTCATATATTTTGAACCGTGGCGATGATCGTTTCCTATATTTGATGAGAAATGTGGCAACGTTCTCAAGGACTGATGTCACCACCCCCTCCTAAAAATTTATGCGTATTCCAATGCAAACAGTGTTGCCACTATAGCCACGCCTCTTGACCCTGACAGACAAATTCTCAGGTTATACCTTAACATTACCATCCCTTACTTTGTCTCTTTTGTTTAACACATACATTTCAATAAATAGAAAGAGCTTGATTTAAATTTATGATTACATACATTCCCGCCGGCGATTATGGCACCCATTACTTTGCTGGTATTGCGTTTTTGTACCCTGCACAACATTCTTTCGGTTTGTTCAAACAAATGTCATTTTAAATAGCGTTAAATTATATATATATAAATTATACAATCATCATAAGATTTTTTGTTTCATTAATTAAATTAATTATTCTGTATTTTGTAATGATATACGTATATATAGTTAACATATTTATATATTATGGGCAGTCACTTAATTTAATTAAACTTTTTACTAAATATTTTGCAATAATTCATTCCCCATGAAAATTTAAAGGAACTTGTTAAAAGTCGAGAAAACAAGTATAATTACTTTTAAATTAATTTCATATTTAATGTATCGTGTGATTACTTAACTTTCTCAGCTTCAGAGCTCATATATATTATAATTAATTTGTTTTAAATGTAGTCTAATTGATTGAGTAAATAATTTATAAAAACATTTTCTTGTTATATATAAATTTATATAACGTGTATAAAAACTTGCTTGTTATTGATTTTATTAAAGCAAAACAGTCAATAATATTTCAATTAAGTTTTTATAAACAGCTGCAATAATATTCAGTATATATATATATATATATATATATATATAATTATGCATGTACTGTACTGCATGAACTAGAACTTTTAATTACGTGCAAACTAAACTTATAAACTTTATTTTTATTTTATTTTCTATAGTAAAATACAATAATTTTTATATGATTCCAATAATTCATAATGCGATCTCGAGTTAATGATGAAGTGTTAGCATTATACAATCAGTGTTAAGCAGTACTAAGATTGAATACTACTCCCTAATTAATATAACTTAATTATAATACATGCACACACATTCAATATCTGACAACATGTATGACACCTCCTTTCAATTTTAGTTTGTTATGTTCTCCAGCACGAGTTATACGACTGCCGCTGCGTACGGTAGTAACCCGAACGTGTTCATCCGGCTGGAGAGCCGTGGAGGAGGCGGCGGAGGGCCAGGCAGCGTGGCAAGTGCCGGAAGTTACGCCACTATCGCCAGCTTTCAGAAGGTTCCCCTGGGTACTCCTACTCCTTACCACGTGTCTCCGGCAACGTGTCGGCCTCAGCCACCACTGCCCTTAACTACGGCTGTATACGCCGCCCCCAGCAGTCCCGCCTCCAGTGCACACCACATCTACTGCCGCCCCCACTGTGGTAGCTTTTCTCGAACATCTTACTACGCTTCATCGCAGGTCTCCATGGCCTCGCAGGTACGCGCGTGACAATGATGATTTTGGTGGAAAATGAAATGCCTTTGCACCTTGATGGTCTGCGTACAAAATTAACAAAATTAAATTATAAATTGAATTATTATTTTGTATAATGCTACGGACAGGCTGTTTTATTACGCTGGCAGTTAATTTTAAAATATGTCCATTACAATATTTAAAAGACAAGTTTTATAATATGAAATTTTTTTATTGTTAAAAAAACATCTATAAAAATAATGAGCATGTTATGAAAAGAAAATGTTATTTTGTTACAAAAAACATTATTTTGAAATTTTATATCTTGATATAAAATTTTAATTAGTTGCTGTAGACATATTCATGAAAACTGATACTTTTTGTTGATTGCCTCAGGCGGATTCATTCCGCGACCCTCGCGCCACGGACCCCGCGGATCGTCTGCGTATGTTGGCAGTGCCTGGGTGTCGGGTGGTGACCCGAGCGTTGCTTCACGAGGGCACGTTCGGACGAGTCTACCGTGGCACGTACCGAGCAGAAGACAGACCGGGCGCACGCGAAGATGACGTCATGGTCAAAACTGTCTCAGGTATATCCTTACCTGATAAAAATTGATAAAATTACATTGCTCGAATAAATTTATAATTTTTTAAGCTTGTTAGTTATAAAATCCTATCTGTTGCAACTAGTGGCTGCTAATTAAATAATTTTATTTTTCAATTTGTTGGTACATGGTTAAAATAAAACGCTTTAAAATTCCATTAATAGAGTTTATTTAATCAAGCCTCGTAAATTCAATCAAGAAGTGTCGGAATTTTTCACTTTAAAAGCACAGCAGGTATCAAAGAAGTAAGTTCTGACATCGTTACAGTACTTCAATGAACTGCCATCATGTTGACAGCTGTTTTTATTTTAATTTTAATGTTAGTTTTATTGAACTATTTTAAGTTTACTACGTGGCAAAACTTTTAAGTAATAAAATTCTAACCACATGCATAAAGTTCATGTTTCTTTATCGACTTAAAGAAACTCGTTAAATATTAAAATGAGGGTTCAGACTTTATTACAAGTAAATGGTGAGGTAATTAAACACAACATTTTCAGTTTTAATTATTTGAAATTGCAAATGCAAGTAAAAAAAGTCTTTAAAATATTAAACTCATGATCCATATTCATTAATGGTAATTTATACATAAAATCATTATAGATGCAGTAAATTTTTAAAATGATTGATGACTGTTATAACAAACGTTTAGCAATCAAGATTGACGTAACGTAAATTTTATGTTAAAAATACGTCCCTTTTCACGGGGTTCTGAAATAGTTACGAGTATGCTCACTAATGCCAGAGCAGCACCTGTCTAACATGGCAAACGCCTGTAAAGTTTTCTTCGAGCATGATATCTCGTACGTTTTGATGATAAATATGATACAAGTTAATAAAGTTAACCTGAATATAGATCCATAAAAACTTAAAAACAGCTATAGTATACAATATAAATTTATAACTTCCACATAGCAATAAGTGTGTAGAATCAAGAAAGTTTTAATGGCACGAAAGTGTCTATAATACCGCTTTCAATTTCTAACATTGTTTCTTCTTCTTTATTTTGCCCTATACTGTACTTTAAAGAAAGGTTATGAATAAAAAGCATAGCAATATAATTTAATTAAGTTTCATCATTTTCAAACATTTCTTAAATAAATAAACAGTCCTTTACGTCCTACTTTAATAAATAATAATGATTAAATTCGATCCATGAAACGCTGTTTGTAACTATATATAATTGATATGTAAGTAAAATAGCATGACCGCAAAATTACAAAGCGGTTGTTTTGTGTTTGCTGATTTATTTAATTAAGTTCCTTCATTGAAAAATAATTAAACTCAAATTAAAATTGATGATTATGATAGATAAAAGTAGAAAACCATTTATTTTTTCGATAGTAATATTTTGAATCGTGTATTTTATTTTGGATAATATTCTAGATGATATTCAAAGATATAATGGAGATAATAACTGTAACATTTATGTTACAATTTGTGTCTTTAGCAACAAAACAACTAAAACAGAAATCTAAAAAAAAAAAAAGTTTTTAACTAAAGGTGCTCATTAGCTCATTACTTTTTTTTTTTAATAAATTATCACAGAGAGCTTAAAAATTTGTGTACTGTAAACTTTTCAGTTTCTTCAAGTGAAAATTTCGTGCTAAAAATTTATCAAGAAATAAATTACAATTAGACATGCACTCTCTATATACCTTTCTAAATTTTTAATTAATACTCTAACAGTAAGTTACATGAACTCAAGTTTCAATATTTGAGATAAAATACTTTCCCACCTAGAGTTAGAAAAATTCACCACTAACATAAAAGCATATACTTTTACTTTGAAACCTGGTGTACTGTACTCTGTTGCTGACTTGTTGACTGACGGTTCGCAGAGGAGGCTTCCCAGTTCCAAGTAGCACTGCTACTGGCCGAGGGCTCCATGCTGTACGGCATGCAGCACCAGAACCTGCTGCCCGTGCTGGCCGTGGCGCTTCCCCAGCCGAGGGGACCACCCATGCTCGTCTACCCGTTCATGGGACACGGCAACCTCAAGCGGTGAGCAACACGCGAGCATACTGTCAAATTAATTATAACGTGCAAGGAGACGAAAATAATTATAGTATTATATTTCCTCTTCATTTTTCAATTATGAACTTCGCACTGGTTTGCAATTAGGAATTAAATGTAAATGAGGAGTTTCACAATTGAGATACAAAAAGGGGAGAGGGCAGAAACCTTTCACTTTCAGCCAATTATGTATATGGTGGGAATGCTCAAGTAAAACACAACAAACACATATATATTATAATGTATTTATATTGTTTGTTTAGTAAATTAAGAAATTCAGTATTTATACTATTTATAGATAAATATGAAATATAATTACTATTTTTTTGCATTTATAAATATGGTAGAATCAAGACCTGACTTTTTTAATTGACTGGTGTCTGTGTTGTCCTGCAGATTCCTCCAGAGTTGCCGCCTCCGTGGGTCTGGCGGTACCAGCGAGAGTGCGGCGAGTGCGCAACAGCGTAGCGAGGAGACGGACACGGAGGGTGGACAGTGCGCCCTCATGACGCAAGACTTGGTGCACATGGCGCTGCAGGCCGTGCTGGCGCTCATGTACCTGCACGGACACCGGCTGTGTCACCGCGACGTCGCCACTAGGAACTGCGTGTAAGTGCACAATAGACGAAAATTCTTATGTTAACAATGTCATATTTTAAATTTAAGTTGAAATTCAGCGAATTTTTACAGAAATTATACCCACTTTATTCATTTACAATTTAATCGAGTATAAAAGTGGTTTACATGAACCTCGCCAAATGAAAGCAATTCATCCAATTTTATTATATACTCATACCGAAGACATATTATATTCTCAAACACACAAAAAACAAAGATTGTTACATTAAAGTACTGTATAATGGGTGAAACAATGAAAATGTAGTTCAAATTATGCAAGACCATGCATCATACAAGATCAATATTAACTGACATGAAATTATACTAAAATTTTTAAAAATTTAAAACAGTTATAATATTAAATTATTAAATTTAAATTAATTAAATTAAATTTAAATTAAATTATTCCCCAATTGTAATAAGTAAAGAACTTGTAAAAGTTATTTGTCCGTTTTTGTGACTGACTTTAAGCTCCAAATAACAATGAAATATACAACAAAATATTATCAAATGATAACTACGTTCCTCTGCAGCGTGGACGAACGGCTCCGTGTACGCGTGACTGACAGTGCCCTGGCCCGCGACCTCTTCCCACACGACTACCATTGCCTGGGAGACAACGAGAACCGTCCAGTTCGGTGGCTCTCCGTCGAGAGCCTCGTGCAGCGTCGCTTCTCGCCTGCGTCTGACGTCGTGCGTACCGCCCTGCATGCCTTGTAACACCGCAGCATGGGATGTACACCTCCCCTCCCCTGTGCATGATTATCAATTAGTTCACCTGATAGCATGGATAATCAAATTTCACAAAATAAAAAATAGAATAGAACAGTGAACTTCTGCACTCTTCATATATTGCAAGTTTTGTGCAATATTTTATAGATAGCAAAATAATATTATTTAAATTAAATCCAAAATTCATGTGTCAACAAGTATGCGCGTTACTTAATATTAATATTATTTATTATCTCTATCAATAACTATAATTTAAAAATTCTTATTCATTTTTTCTTGCTGCATGTAAAATGATACGAAAAAAAATATATTAGCTGCAATTGCTTCCATTAATTAATAGAATGTCTTATAAAAATTAAGTCATGAGCTGCACGGACCAGAGTTGCACTTTCCTAATGCTAATATATACCATGTACTTTGTTTATTAAAACAGTGGTCTTTTGGAGTGATGTTGTGGGAGCTGGCTACACTTGCCCAGCAGCCTTACGCCGAGGTAGATCCTTTTGAGATGGCCGCTTATCTTCGGGATGGTTACCGCCTCGCACAGCCTGTCAACTGCCCAGATGAGCTGTACGTACCATAAAAAAGTTACCATAAACTGGGACTGAAATATTAATTTTTGACTATATGTTTGCAGATTTTCCGTGATGGTGTGTTGTTGGTTGAGCTCGCCCGAGGAACGACCAACGTTCGCACAACTACTACCATGTTTACAGGCATTCTACACTGCGCTCGGCCGTTACGTATAGATTCTATATTAAGGGTGCTCCCAACAGTCTGCAAAAGAACAATATGTTATAATCTTTTACTAAATTGTGTGAGGTAAAGATAACTGACACCAAATAAAAATAAACCAAAAGTAAAAATGTTAATATACTAATTCATTATAAAAATTAATTCAAAAGACTAAAAAACATAACTACTAAAAAAGCTAATTGTGAAAGTTTATATAAAAAATATAGGGGGACATTCACAAAGCACTTTAACCCCCACTTTAGCCCCAATATTTATCCCCGGTGCTAAACATGGTGCTAAACTAGGAGCTTAACATGGTCAACCCCTGTTTTAGTACCATGTTTAGTACCAGGGATAAAAATTGGGGCTAAAGTGGGGGTTAAAGTGCTTTGTGAATGCCCCCCATAATTAATACTAAAGTATTAAATTGTAAATTGCATTATTTCAAAATTATATATCTCTAGTATGCAAAAGAAAGTTTATTTAAAAATATAATATCTGGAAAAAGTTAATGACACCAAAAGATTATGTCCTTCTTGCGTAAATATAAGGACAAAAAATGAAATTGTTTAATGTATTAATGTTGCCTTAAATATCTATGCAAGAAGTGTCCGGTATATTTTTAAGTACCGAGTTTCACCGCTGGGGTGCTCGGGTGTGATGAGGGACTCACAGGGTGCATGTTGCTACATGTTTAGATTTCAGAACCTAGCTGTGTGAAAATGAAAAGTGTAAATGATGCAAGCACAATTTTACTGTTGCTCAAATAAATTGTTTCAGTGCATTTTTATGATATTATATAATTATTAAATGATAATGTATCTAGATGAATAATATTATTTATACTATATTTACCAAAGACTTGCATTTGATTGCATTATATTATTTCTAATATTAAAATTATTACTAAAAGAAAAAGGCCTATAATTTTATTTTAATTATTGATAAGGCTGGGAAAAATAAATGCTTGTGCAATTTATGTTGAGAAAAAAATATATAATTCTCTTTATTATATCTGTCAAAATAAGGATAAAATAAAAGCAGGTAATTATCTAACTTTCTGTGTAATGTTTCTCTTTCAGCCACCGCCTCTGATAACACATGATACTACACAGTATATTATATATTATAAGAATTATAAAAAATAACATTTTAGCAACATAATTACAAAATTGTCAATGTTTTATGGATGTGGCGGTGGTTTTGGCTGTACTTTTCAAGTTTTCTCTGTTGATCGTTTGACTTCTTGGCGTCGTTCCTTTGTTGTGCTCTACGCGTCTCTCACCCTTGCTGAAATCCCTATACAATTATATACCTCTAAATATAATTATAAAATTTGGCTCTTTAAATTTACACTACGAAAAATAAAATTGTTCTCCTGAAAAAATAAACTTTCCATGAAATTAGGCAACTTGTTTAGCATCAAAACGGAGCGGAATACATATGTAGCAAGGAGAACATGGCAGTCTTATTGCTGCTACACAAAATACAGTATACAGTACATGATACTTAATACAATCAACCCGTTCTGTTGTGGTGATGCTGATGGATAATTAATATATTCTGTCAATAAATTTTAAAATTATTATATATGATCCTAAATTTTTAATCTGCAGCGTACTGTACGCTATATCTGTCACAGAAAATTTATTTAAAAAAAAAATAGTGAAGGTAATGTTATTAAAAATTGAAATCAATATAATGCAGGATAAATATGTTTTCATTCCAATACTTCAGCATAATTTGTTTAAAATTCTTTGATAATATAAAAAAAATTGTCACTATCTCATTATACTAATTATTATTATATATAATATTAAATACAGAAAATTATTATGCATTACTGATAAAAAATGTTCTAGCTGCAGAATGTATTCAGTACGTGGGCAGGAGAACTTAGTAATTTATGAATTGATTGTGCTGGTAAATTTTGTTGCTGCTTATTAAAGTCAAAATACCATGATGCATGGTATACGTGAAACATAATTATATATGTTTTCAGCAAATGTTACACGCAAGGGTGAGAGTCTTATTGAGATTGCTGTGAGTGCATCTTTGTCCTCTACGCTGTTAACTATGTCTATTTACGAATTGGAATAAATATATTATATGAGGAACATTTTACACATGACTTGCCTTTTATCTTTAATTTCCTTCCATTGGCCTTAATTTTTAAAAGATGATAATGTTACAAAAAAGTTACCAAATATTTTTTTTTTAAATAGTTAAGTTTTAATTATTAATTAAATTAATTTAAATAATTAAGAACCTTTTTCGAGTCTTTATTTCGATAGGGTCTTACTATATTGTTAAATTGAAAATAATATGGACATTATGCTCTAGTTTATTACTAACCATAGTAACCATATCAGTTAATCACGCACAGTTAACATTGTTAACAATAATGTCATTATTGACATATATTAACCGCGCGTGCATGCGTACATCTTTTTAATCTTTTTATATTTAAATCTTCTTCGTGAACTGCATCAATATTTTTTTACCATCCAGATTTGTTTAGAATTATCAATATTATAATATTTATAACAATTTATTTACGAATCAAATTTTGTCCTAAATTTAATTCCAGAATTTTAATTATTACAAATGGTTGTTTATAATAGTTAAGATACTCTTACCTGCTGGTTTAAGATAATCAATATAATAATATACTGAACATTGATATTAACAAGTACTCTTGTAGGCATAAGTTGTCGCACCTAAAATTATATATAATATATAATTAATAATAATAATTATGTGACTGAAAATTTCACAAAATTAAAAGTTATATATTTATTTTTCCTTTACGAAAACAACTTTACTTCAGTTATTATATACATGCCGTCTCATCGCCCTAATAGAAAATTTCACTCGCCAAATATGTAGGCCAAGTAATAGACCCTTTATTATAGGTAATTGCGTCATGCAGATCCTGAGATTCAACGTCATGCAACGGCCGCGGCTCATCTATTGGCATCCGATGGTGACATGAATAATAAATTATTAAATTATCAAATGGGATTACCAAATTAAAGATGTACCATTTTCACTACAGATTATTCATTACGATCGAGATAAGAATTTAACGGAGCTACAATAATAAGAAGTATAACATTTTACAACTGTTAAATTGGGCGGCAAAACAGTAATAGGAAAAGGAAATTTAGAATCCTCAGGCAGAGAGTTGTAAGCTTTGACCACACGTGGGAAGTACGAAGTCAGGTACGTAGAGAAACCACGTGGTGTAGAGAGGACAGTACTACTATATATAATACCCCGCAGACCCTCGACCCTATATACGTGGTTTAATTGACTGTGATTCTCTCCGCACCAAACACATTTAAGTCATACTTCCCAGACAAACACTTACAGAAAAATGACATATCAATTTTTTTAAACAGAGAACCAAAATCAAGCAAATTGCAACGCACTAGACGTTGCACACTATCTTCACACTTTGAATATTTTTTATTCGGAGTTAAAACGTTAAAACAGGCTTTCATGTTTTTAAATTTTCGCTACTTTTTTATTAGTGCCATCTATTTTTATAATTTAAAAGCTCAGGTGCAAATTTTATTATTTTTCTGCGAAAAACGCCATCTTTATGTAGTTCTATTAACTTGTACGGCAACTCAACTTGCGGTCAGGGCTAATCCTCTATGGACCTCTATTGAAGCATAGAGGTAAAGGGGTAAAGTCACTACTCACGACTGTTACAAGAAAAATTGGATTGTTGAAAGTTGAAATTTGTAAACAATACGCAAATAACCCCTTTTTAACCAATAGAAAGGCGTTTCAGCAAAAAGGGTTATTTCTAAGCCAATCAGAATTCAGAATTGGGCCTCCATAAGCCGGAAGGGAGTGACTATACTTCCTAAAATAGAGGATTAGCCCTGCTCGCGGTCCGCAGCGGCTTCAGCGCTTCACTAACTTCACTTGAATCACTTGTTGTTGACTGCCGACATCAGCTAGAACGTGTTTTGTCAACAAGAAAACATTGATATTTGGTGTGATCGTGTTTACTATGGAAAAATTGTGACTTGACTTAACTATCAATTGATAGTAAAGAACGCTGTCATCAGTCTTCGGTCAGTTAGCGTCGAATAAAGCTATACTGTACAGTAAAACAGTATTATATTATAGCCAGGATCATGATTACGGCTATAAGTCTGGAATGCGTGGGTCAGCTTTGAGGAATGTGACAGCTCCTCATCCCATTCACCCAGATTTTTTCCAGTCAACATCACAGGTGACAGGTGAGTACCGATGCTATGCATTTTATGTACTGTATATGTATACAGTATAACTGCATTACATTTGCCGCTGATCGTTTAAAATTTTATTCTTATGTATATCATACTTTGTACAGGGCAAAAAAAGCGAACTTGGAGTATGTAATGGAGTACATATATATTTATTAACACAATTTATATACTGCATATATAATAATCTAACCTAATCTCAGTAAGTTCGCTTTGCTACAGGAACAGTTACATATTATTATATACTTTACATGATATCCATTCATAAAAAACGCCCCAACTCCCCCCCCCCCCCCCTCTCCGCTCCCCTGAATTTGCTACTATACTTGCAAGTGTGTGCTATGTGCATGCATACTCCATAATCATACCATATAAATCATACTTTGCTTGCTGCTGAAAAATTACCAATGATCTATCTTGTCTTTTTACTGTATATCATACAGTACTGTATGCATATTTGGCATTCTGTATGCACAGTTGTATAGATATACAATTCAGAATTAAAATATCTCCGAGGTTCTCCCCCTTCACGGCATGCAAATAAATGTATGCATACCCCTCCTAGCTGCCCGGTCCTTAAATTCCCATTATCCAAGCACAGAACTAGAGATAAAAATTATAAAATGGCAAGTTCTTGCATCCACCCTTTTCTTTTATTCTGCTGCTTATATGGCAGCTCTTCTGAAAGGATGGACCCCGACAGTTGTGTATATGTACCCAGTAAACTTTCCTTGGATGGACCCTCACCTCCTACATTCCAGACGTGTTGTTGCCATTCAACATTCAACCGATCTGTTGCCTCTAACATTTTAAAGATGGAGCGTAGTCAGCGTACACTGGGGGCCAAGCTAAAGATCATATCTAAGGGATGCTGCGAGCCAATTAAAATAGTGGGACATTGCCATTTCAGTGGCACAGCTGGAGCAATAACTGCACTACTTGGCAGTGTCACTTAATTTTACACTACTGTATTTCATTGGCTGACGGCACTATGTTTGATGGGACGTTTAGCTTGTCCACCGGTGTATGTATAGCTCATGATGAAATTAATACATCTTGGTATAGCTCTTTATATATAACTGCTAGTGTAAAATATATAAATAATCATTGTTGGGACATTTTTAATGCAGTAAATTTAATGATACATAAAAATTATTTTATATAAATTGTTTATTGAACACAAAAACAGTGTACAGAATAGATTATAAAATATTATATAATAATAACCAAAGAAATAAAAGAAAAATATTGATTATATTGTACATACATATATTATTATTATACAAACCAAAATGAAATATAATTTGCCCAAAATACAAACAAAATTGTACCTATATTGTACAGTATCAATATATTATATAAACAAAAAAATATATTAATAATAATAATCAATATATTATATATATATATAAACAAAATAAGAACACAATACATAATAATATTAGTAATTAGTATACATAATTGTAATAGTTCCAATTTTAAACATTTATCAATTCATTTATGATATATTATAGTTATACAGTATGCAGATATATGATACATATAGTTATAACATTATATATAATTAATATATATATATATTAGGAACTATCAAATAGCACAAATATTTTCAGGTAGTTTGACAGGCATAGTGTAACAGGGGGAGTTTACGCAGTGGACAGTTTAGGATATGATATGTTTCACACAACTCTCCACAAAGCTTGCATTTACAATTTTCATTACTCACATGAAACACTGAGTTAGTGCATAAAGAATGATGAAAACCATGCACTGAGAATCTTGAGAAGACATGCCGATCTTTAAATTGACAGTTTTTCCATACTTGGTTGTTGAATGCAGGGGTTTTATAAAAATTAGGGTCAATTTGGGAGGCTTTGAGAGCTCTTTCTTTTAGAAAATTATTGTAATTTGCAGTTTGAGGAAGATTAAATTTTTGCTGAAGTTCCGAAACAAAATAATTTTCCTCTGTAAGCTTATAGACTAATCTAGATGGGGAAAATTTAGAAACAGATAATAGTCTCTTAATGAATCTTGATTTTACTGAGTCTAGTATGTCAAAATCTGTAGTTTTCAAATATGGCCATATCACTTTTAAGCCGTACGTGGCAATGGGTTCAATTTTAAGATGGAATAGCTTGAGGGCCGTGTTGACCGATAAAAGAGGTAGATTTGAAATACCATATGAGGCTAGAAGAGCTGCTTTGCACCTATCTATTATATGGGAAGTGAAGGTAGTCCCTGATTGCTGGAAGGTGACTCCTAGGTACTTAAAGCTATTAACGAACTCGATTTTTTCACCTTGGCAGTGCATTATGTCACTTTTACAGAGTGGGCCTCCTTTTCTAAACTTAACGATTTTTGTCTTGCTAGCGTTGATAGTTAGGCCGTTAAGTTTAGACCAATCAACAACTTTATTTAGAACTAGCTGAAGCTTAGCAAGGTCTTTGGACATTATTGCCATATATGTCATCGGCATATATATCTAGGAAATAAACATCTTTTTCATCTTCGAAAAATTGTTTCAGATATTCTACGATGTCGTGTGTTAAAAAATTATAAAGAATTTGACTGGATGGACCTCCCTGAAGGACGCCGTTGCTTTGACAGATTAACTTTGAAAGAAGGAGGCCATCATGAATTTTAATGAAATTAATTTCGAGCATTTGAGCAATAATTATTAGGAGTTCCGGGGGATAACATTGGCAGCCACCAACTTCTGCACCAAAATTTTTCTATCGACAGAATCAAAAGCCTTCAGATAATCGATGAAAACAACAACATACATTTTCCCTTTTGGCTGAGATATTTCTTGAGTAATTTTTTAGTGCAAAGGCTGGATGGCGTGCATTGTTGATCTTCCTGGCATAAAGCTGAATTGAATATCGGGAATGAGATGATGAATATAGGACAGAAGTTTGTCATTAACTAATTTGTCAAAAAGTTTATAGTCTGAAGGACTGAGTGCAATGCCTCTATATGAATTTAGTGAGAGAATATCTCCTTTCATTTTATACAAGATTTTAAGAAAAGATTCCCTCCACTGGGATGGAAGCTTTCCAGAAAAAAAGGCATAGGTTGAAAAATTCAGTGTAGAGGGGAAGTATGACACTACTGAGTGCTTTAATATGCTCATTAGTAATCATATCTGGGCCTGGGGTTTTTCCATTTTTCAGTTTTGAGATACATCTGCTAATTTCTAATACAGTAAAAGGTGGACACGGTAGTCCCGGAGTAGCATCAGGTATGAAAGACAGCAAATTCAAAGAATCCGAGGGGGTTAGATTTTTTGTATTATAAATTGTTGAGAAATGTTTTTCCCATTCATAGATTGGTATTGGGCATTGAATATTTCTTACGTTGTCTTTTTTAAGATACATGTATGGTTGTGATTCAGCTTCCTGCACTAAAATATTTTCTTGTTTATCAGCAAAATCCATATTTTTTGTTTTTAATAGGTCTCTGTATTCTTTTCTGATGTTAGAATAGGCATTGTACATAAAATCGTTTTGGTTTTCTTTATATTTCAAAGCATGGAATATACTTAAAACTTAAAATTAAAAATTATTTTAATGCAATTAAATTTAAGAGTGGCATTTATAGCACAAATTTTGCTGCATAATTATACTGTACAGTTTCCTAATATACAGTATTTAATTAATTGTACTCTACAGTTTCCAAGCACGTTATAGTGATGGGATCACGTTTATTTGCAACACTGATGGATCGTAGGGTATTATTTGCTCATGATGTGCTTTTTTAGGTGTTATATTTTATATTTCTTCTTTTGCACCTTTTTGTTGTTGTTCTAGCTTTGATTAATGTTAGTATTGGTGCAAAATTATGCATAATTTTCATAAATTAATTTTTTTAGATTATGTACTACAATTTAATGTTTAATTTTATCAACAGAAACATGTGTAATTTACACCAAGATGTATAGAGGTTTATAAACCTTGATTTACACGATACAATTTTGTATAAAATTTTTCCTTACAAGAAAATTTTAACTCCATACAAACAAGTGGAGTTCATGGCAAGTTTTCTTGTAAGGAAATATGAATTGTATCAAATAATTAGAAAAATTGTATCATGTACTACCAACTATTAAAATTAAAATAAAATTTAATCATATATCCATTCATAAGTTCAAACAATTGATTAACTTTAATAACTTATATTAATTCTTGGCTACAACACTCAAAAAGCAGTTATTATTAAGTACTGTACTGTATAATGAAATCAAAACTATTCCGCATTGAAGAAAGTAAAATCATAATTTTTATCAATTGACCTCGTAATAATTTTACAACGTGTATCCAATACCTCACCACTTTTTTTTTTTTAATTATTACGCTTTGCTAGGTGTGAGTGAGTCGTCGTTAATTTTCTCCACAAGGCTATTTAGTATTTAGGTAATATTGGGGGCAGACTCGCGGCGCAAGCAAGTACTGCGCAAGTAGTTTTTTTTATTCTTTTTTTTTTTGCACTGCTCGAAATTGTACTCCATAAACCATAAACAGTATGATTTACGACAGGTTCATAAAGTAGTACGTAGTATTGTATTTAATTTGCTTTTTCTGTCATATCGGCAACAATAAATATGTTTCAGTCAGCGTTACCTCTGCCCCCAGTGGCGTAAGTAAAACACGTACAGAAGCATGCAGCAAACACCTCGAACCGTCGTGCAAAACATCCAGCTCGGAATCACGGCATTTACAGTCAAATTAAATTTACGATCCCTTCGGAAGAACCTGCCGGAAGTGAAACGTTTTCGACCTTCGTATATATAAAGTATTAATATCTCTGAAACTTGGCTCCTATCGCATGCAACCACTTTAACGAAGTTTCAAAATAGATTACGTACAAAAGGGTCACCGAAAAAGCGTCAGGGTACACCCAAGTCACCCAACGATTGTGGGTACTGTCCATATTAATGGATTTAAGTTTATGGTACTGTCTTTGTCTTTGCAGCTACAGTCTACACGGTTACTTCTGGAGGGGGAGGGGGGATACAAAATTAATTTAAAAAAAATTACTAATTGTAAGTCCCACACTCTTGGCCATAGTTTCTCGGAGCAAACTAACCGTCTTTCTATAGACATTCTAAATCGGGCTCTACTGCCCCCGCGACAGGAAATAGCTAATATACGTCAAACTAGATTGTATTTTTAAGTTCACGACGTACTTACCGCTAGTTACTTTGAAAAGAGGTCTAACAATCTAATAACACATAAGGTGTGAATTTATGATAAACTTGCAACTTTTAGTGTCTTGCTGTTGCATCCTCAATACGAGTATACAGTAATAAGATTTCAAATGGTGAGCTAATACATTTTATTGTTTTTTTTTTCACATAAAAAAACTAATTCATTAAAAAATAGTTTAAATATACTATTAATTGTCATGCACATATTTTACGTGAATAAAATTGATAAATCATTTTATAAATAAATATTGCACTACTTTTAAGATTTTTAAGGACGCTTAACTTGCGCAGTATGTTCATAAGTTACTTGAAGCATGAAATAAACTTTACTTTATTTACGCTATGATGATACATAATGTAAAATTAAATTAAACTGTTAAAATATGTTAGGAAATTCAGGGAAGGAAGTTTTTTTTTTTTTAATGTACAGTATTTTGAACAATGTAAAATATAGAGCAATTAATTAGCAGAGCATTAGTGCATTATAAAAGTTGTTGGGTGCAGGAGCTGTTGCCTGCTTTCCCGGTGCGCTTGTGGTATGTAAGCAAGGCTGGCGTAACACCTTGCCGCTGTCTCGTCGTTTCGCTCTGGTGCCGCGGGGAGAAAGCTCATTAGTGGCGTCGTGCCGCTGGCTGATTTTGCAGCGGACCACGGGGGTGAGGTACAGGGGCGGCTCCAAGATTTGTTAAGATTGTTTACAAATCTTGGGCGGTTTTAGAATTGGTCAAAAATAAAATTTCATATTCTATGAAGATAAAAAAAAAATGGGCAACACCTGAGATTTGCATTTCTTAGGGTTCAAGGATCAGGAAAGGAGGAAGATAGTCCCTTTCGCTCTCTTATTACTTCCGACAATTATTAATTAAGTAGCAGCTAGATCACGTGATCCGAACCCGTCACGTGTCACGTCAAATTATAACACATCAGGAGGTCCATGGCCTCAAAACGAAGATAAAGGACGTGGCACGGCTAACATTTGGTCTCTCGACGTCTCAAATACTTTAACATGCAGTACTTTCAGTGTAGGGATGTGCTCATTTTCACTGCAATATTGAGTATATCTACAAAATAACAGTGGACTGTACTCCTATACTGTGCCTTATTCTAGAACTAATAACATTAATTTACATACGTATATAGTAAGTATACTATGTATATGTTGAAAACGGAAGACATGCATTTTTTACGTCCCCTATAGTTTAAAATGTATAAATAATTGAAATTACTAGATATTTATTTTTAAATCAAAATATACCCGTCAAAGGTTTTTATGCGACCGATACAACCCATGGCATGGTCTTGTGAAGAAATCAAATAAATGAAATGGTGTACTATCTCTCTCCTTAATCTATAATAAATTAGATTAAAAATCGTTTTGCTATGGCTGCAGCTAAATTGCAAGATTATTAAATTTATTGAAGAAATTTTAATTGAAGGATAAATTACATAAAAATGTATACAATTGTGCTCAAATCGCATCAGTTAGCAATGGACGATTTCGAATTCATACAGTGTGATTATTTTGAGCAGTCATGAATTATTTAAGCTATCATTTTGATCAATTTTTTATACTTTAATTAATGTGAAGGCTGCATGCTGCTGCTGCATCACAAAAGAGTAAACATATTAAACTTGAGCGAACAAATAGGGCATTGATTACGTGTATATAATGGTGCTGGGTTACAATACAATGAATGAATCATAACACGCATAAGAACTAAGAGAAGACAATGGAGGAACACAATTACAATTGTGTACTTATTGGTTATGAACACGTATATAATTGAGTGTTGACTTCATATTTATAGATTAATTAATTATAACAAGCTGGCTTTCTTTTCCATTAATTTTGACAGTTTTTACAATGCACGTTATTATTTTGTACTCTTCGTTTAATTTTTAATTATATTACAGATTATTGTTATCGATTTTTCTGTTTTTATTTAGCACTTCCAGTACTTCCACCTATTTGTGTTAGAATCAATATATAACAGAATCGAACTGCAAAATATCATCAGAGAAGCTTGTATTATTATAAGCAGGCTAGTCTATTCCCCATGTTAAATATGTCGTCAAGATTGGTTGCCTGCTTTTAGGGGTTATTCAAACTTTTCTACCTACTCTGTAGATGGAGTTACCGTCAGATTCTGTCGCAGGTGGTAACCACATGCGACGGGGGAGTTGAGGTGCATCATCCCCAACTTGCGCTGAGGCCGGGGGGTACTGACCGTGTTATTCTCCACTCCCGCTTGTTTGTTTAGTAAAGAAAAAGGAAGAAAAAACATTCATGCAAGCCATTAGCTGTCAAATCTAACCACAATTTATGATATCCCTTTTTTGACGAAATTAATTAATATATATACGATATTTTTTTTATTAAAATCAGGCGCAGAATAAAAAAATAATGCCAGCCCTTTTTTAAAATTTTCAATACGATGCTCCGATCGTATACATAGAGTTAATATTATCGCATAAAAAAAAAAAGTGGAACGAGTGATTCCACAATTGAAATGATGAAACAACTCCAAGTGAGTAAAAAGGGGGTCAAAATTGTTGAGTGCGTTGAAAATTTAATACGAAAATACGATAAAATTCATGAAGAAAAACTACCCTGAGCTTTATTCTCACGCCCACGTTTATACTTAACAAGAGAGCATATTTTATGATTACATAAATAATGTTGGCAAAATCATAATATATATATAATATTTTTTTTTATAATAATTGTATTAATTATAAAATGTTACTTTTACTTTTTAAAAAAAACTGTCCATTGTCTCTATGTTGTATCAATGTAGAGCCACAACAGAAATAAATAAATAAATATAATATCTATCAGCGCGTGTATATTGAATTCACGGTGGCAGATGATAGCCTCTGATGGTAATTTTTAAACGAGCAGTAAGCTACATCAAAATTTTTTTACTACATTTTATTTTATTTTATTAAAATTAAATAATGAATAGAATAAAATAATCATTTGTTATAAAAAATTTTCAAATTTCATAAATTATAACTTTATATATTTACTGATAAGTCTTATAAAAGTATAATTATTAGAGCGCGGAAAAAAATTAAAATTTTTTTCGAAAAATACAAAATAGGCGCCTAAAAAGTCAACTTATTTTTGGAAAATAGTCTACAAAAAAGACACTCGTTTTAAAAAATAGTCCATAAAAAATTCACTTTTTTTTTTAGAAACTGCAGCAAAAAGGCGTTTCAAAAGTGCTATTTAAAAGTTTTTTTTTATATTTCTTTACACAGACTGAAGTCTTTGTTTCTTTACTTCTTTACTTTTTTTTTTTTTTTTACAATACGAAAAAAAGAGCTGAAATGCACTAAAAATATGTCAAAAAGTCACAGAAAGTCATCTTTTGCCAAAATAGTCTAAAAATCCAAATATTGTCTAAATAGTATTTTTTTTTTATATAGGCTCATTTGAATCCACTTCCGGAGGTCGGTGGACTTCCTAAATGACAACAAAATAGTCCTCATGTGCACAAATAGGCAAAATGACTTTTCCGCGCTCTAATAATTATATACTTTACTATACTTATAGCAAATAAACTTTTTAATTTCTTTCTAAAATAGTATCATATCTTGTTTTTTTTTATTATTATTATTTAGAATTTTAAAATATTTTAAATTTAAAATAAATATAATGAAGTAATTTTTTTATTTTTATTAGCACGCGCATTTGAGATCTTTTGATACGTTGATCCGAAATCATATAATTATATGTAAGCAGAAAAGTACTCAGTTCTCGAGTTCACAGTTCACATGCGTTTTATATATACGCATTTTTTTATGTTCTGGCAGCTAGGGTAAAGAATCTTCGGTCAGTTTTCAGTCAGATCCCCTCGAGCGCTTGCCCCCCTCCTCCTCTCTTTCTTCAGTCCGTAGCGACAAACTACAGCGCCCCAACCTCGTTTGGTTAATTTTTAAACCTCTTCAACCCCTAAGTGTTAAATGTAATGACAGCCTGCGCCATCTAAAAAGGAGGTAGAACCCTAGATCAGTGACGACAAAAATCCCTATAGCTCTAGAGTTATAGGTATTCTTTATTATATGTTATAAGCTACTCTGATGATTTGACGAAAAATTGCACTATACTATAACTCAGCCAGCCCCCATGAAACACATTCATTTACATACTGTGGCATTGAATATTAAAATTTAATGCACATAGTACCTTGTACTTGATGTCATTCAGGCGCAGATCCAGGGGGGGCTGGGGGGCTGCAGCCCCCCCGAAATTTTGGTTTTAACATGGGCAATATAGGCATTTCCCCCACTCCAATTTTTTTTTAACATTGGCCTTATGGAGGCAGCCCCCCCCCCCCCCCGATAATTTTTTTTCTGGATCCGCGCCTGATGTCATTGTTAATGTACCTTGCAGCTGATATCAAATTGTGCATTGACAATAAAAATAATACATTATTTGCATATTAAATACAGTAATTAATTTATTATACTTGACATCCATTCATCGTTTGATTATAATTTTATAGCTATAATAGGATCTGGGCACAAATCCAGAACTTATAAAAATACATGCATGGAGAACAGTAATAGACAATAATGGTTCCATTTTTTTATTTCATAATTAGAAAATATACATTAAATTAAGCTTTTCTGAATTTTTTCAGATTTTTTGGAGTGCGGGAACTAATTTTAAAAAAATATTTAAAATGTCTGAATTTGGGTGGTACACCTGATGAGACAACCGTGACGTCATCGACAGCCAATCACAGCAGCCGTGACATCATCAACAGCCAATCACAGCACGACAAATGACGTCACGGTTGTCCCATCAGGTGTACCACCTAAATTCAGGTATTTTAAATATTTTTTTAAAATTAGTTCCCGCACTCCAAAAAATCCGAAAAAATTCAGAAAAGCATAATTTTAGGTATAGTTTCTAATTATGAAATAAAAAAAAATGCAACCATTATTGTCTATTGCTTTTTACATAAACAAAAGAAAAAAAAACTATTGAAATAAAATCATTTATTAATTTCCTCAAAGGCAAGTCAGAAGAAAATGTAATAGATTATATATATATATATATATATATATATATATATATAATAATAATTTCAGTATATTATAAGCTAATAAATTTCACATACATTTTTTGCAAAAAAGAGATACTGAAATTTTTCTGAATTTAATGTTTTCTTCATTTTTTATTTTATTTACTTATTTATTTTTTATTTTAGGAAGGTTATTCGAAAACAATACGCGGAATACAAAATACCATCTTCGTAGACTGCAGTTTGGTGTAATTCTAATATAGCCAATGAATCCTTATGTCGAGTATTATGCCAATGAAAATATTAACAATGTTTAAAATACTGCATGAGAATGATTTTTTTTAGCAAATTAAATACTCTTGCTACCAAGAGGGTAAAGGCAAAATATCTCTAACAGTCTACAAATGGTAAAAGCTAGAACATTAGTAGTTATAGACTCGTATTGTTTTCTTTCGGCGTACACAAATTAGAAAATTTATAGATTAGACGCAGCTCCTGATTTTTTTTTTTTTTTTTTTTTTTTTTTTTTTTTAGATTGACCATCCAATATCATATTCCTGAATCAACTAACGCGTGATGTATATTTAAATTATATTATATAATATAATACAGGGTGTTTACTTTGATTTGAACGTTTTAAAGTGATAATTAAGGAAGGAAGTTCGATGGTAATATAGACATATCATACATCAAATTAAAGCTTACATTTTAACAGTTTCAAAACTTGCATCATAAATTACATGTGCGGACTTGTCTTTATTTGAGACGAAAAAGAAACAAAAATGAGCCGTTTTTTGGTTCAAATATCGGTGTTAACATGAAATTAACTGTTGAATCCTTCACTGGATTGCAAGGTTGGTGTGGGACTCATATGTAATGCGTTTGGTCAATTTTCCTTAGATCACCAAAGTAAAGCAACACAAGACTGTTTTGTGGTTGGATGGGTGACCATTTAAACAAAAATTGCACTTCTCCCATCCAGGGGTAACGCTTTTTACCATAATGTGGTTTCTCTACGAATTTTAACCATTCCATTTCTGTTTCTGGTTCATTGACAAAATTTGAAGATGCATGTGGCGTTCATCCTGACAAGTTTCCACGTTGCGATCAGTCACATTAAAATGCCATTTAATTTCATGTTACCACCGATATTTGAACAAAAAAACCGCTCATTTTTGTTTCTTTTTCGTCTCAAAAACAGACAAGTCCGCACATGTAATTTATGATACAAGTTTTGAAAATTTTAAAATGTAAGCTTTAATTTGATGTATGACATGTATATATTACCATCGAACTTCATTCCTTAATTATCACTTTAAAACGTTCAAATCAATGTAAACACCCTGCATATTTAAATTGGTTGACTATTTATTACCTAATATTTATAAATTTATATATGTTAGATATCAAATTATATATATAAAATTTCCATTCCAGCTACCATTTATTTATTGTTATACAGTTTGCTAGTAATTATATAATGCAGTCATTCCGTTGGTTCAAATCAATTACCGACACACAGAGAAATACGTCATATATTATGAGCATTACCACCGCGTTTACTTTGCCTTTATTAATCTGGTATATTGCGTTTTATAGACCTGCTGGCACTCGCTCTAGTTTACAAGTAGGATAATTATTGCGTCTTTAATTTTCACTCTGCATTACGTCAGTTCAAGTACCCAAGTCGTCGAGAGTGGGTGCAAAAAAATAAACGAGAACCGCCGAGTGCAAAATGACGCAAGTTCAGTTTCCTAAGATGGCTGCGCAACTCGCCCGCACAAACTATAAATAAAATATTATACACAGAACCTTTTATATCATAGACAAGTAATATTTATGTATTTTTTTTTTTTTTTTTCCTGAAGACATTACGCGGGTGTTTATTGTATTATACGGACTGCGAAGTGAATGTCGGGCTGGTCTGCGTTTTAAACACGAACAAGATAGTTTTTTTAAACCAGCTCCATTATTATACTGTTTTAAAACTGAACTATTCCAAAAGGGAAAAAAATAAAAATATATACATAAAAAAATTCTAAAAACTGGTCTTCCTTGTTTTTTTGAATATCTTAACTCGCATAAATAAATAATGCTATAAAAAAGGTTGTTTTTTAACTAAAAATATTATATATGTACTCTGTCGTAAAGAATTTATCCTTTTAAAGTAGTGAATTTTTTAATTTATATAAGTAAATTTAAGCTTAAATGCTAATTAATTTAACTAAAAGTAAATTTATTTTATATTTGGTGCCATGATAGTATAATGTTCATTTTCTACCTACGTTATGTACACAATTTTGTTTTATTTTTATATTTTATTTTTTCAATTTTTTAGTCAATGATATTTCCATGATTTACATGAGTGGAGAACGAAAATGACGGTAGAATAAATGACCCTGAAAGAGTTTCGATGATATACTGCTAATACGGTTTACAAATTTCTTCCGTTTGAGTTGCCCAAATTTTTGGTACCTGCTGACCCCGATAACGCCGCTACATCTGCCTATCGCTGCTGGTGGTGACCTCGCCTCGTCGGGCCAGCGCGACCCTCTGTGACCTTGCCAGCCCGCGGCTAGGTCGCTCCTGCGTAGCCGCCGTGCCTGCTAGGATAAATGGCCAGAATGGCCTTATCAAGCGCCGTGATCAGCGATTCAAGCGCTAGTATTTGGGGCCTTACCATTAGGAAGTATGTATGTAACCCGCGGCTACTTGGGACTGGGTCAACGCCAATGGATTTGTAAGCAATTTTGTGACCACGCATTTCTCTTTCAACATAATGAGGTAAATGTACCTGTCACGTTTAAAAAAACATTAACAAGATTTGTTATTCACCTGACCCAAAGACATAGGTTTGCATAAATTGTTTTAGAATCTAGTATTTGCATGTTTTTTACTACACGTACTTTTTCTTCCTTTTTTTTCGCTAATTGCCAGTAATCAATTTTGATGGCTGCCGTATTTCCCTTTCACAGTAATTTTAACCTGTCTGTTGTAGGTAGTGGAGAACACAGCAATAGAACGTTTTTAACGGTGTCTTTCCATGAATATAATAATATATCTTATTTTATTTAGTATCTATTCAATACATCAATCTGACATTGAATTTGATCCGATTATACTTAAGCAATAAAAATTTGTATTGTTTTCTATGTATAATCATATATACATTATGTTATAGTACTGCTAATTTTTTGAACCGATTGTGCCGTATTGCATTATTATAGTTTTTACTTTTCACCTTGACTTTTATTGTTTAGATAAAATTGGAAAACATAATTATATTACAGCTATCAATGCACGTTTATATTATTTTTCATAATATATATCTGTCTAGATTTTGGACATTGTGTGAATATAGCAAAGATAAGTTAACGATAAGATTTTTCAAAAGGAAAAAGGATATCTTATATCATGCACGTGTCGTTTTAAAATTAGGTGTTTGGGGGGTCCACCTAATCTACTTTTACTAATGTTTTGCACACAACCGTATTATAAATAATTGAGCAAATGCTGACGTTGGTATATAGTAAAAACAACGTGATCTATATAAATATTACAGCCTCAGGACAGAATTGAAAAAGCATGCGGAAAAAGACAAAAAAAAAACATAAGATTATATACGTTTATCAAGAACAATGAAGACAACTTTTCTTTTGTTAATTTTCTCAGTCGATGTATAACATTATATTTTTTGTTTGCTACTTTAATATATAATGAGCTGATAATAATGACTTCATTTCTTAAGGTAGAGATAATACAGATCAGCTGGCCCAATGCTAAAAAAATCCCATTCATAAAAATTATGAAAAAAATTTAAAATGTTCTCCTCTACATCCCCTATCAGTAGGTAAAATATCAGGTATACAAAAACGAGCTAGTTTTCGAGTTATTAATTTTTAAAGTTGACCAATTTAACATCGAAGTTCCATTTCTCCATGTTAAATTAGAGAACTTTAAAAATTATTTACTCGAAAACTAGCTCGTTTTTGTATACCTGATATTTTACCTACTGATAGGGGATGTAGAGGAGAACATTTTAAATTTTTTTCATAATTTTTATGAATGGGATTTTTTTAGCATTGGGCCAGTTGATCCGTATTATCTTTACCTTAAGTCTATTTTTACTTTTCAGGCTATATATTATTAATACTAGACATGTTTAAAACTTTTTACTAATACATAATTCAAAGATGAGTCTTACAATTGTTAGTCCCTTGTTTTCTTGGGGGACCTAAATTAAGACTAGAGCCCAGTTAAGACGGGAATGAGGGTGCATGGCGCCCCTGTCCACTAACACAGTAACAATTAATAATATATGTATATATTATAACATGACGCCTTATCCCTTACGGGGTAAGCCAGCAGCATTATTATACCTCCATAGTCCACAAATAGATCACCATCCTCCACAGTACTCGATTCTTTCATATACTTCATTGTTCATTTGCTTTAGAATTACTTGGTATATATACTGTATATATATAATATATATATGTATACTGTAGTGTATACAGTATATTATATTTTATATTATTATAATAAATATATATAGATATTGATCGATCGTTATGTCTGTCTGCAGTCTTATACGATACTCTTATTCTTATACATCAATCCCGTTAAGGTATAACCTGAGAATTTGTCTGTCAAGGTCAAGAGGCGTGGCTATAGTGGCAACACTGTTTGCATTGGAATGCGCATAAATTTTTAGGAGGGGGTGGTGACAACAGTCCTTGAGAACGTTGCCACATTTCTCATCACATACAGGAAACGATCATCGCCACGGTTCAAAATATATGAAAACAATTCAGAAAAATAGTCTAAAAAATTAGGTTTTAGTAAAAAAAAAAGTAAAAGAATCTGTTGTATAGTTTTTTTGCAATGCTAATTAACAAATTTAACATTGGAAGGATACAAAATTCTCATTTAAATAAATTAATTATAATTAAACCAACGGTTAAAAAATTCCGAAAAAATTCAGAGCTAATTTGACGATTGTTGTGAGTCCACCAAATTAATTTGAAGAAAATCTGTTGTAGCGAATTTTTCGTCCAAATTTCTCAGGTTAAGCCTTAAAGGGACTGAAATATCTTCCAAATGGGATTATAGGCCATACAACCGTGACAATATTATATAAATATTCCGGATATCCCCTATATAACGTAATTTAATTTATTTTCCTTCGTCGCTCATATGTGGCAACCTTAACAATGCTAATAACTTCTTATGTATATGAATATGTTTGTTATGTACGTATCTGTATAGATGAGGTTATGTGTAAGAATGGCTCAGTCTGAGCCAAACATCGCCTATAATAAAGAAATTATTCTATTCTATAGAGAGTGTGTGTGGTGCAGACTTAAGAAGGTATATATCGGCACGGCTATTGTCTATCTTGTACGCCAGACATACAGAATGATGTCAGCAATACAATAATGCACAATAATATGAAGAATCATAACGCGCGTTTCACTACTCCTCCAAACAATTTTAAATGCGCTTCATCTTATACACAATCTAAGTAACTATATAACAGATGTTGCTTATTTTCTTATATTATTAATATATATAATGTATTTTTTTGTATGCCATATAGTTTCGCCTAGAGAAATCTGTTAGGGCCGAGTGCGCACCGCCACCAACAACGGTGATAAATTTTTTAATATTTTCCCCGTTTGTTCCGCCACTTTCTCGTAGTAGTAGTGGGCTGTTGGCCAGTGAGCAAAGCGCGCTACTGGTCTGTGATCTAGTGACTGAGTGAAGTGGCCAGCTGGCTCCTTGGAGCACACATACATGCATGTACGGTTGTGGTAGTGACACTGTCAGTGTGATTTTATTAGTTTGAGTGACACGGCGTTGTGACGACGACTCAGGAATATTCGCCCCCACAAACACCGCTTCTTACTATCGAAGGATGACGAGAGGACCATTCATGCGGCAATTAACGGTAAATCATGCATCAACAAATCGGATTGCATATACACGTTACCTAATTCTATATTAACCACGCTTCATTCTTCTTTGTATTTTTTGGTATAACATTGTATTTTTTTTTATTTGGATTTAATTCACTGCGTACACAATAATTTATGCGTGCAGATTACTTGAAAATGGGCATTGTTATTTTTATTCGAGGCCTATTCGTCTACTGATTGATCCGTATTAGGTATCATAATAATATAATAATACGTGAATGGAGTGATTTTAGCTCGTTCACAATTTTCCAAATTTCATAATTTGTTAAATTTTTATGTTATTCTTTGTTCAAAACCATGAATAATTGCAATACTACACGCACAACGCGGGGTAAAGTGCGTGACAATTTCCGCAAATTAGACAAAATAATGAAAATATTCAACAAAAAATGTTTAGTTTGTTTTTATAGTTAATTCCGCAATATAATAAAAGTTTCATTTATAGAAATATTATGGTCAATGTACCAAGCCTCAATTAAAATGAACGGGAACTCGTTATTCATTCAGGCCTCACCAGAGCCACGTGCATAGCACTTTCACGATAAACGTTAAAAATTATTGCTTGAATTAATGGTACGAATAATCTTCAATATAAAAAATTGATGCATCAATTTTGTTATTGTATAAAAGGAAGGAGGAGTCAGTTTAAAAGGATGCAGCTTTCTGGTGCAGAATTGTTGTGCAGTGTGGCCAATGACTTTGTAAAAGCCAATTAATTCAAGGATCAAACAATATTTTCCCAGTATGCCTTGTATATAATATATATATTTAAGTATTAAGGACCACACCTGATTCTTGATTATTTGTATT
This sequence comes from Siphlonurus alternatus, assembly GCA_949825025.1. NCBI lineage: Eukaryota > Metazoa > Arthropoda > Insecta > Ephemeroptera > Siphlonuridae > Siphlonurus > Siphlonurus alternatus. The sequence goes on from OX463779.1 coordinate 23,118,785, forward strand.
TACAATCATAATATACCTTATATAAATAGCTCTTTCCAATCATGCTCATTGACTGTGCAGGAAATGAACAAATAGAAAAGTAGTTCAAATTAAAGAATGTGACTGAATGCCGACAATAGTGTGCGTGCAGCACCGTTGCTATGTTCAGTGCATTGGCAATGCCTGTCACGCATAGCCGCCTTGGACGTCACCATGCATGGTGCGACACTAACATCGATGTCGCTCGCCCATTACTTGCGGTAGTAGTCAACACCTCCATCACACTCCGCTCCATGCTTCTCAAACAGAATTAATAGTAATCTATCACATCACAACTAGTCAAATAATGATGGACTAATGGTCGTAATTCTGATGAGGAATAAGAGATGACGAATTTTGGGCTAGGGAAGATGACATAGAAGGATCTGTCACTTTTTAACTTCCCGTTTTTGCTTTGTTGTTGTATGATGTAGTACTAGAAACAGTGAATTATAGTATGCATATATTATTATTAATCTATTCATTCTGTATGATGAGTAAACTGGAAAACTGTCTTTAATTATAAAAATTTATCTGTACTTACATTCTGTATAGTAAATTTATTATATATGAAGGAAGAAAAAAAAAACGTACAGGCGTAATTAATTTATAGCACCTTGCGAAGAAAGCGTCTTTAGCGCAAAGTTAAGTATATTTTTAATATATATTTTGCATACTTTTGGAGATGCAAATTAACTTAAAATTATAATTATGATATTCATGAATGCTATAAGATACTTTTCTTTATAAACTTCGAAAGTTATATCCATGCAGGGAATTATATTTAAATATTTATTTATGCGAGTCGAAACGAAATAAATTTATCTTCTATGAGACCTTATATATAGCGTACACTATCTAAAATTAAAATAAAATATTATTAGCAAGTTATTATATTATATGTTGTCCTTCGCTAACGGTGTACTGTTTCTAATTTTTTTGTGACTTGACGTATTGTTGAGAACACTCGGACAACTTGCTGTCGTTTTCATTATACTTTCCAATCTGTGATGAAGCATGCAGTTGCACAGATTGCAAAATCGCACTGTAAAAAAAAAAAAAAAAAAGTTTAGCTTAGTTTCCGGGTACCCGAATACTATTTTGATTTCAGTATCATCGACCCAAACTTCTTGAGCATGCAACTCTAATAATATAATCATATCACTGTTGGATATAAATGTAATTAAGCAAATAACATTTATAGTAATAATAATTTAATAATACACGTATATTTAAATTAGTTTGTTTTGATGCTCCCACGCTGCATGTCATCTTATTAATGAGAAAAGTAGATTTGCATTTTTAATTAAGTGAAGCGATCCAGTAACTTTTATGTAGCTAAATATAATTATAGCAAAATTGTGTTTGTCACGTGTTGATACCTTGATACATCTTCATGATATAGCAAAGTGCATCTCGCAATCAATACTATTTATATGTGCTGTCGCAATCTGTATGTCTATCAATACCATATTGCAACTACAATGCCATTGTACCAGGAAGACAGTCGGCATTGTGAGAGTATACAATCTTATAGGCGGAGGTTTACTCTGTAATGATTCGAGACCCCGGGGGCAGTGAGCTCATCTCTGTTACAAGCAAGGCCGCCACCGTGCATGCAACCTGGGCCACCCCGTGGTTCGGCAAACCGGTCCGAAACACCACCCCAGGGCAGACCCAAGACCCCGGCATGCAGTGCCTCTAGCGGCCACCTGGCAAACAAGCTCCACCACGATCTGTTATCTGCACATATGATACTCGAACACGTTAGATAACAAGCTGTATTTGAGGTGAGAGCACGCGCATATAGAAACGTGAATACAAATTATACAAAAAAGAAACTGACAGTCAATTTGTAAGCGAAAGTAAGTATTTTAATTTAACTTTCTTAACTAATAATGATTAATATTTTATACATTATTTGTTTAATTGTATGATTATTAGAAATTAATATATTATTTTGAGCTATTTTGAGTTAAAGAAGACAAACAGAAAAACGATGGTTATTTTGCTTCCATCATGAAAACATGATGTGTTCGATGTTCTAGTCCGGTTGCTTGCACGCCGTATATGGTAGTAATAGGCGCAAGGTTGTGGCAGCAGCGCAGAGCAATTATAATACATAGGTGCAGGTCGAGCCTTCACGACGTCCACCTTGTTGCCCGCGGCCGACCCTGAGAAGTTAGCTAGCTGCTCGCGGTCGTGCCGTGTTTACCTCCTATCTGCATGCATGCAAGCTTGCCTGAGGTCGGCCTGACTATACATACAGATAGCCGGCACGAAGGCAACAACCAAGGGGCCTCGTCTCGCTAGGTGTATTAGTCTTCAGGTATTATGGCTTCAGTAGTAATATAGTGTGCATAGCATAATAAAGCAGGTATATAGTCATCACACTGTTGATTATAAGTTTTATATATCCGTGCGCTCACTCTCGATTCTTTAATGTTATGTGTAATTGCGGTTTTAAAAGGTTCTAATGTTGTGTAATTATACTAATATAATTTTATTGATACAGTGTGTTATAATGTCATTTCATATAAGTATGCATATAATAAATTATATCGTTAATTATTAGCTTGCATTGCACTGGAATGTTTTTCATTGATATTATAATAATATTATTATTCAAATTCAGGTTTGTTTGCCACAACTTAGAGATTAATTAACTAACTGAGCTGATGTAATTGACTAATTGTAATGGCGAAAGAAAATATAGCAAATATATTATATAGTAATTATAATATAATTAACCTTTTTGAAGAATAGTTATTAAATCAATTTATAACTCGTTCATTTTGATTAAAATTTTCAAATACAATATTGTGGACTATAATTAATAATGCAATGTGCTGGCTTTATCTTTTGATATTGTTATATTAATTGATATAACTTTCTTGTTATAAAATTATTATAACTTAATTGTGATACCAGCACGTAATAGAAATACTTTGTGTTGCTTTAAGAATTATTATCTTTTCATCCTCAGTGACGCAAATTATTTGCTATAAACAGACCTCGGTAGTCAACACTCGTAATGCAAATACAAAATATTGATAAGGTATAATAATTATATATTGTATTTTGTGTTTGGTTACATCATTCGCTATGCTGCCATTACCATCGTGTTGCAACTAACGTATTGAAGCGATTGTTGTAAATGTTTCTCAATATTTACTCTGATATAATATACTGTACACTGTAAGAGTCACGGGGTTGAGTGACAACTTAATGTTCATATTTAAAAATATATACTTAATATAAATATATATATATATATATATATATATATATATATATATATATATATATATATATAAATAATATATGTATGTATTAGAGACAGCAAATTAAATATAGAAACACTGACACTATAATTTTTTTTTTAATAATTTCGCTCACAATCTAAAATTTAAATTAAGCCATAAATTTATTTAAAACAAGTGTTTTACTTTAAATTTCTTTATTCAATACAAGAATAGAATATCAATCCTTTGATTACACAGTACTTTCATGAAAATACCCAAACATTACATTTTTATATGCTAGTTTTGTTAGTTATATCTTGTGTTTTTTAAATCAGAATCCATCCATGTGCCACAAAGTCCAATGTCCAGTGTCAGTATATCAATAGATTCTACTCCATCATCCATGTGATGATTTCTCGCTACCAGGCTCGGATCCAGCGCTGCAGGTCCCCCTCCCACCCCCCCGAAATGTTGGATTTAACATGAACAATATAGGCATTTACCCCACTCCACTATTTTTTTTAACATTGGCACTATGGAGGCGCCCCCCCCCCCTGATTTTTTGTCAGAGTCCGCGCCTGCTCGCTACCGTCATGATGCAATTGTTGAGCTATGTTATTTCTTTGTGTGACATCACGTCTCCACGCAAGCTCCTTTTACTCGCCATGCAGCTATAGTGTACAGGATTCAATGAATGTCACGGTGCATACAGTATGGGCACCGCTTCGCGTTGTCAGCAAGCGTAACAAGCAGTATAACTATATACTTTATTACTGCTGTGTCACTTACTTCCAGCCAATGTGCCGCCTGCTATTAGCTCTTTCAGCTGATAAACACTATCTTATCTCGGAATCACTCGATCCACACACAAAACACACTCTCAACTTAAAGGCAAGCGTAATACGTATATCATATAATTTATATAGGTATATTGCAATTTACCTGAGTTTGCTTTAAAAAAAAAATGTTGACGCAGAGATTTTTAATATCTGAGGTTTAATTGTAAGGAGATTACATAATTAAATTGCTGACGAAAGTGCATGCATGTAAAATCTTAAAAGCGCTATACGAAGCAGCGTTATACCGGGTAATTAAGTAATTAACTTTATTTTTTTCATAGTTACTTAGAAAGATGAAGCTTGTAAACATAATATAATTACAATAAACATATTGTACCCGAGGTAGTGTCCACAGTTATATAGTTCAGTGTGTCCAGCAGGTGACTGATAAAGCAGGACCTCCTTGGGTGATAAAAATAAGTTACTGGAAAAAGTCAGTTAGTTAGCTTGTTTTGTCATAGAAGCTTTCATACAAAACCAGCATGCAACCTAGCCGAGTAGTGATCACACCTGATTTTTTTTTTTTTTTTTTTTTTTAGGGTCTGTCTTGCATCCTATTATTTTTGTTCCTCATTCTCACAAAATAGTCGTTCTCCTGATGTTGTAAACGTATTTTAAATTGTATAACTATTATACAAAATATACGTTATAGAGAAATCTGAGGTACCTATAGACAAAAAAAAATGTATGAAGTAATTAATATATCCACCAGTTTCTAAAATTCATTGTTTGTTATTATGCAAAGAAAATCTCTCAGTTTTCTTTCTGATGTTTAGTTTTTATTTTATAGATGTAAATTTATGCAGTGAATATATATAAAAAATTTACATATTAGCCTACTTATCGATCCTACGATTAGATAACAATAAAAAAAAACTGTTTACTTTTTTTGAAGTTTTGAACGATAAATTAAGAAAGCCGAAATGTAGACCACGACGCATTGCTGGAAGTGCGTGTGCGTGATTGTATCAGCCCGCACTACCGGTGTCGATACCCATCGTCTTAATATTACTCATCTTCCGGTTTGTCTTTACTGAAAGAAAGTGTTTGATCGACCAAGTCTGCCCCACATTTTTGAGAACGCATTATAATTTTTACCAGATAATAAAATATAGCAGAGTGCATAACCATGCATGCATGATTTTTTTTATATACAGTAGTACTTAAACTGCATGATGATAAATTTATTTTGTGTCTCTATCCCTAAATAATCGAGATAAAACATACCATGACGTTTTAATCATAGATAGGTGTTTAAGATTTGATATACAAACACACATAGGTAGGACAACGTGTTAAACTTCAAATTTGAGGGTGCATAGATCTGCAGTAAAAAAAAAAGTGGCATGCAGGTTGTCGAGTAACATTTCAATCCATTTCAATTCAATTCATGTATTTATATAATTATATTTTCAGAGAAAATTAAGGACAGGACTCGTTTTTATTTTGAAATAATATAAGCATTGACCATTAAAAATTAAGAGTCGTATAATATTATATTTTTTAGATTTCATTTGCTTATTTGGAGGGCAGGGGGAAGGCAGTTTTAATCGCTTTATTAATCTTTAATTATATATAAGAGTCTGTACTGTTATATTGATCTATAACTTAATTGACATGTGCATATCGCCAGCTTAATTCACAGCAGGCAGAAATCACCGCTTATCCAGCGGCGAGCAAAGATAAGAGACAATCTCGGCCACCTGTCAACGCTCTTACATGGAGATGTTTACCATCAAGTTGCCCTTTTGCTTGCAGGCCATGGAGGACCTACGTGACTACTGGGCAGAGTACAGCCAAGCTCCACGCCCCCCTGATCACGCCCACGAGCCTGCCAGCTTGCAGGATGGAGCTCTAAGTTGGGAGGAGGGTAAGATAACTACCGATAAAAAAAAAATGTGCTAACGCTATCATACAATAAACATAAAAATAATATTATCCTTTGTTAATAATTCTGCATTAGACGCGATCATAATTAAATATATAAATACATATACATGTAGTATACGGGAGTTAATTTTTATGTTTTGGGTAGCACGGAGATGCCCGAAGCCACCCGAAGATCTTCCGGGTGTAGGCAGAAACCCCTAAAATCCTATGCTGTGCGGGTTAACTCTTTTTTAATAACAGTTTTGGTCGCCAAATATTTTTCTTCAGTTCTTCTTGTCACCAATGTATGAAAGAAAATTTTAAGAAAAATTATGCGAATAGCCAGGAGAAATTAATTTCGAGACGAACTAGAGAAATTAATTTCGAGACCAACTTTAGCACGTATCTGCTATGCCGCTGACAATGTTTTGCCTACAAAATCGTGACGTCATATTATTTTATGACGGAAAAGACCCGTAAAATAAGATATTATACACTTAATTTTATTAGAAACGAACATTTCAATGTCCTATCTGTTAACATACGTTTGACTTTGAGATTACTTAAAATTTATGGTTTAAATTTTCCGAAATTTTATTTTATTATTATTATAATAATATATATTTAATTATATAAAATATTATGGTTGTTATTTATTTATTAATTTATTTATTTATTTTTAGTAAATTTACTTATATTTTTATTATTTTTTAGTTTGTATACTGTCATGAAAATAAAGTTTATGCAATACCTTACAAATATTCCCTTAATTCTTGCTAACTCCAATACACTTTATTATATTGTTGCTCTGCAAAGGACAACATTGTTGATGAAATGTTGTTAATGTTGTATGTTTGCACAGGGGAACAAGAAGAGGCATGGCTTCTAGCTGCTGGTCTACCTCAGCTGGCTGGTCCGTGGAGAGCAGGCCGCGAGTTGTCAGGCTCAGAACTTGCTCAAGCTCTTCGCCGTTTGCCACCTCACCAAGCGGAGACAGTGAGGCGCCGCGTGGCCAGCTTGAACCATACCGTTGCTCGGCGCAGAGCTCGTCCTGGCCGACCTGCTCGCAATACACCACACATCCGCGATGTCTTCTCTGTGCCACCTCCAGGCATGCCGGCCTCACTGCCCCCAGGAAGGAGTAGTGGGGACTCCGGGACTTCATCCCACAATAACCCAAGTCTTGTGCAGCTCATGTCTCTACCTGCACCAGGCACAAGGCCACCAGCACGACGTGTCGCCTCAGCTTCTTCTCCAACAGGTAAGTCAATGAGATGGACTTAAACTAGATTTTTTATAATTTTATTATGTATAATATTGTTTAACCATGAATTATCTTATTTGCAACCTTAATCTTATGAAATATTGTAATATTACACAATCTTCAGTTAAAAATGTACAATGAGGAGATGACAGTAAGAATGATTTTCCAGATATCACTGATGATGCATCTGCAAGGTTCGATCTGTTCGGTCCAGGTCAGGCACGTGAGGTGGCAGGAGACTCGGGTAAGTCAACATATGATCAGCTCTGCTTCTTGTGTATAGAATTACCGTACTTATGTCAGTGGTGTTTTACTGAACATAATTACTCAGAAATACTCACTGTCAGATACTTCTCAGATTTTAGTTTTAAGATTATTCGAAATTGAATGTGAACTTCAGATATTTAGTTTTAATATAAATGTAATGAAATTCACACTTATTATTATACTATCCAAGTTTTTCTATTAAACTGTAACAATAGTCTATTATTTTCTATATTTAATAATTTGAATGGATCGAACTATCAATTTATTGTTATTTCACTGATATAAATGTAAGTATTGTGATTGCTATCTCTGATTACACAGAGGGTGTGCTGATTGTTGGCTACCAACGTCTGGGCACGCTGACTCCTCGTTCTCGTGAACGTCGCAGCGGCAGTGACCCCACCTCAGAATGTGGCAGCCTCCGCATCAAGAGGTAAGTTCCCATCTGCCTGCCTTGCCTGGCCCAAACTAACTGGTGGTCTTGCAGTGGCTCGGAAATGGCAGAGCGAGCCCAGCCCTACCTCGGGGGCAACTTCCTTCTTCCTGTCCTGCCCGTGAGACGAGCATCCTCGCAGGGACATCTCGCCTCAGAAGAAGCCAAGATGGCAGTCGAGGCTGAGGTGAGTTACATCTGTGTAACTGTGCGTCTTCAAAATATTCAACTGGAGTGTTTTTACTTTGTTTTTAAAAGTAAAAGAAATCATCCATGTTTAATTATATTGTCAATCATTTTACCGATTTTTTAATTATTCACTGTTGGTGTTTAAAATTTAATTAAAATACCTGAATGTAATGATGTTTTCTCTATGTCTGTCTGCTTGGTGCAGTGGCACAAGTGGGCGAGTGGACCTGCTGTGGTGGAGGACGAGGCCGGTGCGGAGGCGCGGCTGGGACGTACCTGCTTCGAGGGCCTTGCAGAGGAGGACCGAGCCCGCCTGCGTCCCCTGCTGCTGCTGGAGGCCACCGCCCTGCTGGATCACTGCGGAGCCCCAGGACCCAAACTCAAGCCTGCCAAGAAGAAGAGACGAGACGGTGCGTCCATGAATTGAATTAAAACTTTTCATTCCATGCAACAACCGATGATTCATATTTTGAGTTTTGTTGCAACAATAGTATGAATATTTTGCCTCATGGTACAAAGCTCACTTGTTCACTTGGAAGTGAAAAATATTATTTGTCCATTGCTGTATTAGCAAAGTTAGCACAAAAAAATAATAATAATAAGTTTCACTTTATATCATGTTTTTCTACTAACATGTTGGTTTATTAATAATTTTTTCTAATTTTGTAAAACTCTGTAAGTGCTTATTAACGCAACTTGTACCATAGAGATATTGACAGGTAGAACTCACATTGTGTTGTCAATGATTCCTTCTACAGCTACAGTGGAGTATTGTCCTCAATTTTTTTTATTGCAGAAATGGATAGAGCGTGCAAAGTTATGCTACCCTGATTTTTTTCAGATTTTTTTGAGACCTGGAACTATTTTTAAAAAATTATTGAAAGTCCTTTTTGTGACGTCACACGGCGGCAAGTCCTATCTTTTTCTTAAGGAGCGGCGTCTCGTGACGTCACGAAAAGGACTTTCAATAATTTTTTAAAAATAGTTCCCGGGCTCTAAAAAATCTGAAAAAAATCAGGGTAGCATAACTTTGCACCCTCTATCCATTTCTGCAATAAAAAAAATTGAGGACAATACTCTGTTCTGTAATATCATCCTTTTCTTGAAACTGAATAACAAAAGGTTAATATTTCCTCCTTGTAATTTTTAGAGCCAAGCAACACTGCCGTCTTTGGTGTGTCGCTAGCTTCATTGCTGGAACGAGACCGCCAACTACCAGGATGTGCAGACCTCAACATGCCACTCGTCCTACAGAAGGTGAGAATTTTGGAAGGATAAAAATTATTTGCCGATTATTATTTGAAACTTAATTTTCAGTTTTCGTTTTCTATAATTATCATAGTCTGTGACTTTAAGGCTTGTAAAATAACTACTGTACAACAAATTTAGAAGGAATTTAATGAAAATGAGATGGAATAAGATTGGTATGGAAGGGTTAAATTTCCGTAAATTTTGCTTTAATTGGGAGGCGATGTTCCATGTTCTTATTCCCTTTTTTACACCTTATATGTCCCATGTGTCCAGCTGCTGCACTTGTTGGAGCGAGAGTCTTGCCTGCGGGAAGAGGGGCTGCTGAGAGTGCCTGGTAGTCGAGCCAGGGCAGATACAGCTGGGCTGGCTCTGCAGACAGAGTTCTACGGACCTCACCGTGAAGAGCGAGCTCTGCGAGCCCTAGAGACCCTGGGGGCCCACGAGTTGGGGGCTCTGCTTAAGAGGTTTTTACGAGAACTACCACAACCACTGCTCACCACAACCCTGCTTGATTGTTTCTACCATTGCCATGGTAAGATCACCAGATTTTTATATAAAAAAAAATCAAAGGTAACAATTTTATTTTTGTAAAACAATAGGTACCGGTATATGAACTTACAGTATAAACAGATAACTGCATTTTAAAATATTGATTCAACTCTTGAAAATATGTTTAATTATTTTTGCCTAGTTTTTTTACTGTTAATACATCTTGATTCATAAAGTTAAACCAACAACGTGTTTAATCTGTGTCTCAGCTCTAGCTAAGGAAGAGGAACGAGAGAGGGCGCTACGTCTCCTGGCACTGTTGCTGCCTGCCGAGGAACGTCACGTTCTGCGAGCTCTGCTAGAGTTTCTGGGCCACGTGGCGGAGCAGGAAGCTTATAACAAGATGTCTCTCAACAATGTGGCCATGATCTTTGCACCTAATCTCTTCCCACCAGCCTGGTTGCAAAAGTCTGCAAGCACAGACTCAGAGGAGCACCTCGCACAGCAGGTATGTGGATAATGGGTGATAAGCTTAAACATAGTAATTAATTTTTATTTTACCACTCGCCAAAACTGTTGCTAACAAACATCAGTGTTTTTTTTTTTTTTTTTTTTTTTTTTTTTTTTTCAGTGAATTGTTTTTAATTGTTTCAATATTATAATTGAAATATATGCTAAAACAATTTGCATGACACTATATATTATCCACCAGCAACAATACAACTATGCTACAAGTCAGACAATGATGAGATTTCTGTGTACAGGTGCAAGTTGCGGCCCATAGCTGCCGGTTAGTGCAGCTGATGGTTCAGGCTGGCCCTCGGCTATGGAGCGTGCCCCCAGAACTGGTGCGTCAGCTGAGGCAGCAGTACGAGGCAGAGCGCTTCCAGGTGGCGCCACACAGCCTCAAGGAGAACAGCAAGCCAGTGAGTTAGAATCACTTTGGTTGATAATCTTTTACTAACTTTAAATTATTGTATTAATGCAAAATATAAATTATCTCCACACCGTGACAAAAAGATATCCACTAGAACTCCTGTAAATTAAATTTTATTTGATAACTCTAAGAATAAAACAAATAAATTAAAATGTAACTATGTGTATATACTATATATATGACAGCAATGTTCCTTATTTTGGGTTGAGACTTAAGTTAGTTTAATTGAATTATCTATGTAAAGAATTTTCATTGTTTCAATTTTGCATACAGTACATATTATACATATTAAAATTCTAATTTCTAGAAAGTTGCACTTGTTAATGTTATTTTCTCTTTATCACTTGCTGATTACAGGTTTGTGTTTAGTAAAAAACTCTTGATTAATCAGTTAAGTAGACAAATGTTTGTATTATTTGCATCCATGACAGTCATTAAGTGGTCAGAGACTTTCACTTAATGATCAGATCTGCTTATAATCATTCATCTCAAGATGATCTAGGTGTTCCAAAACAGTAGTTTCTTGTATTTTGTGCAATGAAATTTCAGTTTTTATACAATTCTATCAAAATTTGAACTTTCATTTTCTGTAACCAGTCACAAATGACTTTGTGAACTTAAATTTTTGATGTTCCAAAATTTTCTCTAATTATTGATCTGCAATCTTTAAATAAAAATCTAACTGGATAGTATATCTTCTTATCTTGTATATTTGAATAAAAATAGCAAAATTATTAATTTATAAGTTTTATTTGTTTATTTAATTTCTAAGTTTGTGTTGCGTTGTGAACTTTTACTAAAAAAAATGTGATTATAAATCAAAACCTCATTTTAATTGTGTGCAGTGTATGATTGCAGTTGTAAATATGTGTCTATAAGTGATTTGAAATTGTGAATTTAATGAATGGCATACAATACTAAACTAACAATTAAAGAATTTTCCTCATAATTTATCAGTAAAAGGTATTGATGATCAATTAATTAATAAAAAATTATTAAATTTACTGTAGTTCTTCTTTGATTTTATTACTGTATTTATAATCAGCTGACTAAAAGTGTGCCTGATTTGGTCCAGATGAGAAAGCTGCTTGGCCGACGCCCACCCCCTCGAGAGGCAATTGTGCGTGTGGTGGAGAACGAGGTTGACTTCCAGGAGGGTGTTGTCCGAATTCATGCCCCGCAGTTCCGCCTCACAGAATTTCCCGTGCAGCTCAATGACATCACCACTGCACGAGACGTCCTGCTCAGGTAGGCTTCTCTCACCATGCAATGTCATTGGTTTAGTTTGAGACGCTCAGCTGTCATTGTTGAAGTATAAACTACACACTTTAGCAAGCAACTCTCTTGATTGTTTTACCACGAAAAAGAGTCATTTGAGATTATTTTCTAAAATGTGAATATCAGGAAAAACCACTTATAACACTTGGTTGCAGGGTGGTTGAGGAGGCCAATGCTCAGCCAGAAGCCCCTAGCAGCGCTCCGGCCGGCCAGCACCTCAAGCTGCGACGACAGGATGCTCGAGCACGTGCCCTGTGTGAGCTTGCTCCTAACGGCAATCTAAGCTGCCTGCTAGCCTCCGCAGAGCCAACTACTGCACTGCAGACCCACTCACTGTATGAGAGAGGCGGCAATATAGGTGAGATAATTTCACTGCATGTTATTTGTCTTTCATATCACAGTTATTGATGCTATAACTCATCAGTAATTCTTGACTTTACTTTTGCATTTATTTTAGTAGCAATTTGTGGTAAAGAAATTCTTAATTTGAACATGCTGAAACCTTGTCTATAAAAAAAAAAAAGAGTACAGTAATAATAAAAGAATATAGTTACTGTAAATCAAATTTGACTATTCATGAATTAAGTTAGAAAAAAAATAAATCATGTCCAAATTTAGAGAATTTATGCTTAAATTTTATTTATCTTGATTAGTCGTTGCAAATTTTTGTGTACCTTACTAACTGAGAGTTTTGTTGTACAGGCCAACGTCAGATCGAGCACAGTGCGCGTCTGCTGTCAGTGTACCGAGAGAACCCAAACGCTCAGTGGGTGATCGTTTGCCACCACCGTAACGGGCTACCTGCCTCTTGACTGGGCCCCCACTCTGGTACGTCAAGCTAATGCTTGACACCCCACCAATCTCTTGTGCTCCCTATAGAGCTCTCAAGGGAATCTTGTATAGTACTGTTTTCAAAAGAGTCAGTCATCTTAACTTTGTTTGAGCTGTAAATAGCATTATTTGAAGACTTACAGGTGCTGAAATATCTTCACACTCTTTGTTTTTACAGACAAGTTCATTATAGTTCCTGCTACTGCTATCATTTGGCCAGTCTATCATGTATATTATATATTTGTTGCTTTTTTTTATGCTCAACTAATGTTTACGTATATTTTTACATTTATTTAAAATAAATGTATGCTTATAGCTTAAATTTTTATGTCCACTAAAAATATTGTAACTTTTATTTTATTTGGGTGTATTTATTATAACCGTAAAGTGTCTTGCTATATGAACCAGTGAAAAGTTTCTCCTGTCCAAGTCACCAAAGATACGAAGATAAATAAATAAAGTTTTTCGTTCATTAAAGCGTAACGTTACATCATTATTTTAAACTGCAATATCTTAAGTTTGTTGTACTTTATATACTATTTTGAAGATCAGATGCAAAATTATTCTGATGAAATGAGGCTGTCTGCCACGAAAATGGACAACAAAAATTGCAATAAGAGATACATTCCTAATAGCACCTAAAATATATATCTGTTATTAAGGTAGAGATAACGCCGAACAGCTGTTCGACGTACTCTCCTCTGATTAACATGTAAACCTTAGCAAATTCACAAAAATTCTGAAATTTTTTTGAGAGACAGATATTAGTGCCTAAAAGCCATAGAAAAAATTTCAAAACAATTTAACAGCCGATTTTTTTTAATAATTTTGCTTAATTTTCAGCATAGGGCTTTCCCATGGAGAGACAAACTAAGAACTTAATTAAAAAAAATCGGCCCGTTAAATTGTTTTGCAACTTTTTTTATTGCTATATCTGCCTCTCAAAAAAATTTCAGAATTTTTGTGAATTTGCTAAGGTTTACATCTTAAATCAAATGGGGGAGTACGTCAAACAGCTGTTCGGCATTATCTCTACCTTAAACACAAAAATAACCTCTATTTAGAAAAGGTGCTTGTCTTGTGACAAAAAAAAATATATATATGTTGTACATCTTTAATTTTGTTCTGTATTTAATTTTGTATAAAGTAATATAACGCATTACACTGTGTTTTTAACAATGTGTCCAGGGTTTTGTGTATAAGATATTGAAATAAAGTGCAATTGTACAATAAAAAATTATTAATTTTATATATGACATTTTCTGAAGATGGCAATGCAGCTATGAATCCATGAATAGATGAAATTTTATTAAGAGGGGACCAGATATGAAATTTCTCATTTCCAAATGTTCTCTGAATCTTCTCTTCCATAATGCACACAATTTAAGGTATAATATATAGAGAGAATAAAATGAGCTTATAATAATACAACAGTATAAAGAATGAAATAAAAACTTTTAATCAATATAATATATTTACAAGTTAAAACAGCAGAGATATGAAACATTGTTTTTTTCATCCTTTGCATTTACTGTTCAGCATCAGTAGATAATTTAATTTCTATGTGTAATCTATAATGTGTTACATAGTAGCTGCATTTTTTTTTTTTTTTTTTTTTTTTTTTTTCTTCGGCTGGTTATATTATAGAGCGGATATAACCTACAACCATATACATGTACCTAAGATAATCATAGAACAGTTGCATTTTATATGCATTCTGGTATGTACAGATATGAGCGTATAAAATTGGAACAGGAACACATTGGTAAGAATCTTACTAATATATATTATTCCAATTTTATCCTCTCATATCTGTACAGAAAGGTATAGCAGAGATTTTGATGTGAAATATTTCAATACAGTATAAATTAATGCTAATGAATCAAATAACAAAGCATCAAATACTAAAATCATTAAAATACTGAACAACTTGCTTATTTTACAAAAATTACATCAAGAATTAATGAAAATTTCTTGAAATATAATAATTGCGATAATACCAAAAAAAAAAATCAGATACACATTATATAGACAATTTTATGTAAGTTGTGATGGAAGCTATTATGCTCCTCACATCATCTGAAAATATGTACTTTTGTAATGTTGGGCCAATTTGAAGTACAGTAATACGACAGATACCAATTACAAATATAATCTAGCAATGTACACCTCGGGGGAGAAAGCACGAAATTTACCCCGACCTGCTCCTCAATACGAAGAGATGCAGATTTACGATTTTGGGAGAGGTAACAAAAGCATCCAGTCTAGCCATTAACGAAACGTTCTAGTTCACCATGACTCCACAGGTTGCAAGGCATCACCCCCAATCTTGGCAGGGGTAAAGTTTGTGGTATCCCGAGGTGTAATGTACATTTAGAATGTAGTAAACAGGTAATACCAACGATCCAATGGGAGATATGAAGTAGAGTGTTTGCACAATTGTTAAGGTTAACTACTATTATACAAAATTATCTACTGTATATTATACATCCCAATACAGAAATGCAAATACGCACAACCTTGCTGCAGATCAAAAGATAAGTAAGTTGCAAATTGTCACCAAATTCTTATTAATTATGGCTGACAGATTTAGACCTTCAGGTATATTTTTTCACCTGGCCACCAGTGTAAATATAGACATACTCCCACTCTATACAGTTCACCAAATGAAAGCTTACTTCCAAGACAGAATTAAGCCATATTTTTTTCTGCTACTTTTCTGGGAGTCATCATTTGTTGAAAAGAAAATGCTTTTCATTGCATGTCAGTAAAACAATTAAAGATCTGTCTTCAAGGAAAATAAATGCTTAATTTTAACCACTCTAATATTAAAGGAAACTGACAATAGTGGGATGGCGGGTATTAAAAAAGGACTGTAAATAGCAAAACTTGTACCGCAGATATTTATCCAGAGTTAGATTGATTGCTAAATACTCTAAAAGTATTTAGAATTTTAAGTGTTTGAAACTAATTATTAGAGATACATTTAACATAGAATTAGTAGGCCTTTTTAGGACCCTGTCATCTACTATGTTTTAACACACTATTTACATAACTTTTAGGATAAAATTGGTGAAAGTCCTTTGTGAATAGCCCCCAAATGTTGCTGATGAAATGCATAAAGTGATGTTGATCTGAACTCAAAGCTACATTATATAAATCAGTCTCTTTTTATTTTTAAATAAAAAAAAATGCATATATGATATTGTGTGATATACTTATTATTCCTCTGAATATTAAAACTGATGCATGCCATATTGCTTTCGTACTTCTATTTTTATATGTTGTTCCTTCATAAATAATTATAGTTGCGCACAAATGACTTAAACGATTAGTGAAAAAGCAGTACAGATTGTAGTTAGTACCATATAAAATTAAGATGAGTTTATGACTTCGATATATTTGTGATAAAAAAAAATGATGAAATAAAATCTGAAAAATTCCAGCTGGTAGACTGGTGGAGCAAACACACATCCTCTGAGATGATGTAGCAGAGCAGACTTGAGCAGGTCCTGGCCTGACGGTGGTGGGCAGGGAGATCAACTGCGATTGTGCCTGTTGCCCTCACCCCGGCGGTGGTCGTCCTTGAATTCGTCCATTGCACGACGGCGTGCCAGCAACTCAGGGTCGTCGCCCTCCTCCTGACGCTCTCGCACCTCAGCCTCCTCTTCCTCTGTGGTGGGCGTAGGAGTTGCACCCGCATGGGACGAGCAGCCTCCTGGGAACCTGCACAGAGAAACAATCTTTAGACAAAAATATTACTATAATTATCCCCCTTTTAAAGGAGGACTCCTCAGCTTTAACAACGTATTTTCTATTTAAACTAATCGTAAAATTGAATAATTGTAGGGAAATTAAAATGGTGATAAGTTTTTCGAAGCCTAGAAAACAAAAAGTTAACTTATTAACTAGTATGTATGTGGCAACCCTGTTGAATGTATTAGTTAACAGAGTGCGCGCGCAACTGCTATACTCGTCCACTTCAATGCGCAGTTGCCACATTTGTTTGATAAATATTTCAATATAGTTACTAAGTTAATTTTTTTTTTTTCTAGGCTAAGAAAAACTTATCAATTGATGTTTTAATTTCCCTATAATTATTCAGTTTCACGGTTAGTTTAAGTAGAAAATATGTTGTTGGACCCGCGGACACCCTTTAATACCTTTTTAAATTTAGAATTAATGTGTTGATAATATGCATAAATACTGTACATACTGTAGACATAACACAGCAACAAGAACTAATTTATCATTAATTCATTAATTGGCATTGTCTTAGTCAATTTTCAGGATTGAAATTTTGCAGACAAAAATAATGCTGTATAAAAGCTACATTAAAGCTACATGTTCTGTACTTATTTTCTTGGCTATTACATTTCAATACTGTAGTTCAATGCACTTGCTAGAAGAGTACAAGCTGAGAAGATATTGGTTACAGTACGTATTTAGCTTTAGATTTCCAAATGGTGTCTACTTCTATGTATATAGTATAAACACAGGACTGGTGCTAACGTAAACCAAACTGGTATTTAATGTGAACCAAAAAATAATTTTAGAAGCACAAATATTATGTGGCAGTTCTCATTACATAGGTATTAAAATGGCAATAAAACATGCAGTGTAAACATATTTTCCTAAACCTTTTCTAAAAAAAAAAAACTCTGAAAATAAGGTTGGTTGGTATTTTGGGGCAATTGACACATTTTGGTCATGTATGCCCCCATAAGGAAATTATTCAAACCAAACACAAGCCAGAAGCCACTCACACTCCTTCTCTAACTCGCTGCTCATAGAACTCGTTGACGGTCATCACAGGCAGGCTGGGGTAGCCGGCTCCAAACACTTGCTTCATGGCTTCGTCTCGAGTGATGATTACTGGCTGCAGGGGCTTGCGAGGAGGTGGGCGGCGGCTCGGAGGACGCTGGCCTTCAGGAACCTGCAAGAATCATTTTCCCTAAGTTTCATTGCATCATCAAGTTACTATATTAGATCAAAAACATGTTGTATTACAAAGTTGTGATTAAAATTTAGAATCTAATTAGTATCTATAAGCTGCAATGAGTTTACATAATAAAATAGATAGGTAAACTGTGTTAGGAGATCAATGATACTGCCTGTAATCATATGTGTACCTGTACATGTGACATTAGTTCAATAATAATTATACTCTCTGATGAAAGAGAGATATATAAATATACAGTACATATATTATATAATAGCTATAGAAAAAAATATTTTGACTTGATCAATGTTTATTTATGTACAACCCAAATGTTCGAATAAAAATCATTATTATTTATTATTAATAATTTTTTTTTTCTAAATTTCAAAACCAAGGAAAAATATTGAAAGCAAACGTAAATAATTTATAAAGTTTTAAAACTGTCGGACTCATATAAATAAAAAAGAAGGGGGGAGGGGTGACAACTTCATTCTACTGATTAGTACTCTGATGCTTAAAAAAAATGTTTTTTTTTTCTTTACTTTTCTACAAATTGTTTGTTGCATCAAAATTACAAAATATTTGTACTGTATGACAAAAAAAAAATGTTGTTGTTTGTTTTTTCTTTGCTTTAACTGCACCCATTGTAGGGTAGAGGTCACAAGTGATGAATTTAACTTCCTGGCTCTTTGTGGGTTGATCTAGCTATGCTTAGGATTTTGTGAACTCAGGGCAGCCATGACCTAGCAATTTATCCCAGCATTCACCTGGTTGTGACTAAGGAAACCATGGAAACCTCAGTGAGGATGGTCGGCAATTGATGGAGGATGCCATGAATTACTTCCGGATGCATGAGTGGGTGTTCTTTAGCTAACAGCATGTGAAAAAGTTTGGCAGTGCCTGGGATCAAACACACGACCATCCGATTAAGAATCAGATGTGCATACCACTGCGTTAATTAAATCGCCGGTAAAAGCTAAATTTTAGCAAGGTATCAGCTAGACCACACCTAGATTTATAAGTGTAAAGCAAATTGGGCATGACGGCATGTCATTGTGCAGAGACCTCCGCGTCTTATGGCCAGAAATTTGACCAAGAATTTCAGAGCTTTGTGGAGTCTGAAGTGGTGCCGTTAGTATTCCTTGATCCAAGTAAGGGATCTGCCACCTAGTGGAGCATCTTGGAACTATTTATGTTGATACCTCGTAATGTTATTACTTATGGAATAAACCCGAATTTCAATTAGTGCTCTATCTCTGTCTCTAGAGTAATTCCTGGGGTTTAAATTTAATTGTATTACCTTCTTAAAACAATTTCTAATTTAAATTAAACTTATTTATTAGCTGTCAATGCCCCAATTTTGCTATAATGAATGAGATACGGATTGCATGTCGGCCTAGGGTTCTCGGTGAGCCGCCATTTTGGAGGCGAGACCAATATCATTATGTATACATTGGGATTATAAGTTTTATAGGCTAATATAGCGCAAAAGCAATACGTAAATGTGTTACACCAACGGCACCTTGCTCAGATCCCACCAAGCTCTGAAAATGTTGGTCAAATTTCTGGCCATAAGATACGGTCTCTGGTCATTATGTTGCCTTACATCATCCTCTAGGCCGCTGTCACGCTTGAGACGAGCCATGTGCTGGAGAATGTTCTTTTCCATGGCGAGAGAGCCCAGCTCATCAATGGCCTGGGATATGTTGGCACGCAGCAGAGCCTCGTGGTACTGCCGCACAACCTCGTCTTCCACACCTTCGCGGCCCACTGCCACTCGCAGCTCACCAAGACGCTGCTCCAAGTCCTTTTGCTCCTGGTGACGTCGAATCTTAGCATTTCGATTCTAAAAATTAATAAATAGGTTTATATATAGTTATCAAGTACCAAAATGTAAGTTATTTTTGTTGTCTTACTTGCACCATTGCTGCCAAATCTGGAGCTCTAGGTCCAGTGTTAGCTGCCTG
The DNA here is from genome assembly GCA_949825025.1 of Siphlonurus alternatus. NCBI lineage: Eukaryota > Metazoa > Arthropoda > Insecta > Ephemeroptera > Siphlonuridae > Siphlonurus > Siphlonurus alternatus. The sequence goes on from OX463779.1 coordinate 23,138,604, forward strand.
TATTGCAACCATCCTATTGTCAGGTGACTCGGGTGGATCATCTAGAATATTTGAAACCTCGTCATGCTCAACCACGCCATAATCTCGACATCGGCGCAGGAAGTCTTTGAAGTATGCCTCTGCCAGAAGCACTACTTCTAAACGGCCACTGGCATCTGCTGCAATCTGTAGGCTGAGGCGGCCTAGCAGTGCAGGAAGGAGTAGGTATCTGATATTAGCACTTGAAACCTCTTCTAAACTCTCGTTCCTGCTAAACATTCCTGCAGCTGACACAAGTCGTGTGCAATCTTCCAAGGCAGTGATGGCATGACGAACTTGAACCTACATAAACAACCACAAAAATCAATGCCCTTGAATTGACGATTAAATTAAATGAAACTTACTTGCACATTGCTGCTATTTGTTGCTTCTTTGCTTTGTGTAACAGCCTCTAAGCCATTAAAACCTTCGTCAAATAACTCGAACAGTTTTCGCTCCGGTATTACGTTCGGCTCCATCTTTAAATTTTATTATGACAGCTGTTTTTCGACTGTCATATTTGGTGGCAATCCAGGAAAGATTTAAAATATATGTCCATAAAATTAAAATGTTCCTAAAAAAAATATACAAACGAAAAGTTCCTCGATCAGAAAAACCTTATAATAATTTAAATCACCAAAAAATAAAAATAATAAAAACTATGTAAATTATAGACCTTTATGTAAGCCTTGCACCCAACGGACCTTATATAATAAATATAAAGTAAATAACCGAGTAAACTGGATTTTTTCTATCCAAAAACAAAATAAATCCAGTTTACTTTTAATATAATATTAGGGTGACCAGACGTACCGTTTTGACCGGTACAGTACCGTTTTAGAGTACCATGTCCCGGTGTCCCCAAAGAGGCTCTCGGGACGCCTAAATGTACCGCTTTCGGACAAAATTTAAAAAAGGGAAATTTTTTAAAATTTTTATCATTAAAAAAAATAAAAAAAATCACAAGAATGTGGTTGTGAATATTTACGAAAATGTACGGACGCAAATGATTTTGCAACTCCATGCCCCTTTTTCTCGATCGCATTCGCAAAACAGCATATTTCTTCCAAAATTGCGCAATAGATATATTTTGTATGTACGCGCAAGTATGCATATAATATATATACTACGTGAAATGAAGTCACTACTTTTCGATTAAATTTTGAATAAAAAATAAGCAATAATCTTTTCACAAAAATATCATCTCTTGATATTGATGACAGAATATAAAATTGAAAAAATCATTCTTATGCATTGTGCCGTGGCTTAGACAAAAATTTCTATATCTTTTTCTTTTTTTTTTTTCACAATAATCATGCATGGATATTACGTAAATAAATGGAAAATAATGTGAGGGAAAAACGCCACAAATATTATTCATATACAATCAAGTAGTTTTAGCTGTTATTTAGTCCAATTTGAATGATATAAATTAATTCAATTTAACTTCTTCAGCTATTTTACTCTAACAAGAGTTGCAAAATGAACAGTTCGATTAAAAGTAATTCAAATTAATTTCTTGCTTTATACTCCATTTTTTTTTGTATAATTTATCTCGTGACATTATATTAATTTTTATTTATTTATAAACAAATTTAATATATAATGCATTATTTAAGTAACACGTACATTTAGAAATATTTTGGATGGAGACGGAAAATTTGATAACAAAATTAAAAAAAAAAAAAAATCAATTTAAAATATTTAAATATACTTTTTTTTTTATTGGAAAAGTATTCTTCGAAGTTATGCTTTTTGAGTATAAATTTCTTTTATTGCTTTTGTTTCTTTTTATTTTACATGCAACTTTACAACATAATAGGATCGTGACCAGGTCAAGAAAAAAGGTTGATTTTAATTAAGAAATCAACTCACTGGCACAGTTTTCTTGCATGGTGACTATAATAAATCTCTTTTTTCTAATTCTATAAAAAATGTATATATAAAAAAATGCAATTATTTATATTATTTAAAGTAGAGTGAGCGATTGCATTATTTATTATTTTATTTCCTTAAAATATTTTAACCTGCCTTGCTTTATTGAGAAATGAAAACCAAAAAATTTCACCTCAAATATATAGCTTCATCGCAAAAAAAAAAAAAAAATCCAAAGTTTGTTTTCCTGAGACATGCAGCCTTATGGAACTGCAGAAAACAGCGTTTTGCTCAAACTTCGTCTGAAGTTCTGAAAATACTTATGTATAATCTATGACGAAAATTCTTTAATGGATTTTCAAATAAAATAACTTTTTTCGGAAAAAACGGCTTCATGAAAAAAAAAAAAATCATTTGAAAATCTATTAAGGGTAAGGTAACGCCACCAATGTTAAAAAAAAATCCCTCTCACAAAAATTCTGAAAAAAATTTAAAATGTTCTCCTCTACACCCCCTATCAGTAGCTAAAATATCAGGTATACAAATACGATCTAGTTTTTGAGTTATGAATTTTTAAAGTTGACCAATTTAACATGGGAGTTTCATTTCTCCATGTTAAAGTAGTCAACTTTAAAAATTTATAACTCAAAAACTAGATCGTATTTGTATACCTGATATTTTAGGTACTAATAGGGGGTATAGAGGAGAATATTTTAAAATTTTTTCAGAATTTTTGTGAGAGGGATTTTTTCACCCAAAAAAATCGCGCCTCCGGCGGGGGTTTTGGCCCTTCAGGCCTCTGTCTTGGGGGCATGTACCGTTTTGGACATCAAGATATCTGGTCACCCTATATAATATGCACTATAAAACATAGTTGATCAGGTGCAATATATATACTACATTCTTTAAATTTATTCTGAACCCAGAGATCTTCGTGTCTCATGGCCAGAAATTTCTTTTGTTTCAGCAGAGCTTAATTCGCAGGGTCTGATTGAGAGCTATATAGTGCCGCCCCTCTGTTGCAGAGCATGCTGGGGGCGCATATATGATGGGCTTAGCTAACACGTGTACTCCACGAAGCTTTGCAGAGGCCAGTCAAATGAGACAAATGGCCATATGAGTCACAGAGGTCTCTGCTTAATTCATACAGCCAGCTAGGTTAAGGGTTAGATTAATTAACACGAAACATCGATTGTGTTTTAGTCCCGGCCATTTGATTAACATATTAAATTTATGTAAACCTTTTAGCAAAAACCTCGATCATAATAATTCTTAATTTTTTTTTTTAGACAGTTCTTAAGGGTAAGATAACACGAATAATCGATTGTTTGTAGTCCCATTTGATTAACATGTAAGCCTTAGCAATTAACCTCATAATGATTCTGAATTTTTTTTTGAGAGACAGTTCTTGGCACCAAAAAAATATGGAAAAAATTTCAAAACAATCGGACGATCCAATTTTTTTAAATTAATTTCTTAGTTTAGGTCTCCATCCCATGTGAAAATCATTTAAAAAAATTGGATCGTCCGATTGTTTTGAAATTTTTTCCACATTTTTTTGGTGCTATAAGAACTGTCTCTCAAAAAAAAATCAGAATCATTATGAGGTTGCTATAAGGTTTACATGTTAATCAAATGGGACTACAACAATCGATATATTGTTCGTGTTATCTTACCCTTAAGCACCAAAAAAATGTAGAAAAAAAATCAAAACAATCGCTCAATCCGATTTTTTTATAATAATTTATTAGTTTATGTCTCCATATATGGGAAAGCTCTATACTGCAAATTTAAAAAAATCGGTTTGAGCGATTGTTTTGAAATTTTTTCTATATTTTTTGGTGCCAAGAACTATCTCTAAAAAAAAAATCAGAATTATTATGAGGTTGTGAAGGTTTACATGTTAATCAAATGGGACCACAACAATCTATATGTTTCGTGTTACTTTACCCGTAAGTGTATACTGTAGGAATTAAAGGCATACAGGCCTCAAATTAAAAATTAGGCAGTCACGGAGAGTTGCTTGAGTTAACAATAAACATTCGGATTATTTTTTCAGTGCGCAATGCAGCTGCATGAGCGGGGGCTGCAAAGTAAGGATGCAGGTCTTTGATGACGTCAAAATAACGTCAAAAAACATGGCGGCCCATGTATGGATGTGACGTAATCAAGGACCTGTATCCTTACTTTGCAGCCCCCGCTCATGCAGCTGCATCGCACACTGAAAAAATAATCCGAATATTGATTTCAACTCAAGCAACTCTCTGACTGTCAAATTTTTAATTTGAGGCCTGTATGCCTTTAAGGGCCGTTGATTGAGTGCACAGAAAGTGCACATTGAACAGGGTATTTATCGTCCCTCGTCCGCAATAATGAGCTATCTGCCTACCAAAATTCAAATGCAATAATGAGCTGTCTGCTTTACCAGGTGAATGCTTTTTTAATGCAAAAGGAAAAGCAGACAGCTCATTATTGCATTTGAATTTTGGAAGGCAGATAGCTCATTATTGCGGTAAAGGGACGATATATGAAACAAGGGTGCAGAGTAGTGGATGTGGTTGCCAATGAATAGCCATATAAATATAGAGTATAATAGCCATATACATATAGAGGAACTCTACAGCTCCTAAAAAATTATATTGCAGTTAATTATTAGGCTCATTTTCTTAAAGTGTTTCTTGGCTTTTTCTATTTTAACATTCATAGGTCTATGGAATCTAGCATCATTGCTTGATCGTGGCCATAACATATCGTCGCCTTAGAATATATGTGTCTAAAACGCTGCCAAGTTTTGTTGCAATTATAAACCTTACGATACAAGGTCTATAATAGTAACAAAACCTCGTGGTTTAGTCGACACTTATATTCTAGGGTGAAGATATTACAAAAATCTATTAAATTCTACTATCATTAGAAGGATTTCTGCTTCAGACAAAGAAAAGTTAAAGTAAATGTGAACCATACTTTATTGAAAAGGTCGCGGACACAGAAAGGGGAGGTGGGGGAGGTAATCACTTCTTGGCAGGGACAGCTGCGGCAGGGGCATCGGCCTCGCGCTGGTACGATTGCAGCAGCTCTTGCTTCTTCTGCGTGATACGCTCCTCTCGCCGCTTACGGGCAGCCTTCACCTTTTGTCTCCTCGCCTCAGCCTGGTCCCTGTAGCGCAAACAAAAAAACTTAGCACATGCAAACACTAGAAAAAAAAACTGTAATGACATTGAGTGAAGAAAAAATTTCTGACACTGCAGGGAATTTCCCATGACATTACACAGTTATAGCAATTAACACTAGTGTAAAGGTAATGCGTTGCAATAGTAATTCAGTTAAAAGTTTGGTAACGTGGGACTCCTTGCTTACAATAGCTACAAGAGATTATTAACTATTCCTCACCTAAGGATTAAAATTAAGAACAACTTAAAAAAAAAGCAATAGCTTTCTACAATTCAAATAATTGTAATAATAATATGTAGTAACTAATGAGGGCTATGTTTTTCTTAAGATTCAATGTATTGAAAACATAACCGATTTTGGTTTACATAGTTTCAATATCTAACCGGAAAATATTTTATGTTAAGTCATTCAGCCCCAGTTTGCCCACTTACACAAGCATTTTCGTCCTGGTCTTCTCAGCCTTCTTCTTGTGAATGTACTCCATGAGGACACGCTTGTTCTTGAACACGTTTCCTGCAACACAAAGACTCAAATTTAGAGTTTTGCTCAGTAAGGTATAGCCACAAACTATGGTAACTGTACTGTATGCGTTTCACATCCAGACTGGCATACTGAGTCAGTTTTAGTTGCTTATGTCAAATGACCTTCTATTCATAGACTTAAAAAATAAATCACAGTAATAAAACTGACAGATGATGTTTCAAATATCTTGCAAGTGAATCTAATATTCTATGTTTTTTTAATCCTTAACAGTTATTACATAATAATGTTTTGAAGCAATTAGACCATAAAAATATTTTTAGTGTCCATATTTAAAAAAAGTTTTGTTCAAGGCCAAAAATAGCTTTATAATAAGTTAGTTTCATGATGTCCCTGTCTGAAGTATCGTAATGAAGGGTTTAGACTGTTAATAGGTTCTTCAATTTAGTTGTTGACGTACCCTTTGCCTTCATGTACAGCTGGTGGTATAAATGCTTGTCAATTTTCTTGGCTTCCCTGTATTTTTTCAGAAGTCGCCTCAACACTCTCATGCGGTTGATCCAGAGCGTCTTGACAGGCATACGAGCGTTTGCCGTACCCTTCCGCTTGCCGTGGCCACAGTGCCTGCCCTTACGACGAGCCTCTGTATTCTTGCGGACACGAGCACGCGAGTGGACTGCCACAGGCTTCTTGATGATCAGACCATCCTTGATCAACTTGCGGATGTTTTGCCCTGTAATCAGCAGATACCGTTAACACCTCTAAAAGTCAAAGAACATTTGAATAAAAAAATGTATACAATTTATATTGCACTTTTTTTCAGAAAACAAATAGAAAGGATCGCTAAATTTTAACAAAAAAATTTGGGGGACAACAAATTTTTACTTTTCAAAGAAAATGCCTTTGAAGGAAGCTACTATAGCCTTCAGAGAAATGGTAAATCTTCCACTAAGCACAGTTTACTGTTCAATTAAACATTTCAAATGTTTTATTACCTGCCTCCACCCCTCTAGTCTGATTGTGAGAAAAAAGGAAAAAGGAAGAGAAGAATAGGGGAGGGGGAGGCACATTTTTTTTTTTGCACAAATATCAAAAACCAGGGAAAGAAATTGGTCATTCTTTCATCCCGTAGGAGTTATTTCAAAAAATATTTAAATCTCACAGCAAATAAAAATTGCAAATACATCAGTATGTGTATGTATATATTACATCATACTACACCAAACAATAGTTCACTTACTGGAGTTGGCATTAGCGATTTCATTGATTTCATTTGGATCCAGCCAGACCTTTTTCTTGCCGCATCTCATAACAGAGGAGGCAAGCCTCTTCTGAAGCTTGAGGGAACTGTAAATAAACATGGCAAGGCATAAATATTGAGTAAACTAGGGCGATGAAGTAACGGAAATTGAAGTATTTGCTGGAAACTTTACGACAGGCTGCTGACTTTGGAAGTACAGTAGCAATCAGAATTAAATTTAACCACATCAAAAGAACATTCACAATGCTGGAAAAATTAGCATTACAATCAGCAGACTGCAAATTAGTCAACTAGAAATAGCTGCTCCTTAGCTGCAGCCAGCACATGCATGTCAAACAGTGAGTGTTTATATCTTAAAGATCTTTCACACAATCAAAATTTGCAAAGAAAACACGCAACAACACGCCATTGCAAATGTTGCCATAGAACCTTGCGTTCTATGGCGCTCAGTAGAAAAATCAAACTCATCTTGATTTTTCACCGGCAACCATGTATGTACATCCTGTAGTAAATTTCGAGCATGTGAAAGAACCTTTACACATATGCCATAGTAGCAGCTAAAATGTCAGTGTTAAAGAGGATCAACATTGGAAACTTCCTTCAGACCAAATTTTTGAAGCAGGTCGATGTGGTATTCCATCATAAACGACCAAATAGATATAGACATTTTTGGAAAGTATGCGTATCATACAATATGTACGAACAAAGTGATTGATTGGCAATATTGGCATATTTATTTTATGCCCTTGGGCTACGGGTATGCAGTATCATATGCATACAGTATGCATACACATTATCAACACAAGGCATGCACTTGTTTGATCATGAAATCGGCCGTGTGGGCCCGTGTGCCTCCAATATCATACGAGGTGGAAAACCAACTATGATATGCATATTTCCACTTCTAGTTAAGGTTTTTTATAGCAGGGTAATTAATAGTCTTGGTTTTTGGTGACCATGCATGCCATGATGCCCATGATACATAATTCAGTTTCGTTCGCACTTAACGACAAAAAAGCAACTAGTCCATCAACTAACAAATTGCAAATATAAGCGATACGGTCAATGGAACAGAAAAGTAATAAAATTGCTGCATAGAAATACGATTATTGCAAGAAGGCACCATGTGCCATGTGGAGCTAACACATGCATTAGGTGCCGACTGCCGACAGGTAAACTGTTTGACATATTTGGTGCTACTGATGTATAAATCCGTACGTCTGCTTAAATAATCACATGCAGCAGGCAATTAATATTAAATTGACAAAATTTATGATCAGAAAACTATGAAAAACAAGGAGAAAGTAAGAAATTAAGATTGACAAACCTCATGGTCCCCGGCCGACGTGAAACGTGGTAAGAACTAAAATGGCGGAATCAAAACAGGAAACGATGATTTTAGAATTTATAATTAATAAAAATTTGATTATATTTACTCTTACTCCAAACAATAATATATTTTAAAAATAATATATATTAATGAACATTAAAATACATCAGTTTATCGTTGATGTAAAAAATAAGTGAGATTAGCTGCTACTTTGACAAATAACCGCGAGATTCAACTGTTTTTTTAAACAGCCTAAATTTGCCAACATTTAATAAAATTATTAATTATATTATATGAAAATGCATGAAGGATGAATCTCACTTAATTGTCAGTAGATTGATATCTAGCGTACCGCCTGAATGCAACAAGACTTGCAGGGGACTTAAAACTCACCATCAATAGGTGGCCGGCATATATACAAATTTTGAAGCGATCGAGAATCTCTCTATCTTAAAAATCTTAATTAATTAATGCCATGGTTGGTATACGGGTCTTTCACCATACGTCACAAAACAATATGATGTCATAATTGTGTAGGCAAAACATTGTCAGCGGCATAGCAAATATGTGTTAAAGTTTGTCTCGAAATTAATTTCTCCTGACGATTTGTATAATTTCTCGTAGAATTTTCTTTCATAAATGGGTGACAAGAAGAACCAATGCTAGTGAAAAAAAATATTTGGCGACCAAAACTGTTATGAGAAAAGAGGTGTTGTGAGTAATGTTAACACGCACAGCATAGGATTTTAGAGTTTTCTGCCTACATCCCGAAGCTCTTCGGGCGGCTTCGGGCATCCCCGTGCTACCCAAAATGTAAACATATATAAAATTTCCGTATACTGACCAAAAAAAGTTGATAGTTTTAATTTGTCAATATTTCAAAAGGGCCAAAAGGCACGAGAATTTCATACAGCATTCTATGACAATTTCCTGATTTTATATGAATTTTTAAAACCTAGAGCTCGATCTCAAAAATGACGTCATATATATAATATATAATTATAATATAGCATTAATTGAATCTTAATTGGGAATTTAAAATATATCAGTTAATTATATAACATTACCAAATCCCCATGCATACTTAAAATTGAAATGTAACCAAAACTTCATTTGCAAGGTTTTTAGGTGCTATATACGAATCACGATAGTGAAGGTTTCAAATTCCTACCTGAATAACTTTTCATTTTAGCAATGTTAACTGATGCATTTTCCCATTTAAGATTCAATGCTATGACGTCGTAAAAAAAAAAGTTTTAAAAAAATTCATATAAAATCACAAATTGTCGTAGAATGCTCTAATAGGGCTCGTTCTTCATGGAATTCACAGTACTATTTATTATTATTGCTAACTCAAATACCGGTCAGTACCCCATTATCATGCAGTTTTGTGAAAACTTTGAGGTAGAAGTTTAAGTTTTAGAACATTAAAATATCGATTTTTTTAAATTTATTTAAATATTTCATTTGATTCGTTTGCAGGGAAATATATTCGTTTGACTCCAGCAGTAACTGAGATTAATCGTTAAATGCAACATGCATGGTTATAATAATACCCTAATTACCCTATAATAGCTAGGCCTATAATATATATTAATTATACAAATTTAAAGTACGCTATATCATAGAGAATATAGAGATCGACGAGGTAGAATAGAATAGAAAGCAATTTGCTTCATTGCGGCGAGGTTTAGACAAGCCCAGGGCTAATCCTCTATTGAACCGGGTAAAGTCTTATGCACTCCCGCCGACCGTTACAAAAAAATTTTGATTGTTGAATTTTGTTGAATTCTGATTGGCTTCTAAGCCAATCAGAATTCAGAATTTGGTCTCCATAAAAAGCCGGAAGGGATGGTATCAACAGAGGATTAGCCCTGGGCAAGCTCACTCTAACACCAACCGCCAATAAAATACAGTACGTGTACATCCTATATATTGATCATCCAGATCATCGTCCTTAATTTTGTCATATACTGGGGGGGGGGGGGGGGGGAGCTGCAGCCTCCCAGCCCCCTGGATCCACGCCTGCTATTTAGTGTTATATATATTATGTATAAATATATATTTATACTGCATGTAATTGTATATCATGATGGTGGATGCCTGCATTATATATAATCTAGCTATTATATAAAAAAAGTACATGTACAATGTATGTTGTACACAATAAACAATAATTTAATTTACACTATATATAATTATGTACTAGAGCTACTAAGAGTTTTTCCTAATACTTTAAAAAAAAAACATATACTCGATACAGTAAAAAAAGAAATTTTATTGATTAATGAGATGACAGCTAGCTAGAATATAAATATGTTACAGCATAGATGTAGATTACATTACAAACACGTACATATATAATATATGATATATTATATGTAATATTATGATGGCCGTCTAAACCCCAGATAAAATACTGATCTGGTGCCTATTACATATCACATTTTACCATTTGGCACCACTAAATTGTTAAAGACATTATTTTTTTAAAGTACTTGGCCATTAATAAAAACAAACGTTTAAGTATAATTTATACAAAATCAAGGGTCTAGAAGGCGCAGTTTTGCAGATTATATTGAAAAGGATGTGAAAGGTAATATAGTAACATTTAAAAAAAAAAAAAAAAAGTTGAAGATTTCCTGAGTTTCAGAATAATTTTATATAAATATTTGATTAATTAATTATCAGTTTATTTGGTTTGAGAAAAATAGCAGCACAAAAATTACTCTTTGAAAAACACTTATTCTCATTTAAATAGATAGTTGACCAAGTTAAAAAAAAAAAGTTGACACTTTGCATTGGTAACACAATAAAATATTCTTGCATGGAACTAATAAATTAGATAGACCAAATAAATATTAAATTTAAGATAGTTATATTATAGTCTACATTGGTCTGTGGCCCATTAATTTTGTAATTAATTATCAAGAACTCAATTGTCATTTTAAATAGCTTTTACGACAAAAAAAAAAAATATGTCCAAGTCTTATAAAGAAATATTTGAGCACTCTTGGTTGGGCCGGTGGGAAAAATACATAAATACACAAGTTATAATACTACGAGACAGTTAATGCTGGACCCTAGCATGCTGCAGGGCCGCTATCACACAGGTCTGTGGGCGTGCACAGTTGCGAAGAGAGTGGACATCACCCGGAGCACACCTCAGAATGGTCATCCCAAGCAGACACCTATAGCAAAATGAATACGTCAATTAGTTTGGCTTTCATTATTGAGAAAATTCATACAGAAAATAGCAAATCAAATTTAGTACATAAATTAACAACACTAATCAGACGCTCATTCAAGAATACTAACTGTAATAGCTAGTAAAAAACAACTAGAAAAAAATCCATCCTAAAATCTTGCAATGTAATTATTTTTCTGTAACATTTTAGTCATGTAGAAACACCCTGATATATGATATTAGTATAATGAAATCTCTATTTGGTCATACTTTTTACAAATTTATTTAACGACAAAGAAATTGGTCGTTGTTGGAGTGAAAATATTAAAAATTAGTAACATCAGGTAATTAAGCACTCTTGATTACAATAAAAGTATAGTATTAATACATTAATTTAAATTTTTTACAATTTGAAAATTACATACAGTACATAACATGACACCATATCCCTGACCAGGGAAGCCAGCATTATTACCTCAGCTGTCCACAATCCTACCTAATTTACCTAATCCTTTAAATTATATTGCATAAACATGAATTGAAGGGACAGGGTGATAACACTCCATTTTTATTTTCATAGTTGATAATAATGTTATCAGAAAAGTCTAGTATATTTTTGTTGAAGAGCAATGCTCATGATGAAAGCTTTTATTGTCTAGAAAATGAGAATTTTAAAATTTAATATTTGTAAATTATATAAAAATAAACCTCAAGACAGAGGGCATCTGTTTAGATGTTCTGCAATATCGTCCGAACTTGACTCGTTGCCTGGCAACATGAAGAGAGAAGAGAAAGAATCCTATCTCTATTGGCTTACTAGAAGTAGAATGATTTAAAAACCAAAACGTGGGCATAAGAAAAGAAGAAAAATTTAAAATAAAAAAAGAGCTCTCACCTGGCACTCCCTGCTGCAGTACCACTGGTTGCCGCAGCCAGCACACACAAACTGCGCCTGGTGGCGGTGGCAGCCCTGACACTCGGGCACTTCTTCTTCCTCCTCTTCACCGTCCTCATCATCTTGGGCAGGGGCGGGGGCTCTGCGACGACGGCCTCGCATCAGGCTGGCGGCCGGGGCGTCTGAGGGAGCCTCGTCAATCACTAGGCGGTCACCTCCGTCCTCTCGCTCCTCCTCATCTTCCTCTGGCTCCTAAACCATAGAGTAGTCTGTCAGCACCAAGCAGCAACACTAAACCTTGTTGGCTCATCAGTGTAGCAATAATTCATGTAACATTATGATGTAAAGTTAAATAAAGAAAATACAAATTACATTAACTTGTGAACAATTTGAAATTAAAATCATCATTTAATCATTTTACAACAACAAAAATTAAAAATTATGAGAAAAAAACACAACTTTGATGAGTTGACTTTGACTTTGATAAAACTATAAAATAAAAAAATACTGCCAAAGTTTTCATGCAGTCCTGAATTAAATAAATTAATTCTTGTGATATATTGTTACTTACCAGCACAACAACATCCATGGCCTTTGCTCGAGACTTGGATGCTTGTGACGCCACTGGGGTAATGGTGATCTCTGTGCGACCCTGAATAAAAAAAAAAAAAAACTAGGTTACCACTATGTCAGATTACTATATTTTATATAATCATCCACTTACATGATTGTGGTTAAATTATATTTACAAATTAAAATTTGGTTCATTAAAAATTAATCAAAGACAGTAAATATTTAATTTTATTGAAACATCATGCAGATTGACTGTACAGATTAAAAAAAAAAAAAATAGAAGCTACTTTGATGTTTAATAAAAAATATCAATTCATAATCAAATAAAAAATTATAGCATGCACAGAATGAATAATGATAAAGATTTATCATAACTTAACAATTGCATTAATTAATGTACACCTCAAAACAACTAAATGGTACCCTTGTACCCTAAACGGTCAACTCAACGTACATATTGCATGGAAGTGCAAAGTTTGAGATATAGCATAAAACTGTTTATTTTTGTTATCTCCTGTAATATTGCAAATTTGTATTCATTACTTTTACTAATGGAGCTGCAGAAGTAACAAATCATACATATAAGAGACAACAATTAATTGGGATTCCCAAAAGTGTACATCAAATATACGGTAATCTAGTTACATATTTTATATATACTCATCGGAGAAGTTATATTACCTTGGATGGTCCCAGCAAGTCTGCGATAGATACGGGTGGTGCTGGGAGAGAGGCTGTGCCTTGGCTTGGTGTTGGTCGCTCGGGAGCAGTCAGCAAGCGTGCCAGTGTGGGCGAGAAGTTAGTAGCCCTTGGGGCCTGTGAGGACTGGTTGCCTGGCTTGGAGAGAATGCCTTGCAGCAGAGAAGAGGCAGGGCCCAGTGCAGGAGCTGGAGGCACAGGGTGTAGTGTCACCTCAGGGTAGGGCAGGCGGCCCTGACCCTGGTGCTGCTGCTGGTCAGACTGGCTCATCTTGGCAAACTTCACCAGCACATCCTTGAAGCTGAAAAAAAAAGTACCTTGTAAGTACACAGTAGAAAATCAATTAATGCTAAAAATAATTACATTTTATAAAATTTCTAAAGATTGTTGTTGTTTTTTTAATTACTGTACTACAACATATATTTTATTGTCATCCTAATATTCATAAATCTGCACTCATTAATGACTGATTTACAAATAATAAAAAAGCTTTTATTGTATTTCAAGAACTGTATAATAATATTAATAATCATCTATTTTTATTATGAGCGTGTTTGATTTTTTCTTTATATTTTAAAGGTGCAAGATGAGATCCATTTCCACGTTATAGCATTACAAACTCGTTGAATGCACTAAAATTAAAAAATATAAATAAACAAATTAAATAAACAAACAAACAAACAAACAAACAAACAAACAAACAAACAAACAAATAAATAAATAAATAAATAAATAAATAAATAAAATAATACGAGTAATAAGGAAAATTTGAATGATTATTAGTAAAAGGTAAAAGTATTCAATTTTATATAATTATTAATTATGAGTAACCATTCCCGCATTCCCGCGATTTTTAACAGACAATTAAAAAAAAATAAGGTAAGAATTAAAAACAAAAACATTAATAAATTCTAAATAAACAATTAATTACATAAACAAATAAAAATATTAAAAAGTTAAATGCAAGAAGCTGTGATTCTTAAAAATCGTAATTATGAAGACACGCTCACCTGATGGACGGTTCAGCCTGAGGAACACCGCTGCGCGAGGAGTCAGCACTTGAGGGCCTTGAGTTGTCGGTGCCTGGTCGGTGAAGTGCCTCGCTCAGCAGAGAGCCCAGCTCTGACATCTCAGAGGGCGCGGGAGATCCCCCGGGCCCAGTTGGCTTCAGGCGACGTCCTCGACGGGGTACGGCCTCAGGGTGGCGAGATCGGTAGTCAGCAATAATAGAGCGCACATCTAAGATGGGTCCCTGCCTACCCTCACCAATCACTGAATTAGGAGCACCGTTCACTGTGGGTTTGGGCAAAATTGGTCTAGGTCGCGATCCACCTCGACGAGGTTCTAGCGACATGACTGCACGCCGACGTTCCAGTCGTAATAACATTTCTTCCTTGAGGGCACGAAGTCTGATCACTTGGTTCCATTCACGTTCCTTAGCCTCGGCCAAAGCACGCAGCATGTTCAGTTCACCACGCAGGGACTCTGCGCACCGTGCTGCCTCCTCGGGTCCATCTCCTGAGGCGACGTCTACAAAGGAACGCACCATACGCTCACGGTCATCCTCCTCGTCCAGCTGCTCATCGTCATCTGCAAGTCCTCCTCGTCTTGCACGCTTGCCGCTAATTTCACCCACTTCTCCAAGACCTCGCTTCGAACCTAGACGCACACGCAGCTCTTCCTCTTCCTCGCTACCACAGCCACTTGACGTGGCCTGCTCCACTGGCTCTTCCTTCACTGTAAGTCCAAGCAAGAAAAATGTTGTAATTATTTAAGTGTGTTATAACTGCATTATAATAATATATATATATTATATTACATATATATTATAAAATACTTTTTTTTTATTGAGAAACGAATAGAATCAAATCCCGATAAAGTTTTTAATAAATAGCTGAAAATAATTTTTATAGAATGTGATAAAACTCGACAAAACTTAAAAAAATAAAATCGAACTAAGAAAAGGAATAAAATTTGTATTACAACATGAATTTCTAACGTCATCTCAAACGACAATACTCCTAGAATACAAAGTGACATGTCTTACCTGTTGCAGTTCCATCTCCTCGGAAGACGAGAGGTCTGGCCGCCTCGTCCACGTCCACCTTGACCGAGACGAGCGCTGCAGCTGCCCGCGCCACACCCTCGCCCTCGCTAACGGCCTCGTCACCCTCTGGACCACGAGACACCCCGTTCTCTTGCACGGGGGGCACGCGGCGGGGTGGAGCGTCCAGCGAGGTGGCACGGCTACGAGCCTTGGCCGGCCTGGGAACTGAAGCGCCGTCCATCACCGGCATCCTCCGCAAGAGACCCGCGCTGAGGCAAACATAATCACATCGTCACGGACGTCACGGTAATTATCAATAATTGAAAGGGGAAAAAAATATGTAATATCATCTTTTGTACTCTTTTTTGTCATCCTATCCACCCATTGTCTTTCTATCATTTGCAGGTTACCGTTTTAAATATTAATTAAATTAAGTCATGAATTTATTTATATAATTTTTTTATAGTATAGCTACTAAGACCTCTCAAATGCAACATAAGCATGATTCCAACAAGTGCATATTGTCTCTCGGAATAATTAGCGTGTCTGAATTAAATCAAGGTTGTATCGACAATAAATCGATATTATAGTGACGTACAACGGCGACGTCAGAACCGCCATCATTGCCTTGTGGGTATGCAAACTTCTTTACTTTTCAATTAAGTAATTCAGAAAATAATAGAGGTTTAAAAAAATCTTTGCCTTTATTCTTCCGCACTATAATAAGTTTTAATGAAAATTGTCGTTTGTTAGCAAAATTACGTATACACGCGTTACACGCGTAAACTATAGAGATATACATAAAAACACAAAATATTCATTCCTGTGCATGCATGCATTGCATTTAAAATTTAAATATTAAATTTGTTTTGTTATATATATATATATATATATATATATATATATATATATATATATATATATATATATATATTGATAAAAAAATGTTCATAAGATAACAATAAATGTTTTATTTATACCTCACATATCTAAGTACATGTTTGATCAACTACTATATTAATTATTATTGTATTCTTTATAATCGGATTACCTAACCTGTAGTCTGTTTTCTGAATAAATATAATATATAAAATAAAATATATTGTACATTGTGCTCGCAAGTATAGTTTGTGGACAGTCAGAGCGATGCATGAATTTATACTTTCTGCCGAGCGCATGCAACTTTCGCAGACAGCAGCAGAGTGGTGGGGTCAGGGCCTCGCGAGACCGCCGTCCAACAATCGCGCTCGTCGCCATTGCAGCTATAGCTGAGGCAATCTTCGCAACAATACCTATTGTTGACACCACGCTAGCTTGGGATCCGGTCACTTCGAGGAGCAACTGACACACCCATTGTTAGTGAGCACCAGGGAGCACCAGGGAGCAAGACCATCATGCGACACATGAACTTTTGTCATGTATCTATTATAAATTAGGCATTCATATATAGATCAAGTTTTTTTAAACTAGTGCTATGTACAAATCAGCCAAGATATATGACTTTCTACCATCCAGTCTTAGAAATATTAAAGCTGATAAAGCATTTAAAAACATGTTAAAACGAATTTTAATTGAAAAGAAGTTTTACTCAGTCAAAGAATTTTTTATTAGTGCTTAATTATCTGAAAACATAATCACGAACTCTTAATTTAATTTATATTATTCTACATAAGATTTCAGTTTAATTCAAATTAATATAAAAAATTGTATTTTAAATTATTTATTATGGTAATAAATATTTATTATTTTGTATATTATAGTTGTAAATGTATGTTATTTGTGTGCATTGTGATTGCTTTGTTGTATGTTGCTTTAGATTGTTTTTCTTTTATATAATAACATGATCTGACAAGTAAAAGTTCGTCTATGTACAACCTAAACGATTGAATAAAGGATTTGAATTTGAAATTATATAACTAATATGCACGTTATATTTATATACTGCACATAACAAGTACCATGATTTCATTAGAAAAATAGTGAAAATTTACTACGCTTTTATATTTTTTTCGTTGTTATAAATTATAATGATACGTAATATAAATTTGAAGAAAAAAATGCATAGTAAATTTACAAATTTAATACAGTGATATATTTGTCTGATGGAAAATAATGCGCATATATAAAATTATAAATAATATATAATTAGTTTAGTTGAAGCCGCAGCAAAAGTCATATGATATATACTATAGTATGCAAAGGTTTCAGCGCGCCAGCATCGATTCACGATATTTATTTTTTTCCTTGATGAATGGATTATTTATAAATAGAATGAAATAATTTCACTTTACCTCAACAATACTTCAAAAATTACTGCATTATTTGCAAAAATATGGGTGCATGCAAACCTGCCGAGTGCCGACAACCTTATTTCCCATTGAAACAGCTATAAATATATAGATAGCATCAGTTTGTAAAACCTAAATGGCGAGCAAAATATATATGGCCTGAATTATAGTGTACTTTTTGTAACAATCGACCTTATGGTCAAGTACCGGCCGGTACGTATACATGAGAAATCGACTGCAGAAAGCTTATACTTGCATGCATGTACATACTTACTCGAATTTTTACTAACAGTACAATATACGACAGTTCAGTAGTATTAGTTTAAAACAGTACTGTAGTATTACTTTTTATATGGTATACTATACACGATTAAAAATATAACATATATCATGATTTCATCAGGATTCGGGCAATGAATTTTAATTTTTAATATTTTCAAATGCCATGTTATTATTATTATTATTTTTTTTTTTATTTTAATAATTATTAATTACTGCAATGAACTGTTTCTCAATATATAATACTGTAATATTAGTAATATAAAAATTACATTACATTAATTTTTGCTATCATTCATCAAATTTCATCATAATATTTAAATTTAGCGATATGCCGCCATGAACGAATTTTGATTGTTTTCGTACACAAGAATAACTAACTAAATATAATATTCGAATGATTAGAATGGTAGTTTTACTTTTATAGTGAGATTCGAGAGATATTCCGTGGCGTTTGCTTCTCTCTTTGATTATAGTACGCAATTATTTGGATTTTAGTACCTCAGTGTGTATGGTGTGCCTTCTACTAACGAGCTGTGGTAATCGCACACATAGGCACGTGCCGGGACGTGTCAGCAACGAGAATATCGATCCGTGCGCACCCTTTACAGTAAAGGGAGAGCAGAAAAGGGCGCGCGTGACGCAGAGCCGCTTCACGTACGGCTTTTGCAGCCCTTCCTGTGCTCTTCAGACAGATAACACGACGACGATGCACTGACTCACTGTAAATCGACTACTGCTGCTGCCTCATCACTGCAAGAGAATCGCGAAACTCTCCTCGACGCCGACTCACACAAAACCCTCCCTCCCTCCCGCGGACTGCCGCACTCTCCCGCCGCGCACTCGTGACCCCGAAACGTCCTCTGTTACGACCCGAGTTAAATGCACACATTCATAAGCGCATTGTAAAGATTTTTAACAAGATAATTTCACTTTCAATTACGCAATTTTTTCCATGTGTTCCAAAATGAATAGCTTTTCGTCATAAAATTACGTTACCATCAATTAAAAATAATACATATTTATAAAATTGAGGAATGAAATAATTTTTTACTACCTGTTTTTTAATGAAAGTGTATTTACACTTTGCCTTGTCTGTTGACGGAATTAGCACTACAGAAAGCAGAGAGTTCGTCCGCCAATCGCGAGCGGGGTGAACACACTTTTGCTGGTTGAGCGACGGTGGCGCGGCGACGGGTGAGCGAGGTAGGGGGGCACTGCGCATGCGCTTCTGTCACGGGGGTCAGCCGTTCGATAACAACGCGAGTGCCTCCTCCCGTGCAGATTTTTTTGACAAAACATCCTGAAGCCTAGAGCCGCCCCTGCCTGCTCCCACGCCGCCCCCGCGAAAGCCAGACGATGACGTTCGTCTACTTCCTGCGCTCACATTCCGTCATAGAAAACGGCAGCCCCTTCAGTGGCGTAAGCCCTTGTGGAGAACGCATAGAGGTCGAAGGTCAAATGACCGCTCTTAATGAAATCACTTTCGCACGGAAATTGAAGTGATAAGTCTCCAGGAAATAAACAATCCGAAATCTGATTGGAATTTTATACGGTAATAAAATTCTCATTAGGGAAAACAGAAACTGAACATTAAATTGCTTGAAATACGTTCATTATTTAAGTCACTAAATTCTAAGAAATTGGTATAATTAATGAGGCTGATCTTCCTTTCGTAGGACTGTAGGACATATACGAATTTTTGTATATTTGAAGATTATAAAGCCTGGAAAAAAATTAGCACGAATTTCAAACAGTAAATTTCTTTTTATATTATTAAATATGCATTTTAATTGCGAATATATGCATAATACTCATATTAATTAAAAAAAAATAAATAAAGTTTCCAAGTTTCATCACGTTGTCATCAATTATAAATTGCTGTGCCTCACGTTACTGATCTCTTATATAAACTGTCATCTTCCATTTTCCGAGGACAGAAGTGCTATCCAACGACTATAACTTAGTAAATAGTTCTTAAGTGCTATCAC
The DNA here is from genome assembly GCA_949825025.1 of Siphlonurus alternatus. Classification (NCBI taxonomy): domain Eukaryota; kingdom Metazoa; phylum Arthropoda; class Insecta; order Ephemeroptera; family Siphlonuridae; genus Siphlonurus; species Siphlonurus alternatus. The sequence continues at coordinate 23,158,698 of OX463779.1, forward strand.
CTTACTTTATAAGTTACAGCTCTGTTATAACCTCAGACGTCAACTCCATGTGGATTCTGCTGCAGTGATTCTCTGAGAGACCATGCATTATCGTTTTTATTGATTAACCATAGGAAACATATTATAAAAGCATAGGTTATGTTTGAAATAACCAGCAAAGACGTAGTAAGTTCACGCAAAGATTTTGTCAAGCTTATCGTCATGGCAACGGCCAGGGATACGGGGGAGATAAAGGACACGGAAATAATGCTGAATGGAGATTGAGCGACAATAAATATAATTATTTGCCAAAATTGAATTTAATGCAATTAATAATATTGTATAATGTTATATATCTACGGTATTAGATTCTGATATTATTGCAACAAGTTGGTTGCAATGTTCACCGTATATAAGACCGGCAGGGGATCGTGATAAGGTGACTGATAACGAAACACAGTCCTGCGCTGATTACATATTACGTCGTTGCATGGTTACCGTTCTGATGTCGCGGAGTGTGTGACACGCCCCCCGTGCGACTATCTCTCACGCCTTTTTCAGAACGATATGCTGCGGTATCCCGGTATCAAGCCAAAAATATTGAATAATGTAAACTGAAGCGGTAAATATGGAACTACATCTACAATAGACACAATTTAGTGGATTCATGTTTAATTTCATAATTTCATTCTTTTATTTCTTTCTAAAATGTATTGTATAGTTATAGTAACAAGATTGAAAAATAAATTATCAACGTACCCAGCAAACACAACTCTGTCGGTTCATGCAGTGTTGGTCCAGTGCTGACTGTTGGGCCAGTATACTGTGCCCTGTTTGTTGAATGGGTATATTAATATAGTAGTACACAGTATTATTATATACTGTATTACATTTTTTTTCGCCCACCCCCGCAAATTCAAGTTACGTCTCAGCGATGAAATTATTTTGAAATTACCATGGTCTCAAACTCACAGTGATTTAATAAGTATACAGCATATATACACATGACAGACATATTACGCTACATGGACAGTCTAGATGTCAAATTATGCTATATGGACTATGAACAGTCTAGAATCTCTGGACAGTATTATAACAAACATTTTTTTATAATAAACAAAACCGAAATTAAATTAAGCGTAGACTTTAGAGTAATCATTTTTTCACAATTGAAAGGTGGAGATTTTTACATAATAAAAATCCATGTAATTAACATTACTCTACTTTCATCGGCGACTAATTAAAATTTGAAAGAAAAAAAAAATCGTTGGTGGGCATTTGACATACAAGTGTGATATATTGTCTTGTATGTAGAACTGGGAATATAGTAATTGCTGAGTGACCGAGTAGACTGCGAACGTTTGCACTGAGGAGGCGGCGAATGAGAAAACGGTGCCTGCTGATATCCCGGCGGTATACGGAGAACGAACCAAGCGGGGTCAATGCACTCTTCACCCGCGTCGCGACCGGACCACCGGTGAGTGAACTCTTCTGTGCAGCGGTCTAGCCTCGAACCCAGGGTATGTTTCTTCACCTATATAGCTAGTCTTGCACACAGTCACTTCTAGCTGGAGGCGACGCAGACCAAACAAACAAACATCGCAGCCCGCCGCCGCGAGCACAGAATAGAGACGACGAGAAGGAGGAGGAGGTCTGGGGAAGTAGGTCGCGCCTGCCTGCCTGCTGATGCTCCCTACTATATAGCTCCTCTTCACAGGTCAATGAACCACGCGCGCCTCCCCAGTACCAAGCGGTCATTGCCCTCTATGTACTGTATGAGGTCAAAGTTCATCTTCTTTTAATCTATTATAATCTAGATGGTAGTATATATTTACAGTATATATATATTTTTTAAATTAAAAAGTCCATTTAAATGTGTCCCATGTCCCATGAAACCTCCTGAAAAAGAAAATTCAGATTGTGCCTACAACGAAGATTAAAAAATTATCGATATCTTCCTTCTTTTTAAAAAAATATTTTTAACATAATGAGTTATATTTTTTAATGTTAATGTATTAAGGATTATTGTCACTATGGTAATTATTTTTTGATGTAAAAAAATATAAAATTTAGAACAGAACATAGAGAACAAAAGTAATTTCAGTCAATTCAGTCGATAAAGTGACAGCTTTCCTGACTTGTTGTAGGACAGCAAAATTAAAATTAACATCTAAAATGTTTAACAAACAACCTTGTATATTTAAATTTAGACATATGTAATTATAAAATTTTGTAATTTACTTGCTCTTTCATTTTTGGCAATAGGTACTAAACCAACAGCAACGGTAATGATGTTATAATAAATATTATTACTCTATTCAAGGGGCATTCACAAAGCCCTAAGGCCACATTTAGGGCTCGATAATTTAAAACCTGATTTTAGGCATGCTTTTTAGACCCAAAATTTCTGGTCTTAAATTATCGAGCCCTAAATATGGCCTTAAGGTTTTGTGAATGCCTCTTTTCATGTGTTAATTTTTGGCATAATAATTAAAACTATTTAAAATATAAACATTTAAGAGAAATTTAAAAAAAAATCAGTATTCACCAATGAAAGAAAAACAATAAAAATAAATATACTATATAAATAGTATATATAGTTCAGTGATATGCAGCCAAAATACATAGGAAATTGCACAGTTACCATGCAGGATGCATTTTTAAATGACGTTATATTTCTCCTCGAATAAAAAACTATTTTTTTATAAAAAAAAATGTAAAAAAAAAATACTAGTTGGCACCGCCCCTTCTGCGTCAGTGTTACCTTGCTGAATGTGTGCTGCAGATATAGAGGAAGGAGTGGTCCGTGCTACACTACACACCTACGTCCACTCGCGGCGCCACCTGCTCCTGCACTGGCTGGCGCGCGTGCCATGCTAATCCCGTCAGCAGCAGCAGCAGCAGGTCCTTGACCCCGCCGTGCAACGACCCCGCGCCCCTCCCTCCCACCCCGTGCACCGAGGAGCTAATTCTGGCACGCAAAGCAAATCTCCACCACCCAAGCTCGTCCATTGATGAGACTCACATTAGTGCAATATTACCGTTTTATAAATTAAATTGATAAATTATTATTACTGTATTTCTTTTTTATAAAATTTATGTAATAATAAATCAAAGTTCTTGTTTATAATATGGGTCAATCGTGCATCATTATTTATGTATCACTAAACATCGCCAACAGGTAATCAATCAATTATATATATTTTATAGTTATTTATTTAACATTTGCAGAAAAACAGATATAATATATTTTTTTCACTTTCACTTTTTCTATTTCTTAGCATGCTATTTCTAGTGAATTTAAGCCAAGGCCAGTTGGCTTGAATTGCACAATTTCTGCACATGAAATCGATGGTCGCATCTTGGCAAGAGAGTGACTCGCGGCGGCGCGGCCTGCAGAGTGCATACGGTCATTGACCCATACAGCAATCACCCGACACACAGCAATGTGCCAGCCTCCACTTACTGCCGTACCAGCACAGATGCGCTTGCACTCGCGACGGCGCATCATCATTAGCATCACCGGAGAAACCGTCCAATGACGTCAGCAAACTACTTTCAGAAATTATTAATATTTACCGAATGTGGGCAACTTTTCGTGCCTCCCTGAGATAAGGGTTGCATAAAACTTGGTCTTGCAGGCGTAAAGAAGATGGAAGCCCCGCAGCGGTAAGAGGCAAACAGACTTCTCCTCCCTTTCTGCTACGATCGAAGAGAAAGAAAATACGCCGCGAGTAAATAAAACAAATCGACATCAACCTCACACTATGTTCTCTCCCACCGAGATTGGATACAACGATGGCTACAAAAATATACCTTGGCTTTTTTTGTTTATTTTACGATAGCTTGCGTTTTCCATAGAAAAAATTCTCTTATGCAAAAGAATTGACATAATTTTATGTTTGACTAATTTTACATTATGTATTTTACATTTATTGTTTACTAAACTAGGAGGGATTTTAACTATAAAATTCGTTCCACGGTTAAAAACTTCTCGAGGTCGCTCGCGGTCAGTTTCTTTAGAAACTTTTGTGACCCATTTTCTCCTGACTAGTAAAGTGTACGTGTGTCCTTGGAATTGTTGCTTACCTGGCGATGTGACCATTGCGGAGAGGAGCGCACCACGAATTGTTGTTGCGGGGTACAAGTCCCAGTGCCAGCAACACTTCGTACTGGTTCTCAGGTTCGGTTGAGGGCGGTGTCGGCGTCATCACACGCACAGCGGCGCGACGTCTGGCGCCTCCAACAACGCCTCCCTTCAGCTTGCCGCCCTTGCCTGTGTAGTTCTTGCCTCCGTGGCCATGTGGCGCTGTATTACGGCTTAATGGAGGCGCGGAGTTGAGCTTTTTAATCAGAGATGGCACTGAAACTGGGACATAAAGGTCTGGAACAGCACCGCGACGCAACCGGCTCCTCGGAGGTAATCCCAACAACTCGTGCTCAACATCCCTTTCGTAACTTGGGGATGAAAAATGTAATGAGCAAACTCGAGCAGTGGTTGTATTAAAAATGGTGCTACGTCCACAAACTGCCACCCATCTTTCACGTACACTTTCCTCTGCAGGAAATCGGTGATAGCGCACCCGTCTACCCTTAGTTTTGCGGTGCGAATTTCTGCACGTGGCCACGGCACATTGAGGCATGATTGTGTCACGATGAGATCATGCGCCGTGAGTCACCCACTATCTTGTCGCGTTCTCCAATCACACTCACAAATGGTCTCCACTATGCTGGAGTAATACACGACTAGTCACCACTTCACTGTCACAACACAAGGGACACGAGGAGCAAGGCTGTTTCAGTTCTCCAGTCTCCAACCGCCAGCCACCGACTGACGCAGCAGCCGACGTTTTCCCGCCAGCAGCCGCACACCACGAGGATGGTCGTTGATGCCGTCTAGCCTGCCAGTTGCGCGTCCCCCCGCTCCCCGCGCTCCCCTCCACGCACTTTCTCTCCCTCGTGCTTACTGCCTGCTGCTTGCTAGGCTCCCCCAAACCTTTTGTCTGGTCCTCTCTCCCCCTCCCCTGGTAGCCGCGGCTGCAGCAGCCTTGCTTGATCGCGCGCCCTCTGCGTTAGCGGTGGTGCCCTAGTCCTTGCTTCTTGCACCAGGTGTGCCAACCGAGACCACGTGACCCACTTCACACCGTGGCCAAGCTGGGCACCAAACCACCTCGCGTGTAAATCCCGCGGGACTGGAGACTCGAAAGATCGAGAAATTGCGAAAACGTCTGAACGGAGAGTTGAGCACCAAAAGCACCAGGCATATGACTTATCTTATTTTATTTATTTATTTATTTATTTATTTATTTATTTATTTATTTATTTATTTATTTATTTTTTTTTTGCACAATGATTAAATGTATTTCTTTTAAAACAAAAAGACACCAACTTTGGCTTAGGTGCATGTAGATTTAAACTTAATTATAATTATCAAAACTTTGTGTGGTGACACGTACTGTCTTAAAACTCTTAAAAGTCATAAATTGCATAATGCATAACAATAATAAACAGCTAGCGTAAACTGAATAAATATTAATAAATGCGTAATTTTACAAAATTATTTGTGTGCTGAAACAAAATTATTTTTGCGTCATCGTTTCAACTAAAATTTTCTTGGAAAAATACGATGCGTCATAATTTATCTCGATAAGTCGATGAAATGAATTTGACCGCGAGCTACAAAATTAAACTCAGGTATTTGCCGTATTTGCAACAATGTCTCTGCCATGATAATATTTGTTACACAAAAAAATTTGATATTATTTATATATATTTTTACATGTTTTTGTAGTTGCTGTAAGCGCGCGGTGCAGAACGTGCTATAACTATACTGCGCGGGGTAAGCTGATGCATGATAGATGTCGGTTCATGTTTGTTATGGATATAATAGAACTTGTTAGAAAAGTTAAGAAACGATAGAAATATTTGTAACTTTGTTTTATACATTATATTCTATATAATTTATGTACAGGGCGACATCCCTGATATGGGTTACGGCCGGGTTGCCGGGTAAGTATAATATATATGTTGCTGATGCAAATTTAAAGCTATTCTTTCGATCGATTCCACTGCAGGCAGGTAATTAATGAACGTATATAACTTATTTTACTCAAAATTGCACCGCGTGAACTCGATTATCAGTTTAATTGAATAAGTTTAAATTTAGTGTAAAGCCTTAATTATATTAAAATTAAGCGTTAAATTATTTTTCATACCTCTGATACCTAATGCTTATTGTTTTTCTTAAATGTGGTAATATTTTGACCGTTTCAATTTTTAATTAAGTCATTTGCATAGGATTGAAATAGTATTATATTTATTTTTATAATAAATTTTTTAGACATATCATTCCTGCTCGTGAGAGGAATTTTCAAATACCAAGAAATGTGCACCAAGTAAAAATTATTTTCGAATCCACTACTTTCCAGTAGACGAAAGGGTCTAGTTCAAGTAAGTCGATGTGTACCAAAGTGTGTGAAAATGGACCTCATTGCTGGCAACAACACACCACAGCTGCAGCATATCTGCGTGCTGGGAGCACCGCTGAGCGTCACGTAGCACCACATTGCCCGCATCTCAGTCTCCGGTTTCGAGCCCGCTATCACTCTGCTCCTTCCTGCCTCCCGCTCTGTTGGCCCGCCTGCAGAGGTGCGAGTCTGGCAACCCCCTCTCTGAGCACCGCGTGACGTAACAGCTGCGGCGACGGCGGCGGAGGCGTAGGCCCACGCTAGAGCTGACTCAAGGCCACCCGCGCCGCCTTGCACGCTGCTGGCCACCTCGGGCTTGCCTGGGGCATACTACCTCACCCCACCACCACCAACAATGCCGATACACCTTCCTGTGACGGGTAGACTTGCATGCCTGCTCAATTTTGTTGAAAAAAAACAAGTTTAAAATTGAGCGTTTTGTTGACATTATTATTTATCCGAAATTAATTCATTTCAAAGTGTGACCTAATAACTATTTCTTTAACAAAATGACAAAATGATCGTTGAATTCAAGTTATGTAATTTTAAAAGTTCTCCAGTATTAATTTAGTTAAAATAATAAAATTTTCAATTGAATATAATATGCACAATAATACGCTGACTGCATGCACATCATCATATCACTTTTTTATAGGTATATTATAATTTTATATGCTGTAAAAAAAAAAAAAAAAAAAAAAAAAACATGCATGTGAAATGGAAGATAATTAAATAAAATGCACTGGTTCGTGATTTATACTGCAAGCATCCCTTACATCGTTTATTACGTAAAATAAAACCTCCCGTAACCATGATCTAAGTAGGTTTTCAATTTTGAAATAATTTTTTACTGCATTATTCACATCTTTTGGTATTGTTTAAGACGAGTTATAGAAATAGGTCATTGTTTTCAGGATGGCGAACGCTTCAATGATAACATCTCCCAACTGATATCGATGATTGGCAGTTAACTGGGGAAAGCACGTGATCATCTCCACACACCTGCTGCACTTTGCACTCGCTCATTGGCAGGCCTCGCGCGACTCACTCTCGAGTCCTTGGCTACCAAAAACAAGCCAAATGGTTGCTGTTGTCTCGATCCTCACACGGCAACCTAGGCACCGTTCGTCTCACGTTAACCTGGTAGCGAGGGGTGCCAGGTAGGAAGTAGGCAGGGTTGCTCTCACAAAATATTGTGGCTGCGGGCTTACTGCAAGCAAGCAGCACGTATCGCTGAGTCAAGAGAAAAAAATAGCTAGTTCAGGCAGAGTATAAACGTATTGTTGAATGCACAAATGTGAATCCTTGCCCCCATTTCGTTCGCACGCACAGCACCTTTTTTTCTTCTGTACATAAGCTTTACTTCTGATATTTTTGGTTGCATTTAAACTTCTGTCGCTTATGGAGAACATTACATTTTATTAACATTCCAGTTAAAAATCATGTCTTGTTTTTTCTATTTTTTATATTATACTTGTGTTCTCCAATCTCTAAACATGAACAATTAATCTGAAATTTTTTGCCATTTTATTAATTCACATACAATTTTAATTTTATATATCATATAGCAACTACAATGAGATATTCAATTTTAAGTCGAATTTCCACCTTGAAAAGTCTCACCCCTCCCTGCGGTATAAATAAATATATATTATATTAATTCTACAGGTGGAGATTAATTATTAACTTGCAAATCCTCCCTCTTTGTTATGTGGAATTGACATTTCTTATATCTCCCTTTTTTCATAAATATAGACTATACCATTCTTATTGAAATTGCATTGTAAAAATATCAATTTTTCTTTATCTGTTCAGTGTCATGTGGAAATGTTTTGGGGTCATCCCTTTATTTTTTTGCAACAAAAGAGTTATTTTCCCGTTATTCCAAAAATAGTATTTTCATTATAATAGATAAATAATGCTCATTGAGAGTCTAGCTGTACAGAGAGAGAGAGGTTTGGTACCAGCAGGTAACGTTAGCACGTCCTCTCCCTCTCCTCCACGCCCAGATGAGGGAGGGGAGGGGTAGCATGCAATAAGTTGGGGTGAAGAGATGGATGGTGAACCATTTATCTATGTAATCCGGCCTCTACAGTTTTAATAAGTTCAAATTTCAAATAAAAGCATTGCAATCTCAATCATTTTAATATTAATTTCTTAATCAAAAATAATTCTCTCTTTCTGTCTCACCTCTCTCGATCGTGATCTTTGTAGTATATTATATATATATATATATTATGCTATGCACTGTACATTATATATAAATGTAATGGCTGATAAATTAAATTAAATCATGCATGATGTACATTATATACTTTTATGATAATTTTTATTTCATTCTATAACAAATTTTTATTTTTCGTTATATATTGCTACCCTTACTAATATTTTATTTATAAAATAAATATATTAAATTTAGATTTGAGACCAGTCTATTATTTGCAATTTCTATGTACTCTTGTATATATTACCAACGGTGTAAAAGAGACGGAAAACTAGTTTGGCTGGTGGTGGTGGGCATTCAGTTTCCGACAAGCAAGTTCCTGCTGCATGCTACTCTGCCGACCAAACCGCACGTTACTAACGTTCGTTGCATGATATTTTGTTGCAGAGGTTCGGTGGTGCCTCTCTTCGTTGCGAAGTGGAGTTGACGGACACCGGCGGGGGTGGTTCGAGTACGCGGCCATGGCGACCGCGACGGGCAGGCAGGCACGGGAGCGGCGGCAGCTGCAACAGGAGCGGCAGCTGGCTGTAAGAAGAACACAGCAGCTGTCGAACTCCCTCCTCCCGACTGATCACCGGAGAACGAAGTGGAGAACCAGCCGCGGTTAGTAAGGTTCATTTTCGTATCAAAATTACAAGGAACATTGAATTATTGTAAGCTGCTAAATTTTGTCTCGCGGTTTACGTAGCGTAATAGCATAGACCATAATGTAATATTATGCTTGCGGTAAACAGGTAATCTTATACCATCCTGCATTTTACCTGGTTATTTGGCCAGCTTAAAGGGTTGTTTAGTTATTATAATATGTTCTATTATTTTCTAATTAGTTAAATTTTTTTCCTTTAATTTCACTTATGAGATAAAATAAAAAATTAAGTTTTGTGATGGTGACACGGAAGCAATTATTATTTAATATGTAATATAAACCTGCAGCGCGTTTTAATAAAGGCACCATCAACAACTATGAATGCCAGCTGCAAAGTTGTGACATTAAACTGGTTCCCAATTTGAGAAGCGAGAGGAAAGGGCACGCATGTATTATAATTTATAATTTACGTTATATATTATAGATGCGCATGCTTACTTAATATAATTTTTATACAAAAATAATAACAAAAATAATTAAGTTTCATGGAAGTCAACAAATATATATATTTATATATTTTTTTTTTTACATTTTGTTACTTCGGTAGTTGACGCGATTGGCAAAAAATGGGATTGGCTTTATTACCTGAAAATTTTACTTGGTAAAACTTATCAACAAATTTAAAAGAAATAAAACATGTTTTGCATGTATAATATTAAATTCTCAATTTACTTTATAATCTTATAATGGTTATACTAATTATAGGATGCCGTTAGGACCGTTCTCCAGGTAACCGAGGGCCAATTTTCGATATAATTGTAATTTTGACAAATGACTATAACCTATAACCAATTTGTTTGTTTATAATTATATTGCATAATTTTTAGTCTTTATAAAAATGTCTCTCACAGTCAGTGGAATCTGCAGTTACCTCACCATGTCAAGTTGAGTCTAGAGTTTTCAAAGGCTGTTATATCCATGCATGCACTCACTATAATATTTATAATGCAAAAATAATGTTCCTAACGTATTTGTGACTATATATATAGTATAGTATAGTGTCAACTATTAACTGCAGCTAGTCAAATTATTAATAATATTATTATACATGAATTATTTTTTATATTATAAATATAATATAACTGCAGTGACAGCTGCCATTTTTTTATTTTGGCACCTTTTTGGTGCTTTGCGTGCTATCCCGGCCGCCATTAACTCTTGTTTATATGTACATTAATTCAGTACATAAAGTACAGTACAGTTCTATCAGTAAAATCTATAGGTGAAATAATAAATAAGTAACAATAATGTATAATGGAGTATCGAGCAAAAAAAAAAAATATATATATATTGCAAAAATGGATAAAGGGTGCAAAGTTATGCCACTTTGATTTTTTTTTTTTTTTTTTTTCAGATCTATTAGAGCCAGGGAAGTATTGCTAAATTTTTTTGCCAAGGTCGGGTTGGAATCCACGCCCCCATTATATAGGTCCTATCCTTTTATTAATTAAGAGAGGCGTCCATTGCAGAGGCGTAACTTTCTCTGTACTTTCATTTAAAAAAAAAAAAAAAAAACTTCCCGGACTGTAAAAAATTTAAAAAAAAAAAAAATCAAGGTAGCAAAACTTTGCACCCTCTATCCATTTCTGCAATAATTTGCTAATTTTACTAAAGCATAGCTTTTTGAATAACTAATTAATAATATGTATAATATATATTATTCATTATTCACTCATGCATAATTAAGTTCATTTCCATTTTTTATTATTTGTTTCCTATCTTACAATTAGATCGATTCTTGAAAATTTCCAGCTCACAAGAGATGAAGTTCCCCATATAGTATATAACATAAATAATTATACATTCTCTCCGAAGTTCGTGTAATTACTTGAGGCGCAGCTCGTTCAAAACATTGACATTGTGCGAATCACACACGAGGGAGGACGTGCTGCAGCTGCAGCAGCTCGTGACGTCACCAGGTTTACGTTGACATAATTTATTTGTGACCGTCCTGGGGGGTCACGCAGCGTTGAGATCGTACATTGTCGTCCATAGCCTCTTTTGTATTTTTATAACTTACCGTGCATATTATATGATGTTAATATATAATAAATAAATGCAAGGAAACTAAGGAAATTATATACATCGGATATCTTATATGCGTAAAAGGACGCAAGTCAGTAATATATAAATTTTCATCAGGTTGACAACACAAAGAATTACTCTAAATAAAAACATGTGAAATGATTGAATTTAGCAATTTACGAAGTGCCAATATTGGTGCAAATATTAGTAGTGGTAGTTTATATAAAATATTCCTCGAGAGGGGATCAAGTGCTAGAGCTCTCTTTTGGTTGAAAAAACTCACTAATATTACATTTATTCGATTATAATTTGCAATAAAGATAAAAGTTAGGCATTGGGAGTGCGCGCGTGCATATATGTATGCCATTTAATTTAAGTAAATAAAAATGCCTCATGTGTAATTTTGTATAACGATTTATTACTACATCAGTATACGTATATTGTAAATAAAAATATTGGTTGGGTATAAATTCAAATGAAAACATGATTTATGTTTTATATATAACTGAAATTATTATAACACGCATGATGGTCATATATTTTAGGTTCCCAATTAAAAAAAAAATGTGTGTGCCATGATAGTTCACATAATATATTAGCAAGAACAATAATATATAGTGATCGCGATGATATTTTTTATTATTATTTTATACTTGCATCATGCATATGTGCAAAAACAAAAATACAATTCAACATGGCTGAATATATAAAAACGTGCTTATTTCATTTTATGTTGCAAGGGAGTTTGGTTGCGTTCTTTGCTTGTATTGCACCCCCTAGACGCTGATGGGGATGATTCACCCAGCACAGCAGCCCCCGCTGTACCAAGCGCGGACATGCGCCTTGCTGCTGGCTGCAGTCTCCACCACACCGCGTGCACTCCCCCGCCTTGGTGCACTGCTGCAATTTCGTGGGGGGATGATGAAACCAGAGGGGGCTCTCTGGCTGGCTGCATGGTTACCAAGCGGCGGGGAGAGGGGTTGTATTGATCCCCCCCGCACCCCTCTCAACAGCACCTGAGGATCTAGCTCTATACTCTTTGGTTGATTCGCTAGTAGGATTTCCTCGTGCGTTTCCGTGAATATTTAGACCAATGAGAAGAAACCTAACAAACGTCGAAATGAAATACGATGAAAATATACTTTACGGAGTCTGTCTCCAGTCCACACTCTAGCATGCAATCACCGAGCCGAGCGAGCCACCCCAACTAAAATGTTCTCCATTGCAGCATCGCTTTGATGATGAGTCACCACAAGCAACCCTCGCAAACATATGTCGGATTAGGTAAATTTCATATATCGTATAGCTAAAACCTCTATGACATGATAGGAGAGAGGAAGAAAATTAAATAATATATAATTATATAGCACTCAAATGCACTTTTTTTTGTATATAGGATCAAATGAAATGAAGTATAATATTATTATAATATATATAATGACTTTGATGATATTGATTTTTATAACATGAAATAATACCAAAAGTCACAGAATTATTAGTAACTATTATCAGGGAATACCATATATAGGTATAATCTTTTCCCTGCTATATATTATAATATATACTTTATTAATTGTATCTCATGTTCAAGTTGAGTCATGACATTTGGTGTTCAAGCGATCATCGTTAAATTTGGTGTTATATATAACCACGATCCAAATTTTCTAATCATGATTCGCATCATACACATAATTATATGATGTATCTCCAGTGTCTTGATTTTTTTTTCTTAATTTACGAGTGCAATGTAATGAACTCCCTCTCTTTATATCCTTTGATATTTTTTAGTCTATTATATAAAAATTAAGATGAAATACAGTCATGCCGGTCTTAATTAATTGGCAGTCATGTGTAATCTAAGTCGTCACTGTCACAACTTGAACGAATTGCGTAATGTGTGTTTGAAATATTCATGCGTATATAATGTACGTTGCATGTATAAAAGCTATACCAAGTTTTATGATGCATTGCAATTACTTTATACATAAGAAATATTTTTATATTTTTGAAGTCATGAAACTCATGAACAATTAAAGTAATTACGTCAATGACCTTGGAGCAACAATCTTTTTTAGCGTTCTCCGTTTTCTCCATCCATGAGAATTATATAAAAAATATATGTGCCTCAGCAGCTGTATCAATACCAAGATCCCCTTGCATTCAGCAGCAGCTGCAGTTACCTAGATAATTCGCAATCACCTTAGCAGCTGACTAGTTATATAGCTAGGTAATGCATCTGGATCATGCACGCTCGCTGCAAGGGACAACTTGGATGGAGTTGCGGCATTCGCACTCACGACGGCACAGAAAAACACGCGCCTCGCGCTCATTTCGCACACTTTCTCTGCTGCTGATCGCGTTGCCAAGGACGCCAAGCGGAGAGCGAGAGGCGACACGCCAGCCGCCACGCGGTTGGTACCCACCGTGCGATGTGCAGCAGCAGGAGCTACACGAGCGCGTGATCTCCCGACACCGATCGATAATGTACCACGCTAATGGCGAACCTTACGTCTCACTGAATGGATACTATTTTTTTCTAGTTTTTGATCAGACTTTGGTGCAACTATTATGCGTGTGTAAAAGGATTTGAAGTATGGTACACATGTGATTTTTTTTTTCAATTTTTGCCAATTTGGTGCTCATAATATAAGTTATAACAGTTTTACATTTTTACTTAAAAAAGCATACCCTTTCATTTTCTATTTCAAATGCCACGCCATGCCACCGATGCCACTAATAATCTTCACAGGGTCTCTTATATGTTATATAATAATAATTATATTATATAGTATTTGGGCCGAATGTTAAAATTAATTTAATTTCTCTAAATAAATAAATTCACACTATTCACAAACTGTGTAATACTAAATTCTATAGTCATCCCCTCCCCGGCACCTCGATTACGAATTATGCTATTACAGATCACATCATATCGCATGCAATATAGCCCTATATATATTTAATTATTATATAATTAGTTAACAAAAAGTCGCATTTTAATTATTTCTTTATTCTTTCCTATATGTATATATAGCCATATATATAATTGCATAGTTGTATTAAAATTATTTAAATTATTATGATTGTTATTTTAATCGTTTCTAAGCAATGAATTTCATTTATTTTTTTAATTTTTCCATTTCTCATCTTTTGTCTATTTTGTTTAATATTATATAATATAATATATAAAATTTTAAAATAACGCGACTAAATGCATAGTATATAATATATATAATATGTGTGTGTAATGTGTGTATATATATAATATATAATAAGTAAATAAGTACAATATTATATATAAATATAATATTATTATATTTTATAATTATTAAATTATTTTATCAGTTAAGCAAGATATAAGTACAAAAGCCAAAAGCTTTTAATTCCAATTCCACAATGCAGCCCGCTTGATTTCCATACAGAAATTAAATTTTATTACACTCCATCACTTTAATTCGTTCGTAAATAAAATATAAAACTGAAAATAATGTAATTCTTTAAAACATTAAAAATAGGTTGAAAGAGAATTGGCAACATTCTTATGCACAATTTATAAGCATTTCGCAGGATATAAAATACAAGGTTATTGCGTTATATATACTGGTGATTAGCAATTAAATGAATTAAATATGTTACATTAATTGAAATGACCGTCATTTTATAATATGAACTATAAAGCAACGAGAGACAAATTTTAAAAAATCTTCATTCTACCATCGATGGGGAATTTTAATAGCAGGAGCTGTAGCGGATATCGTCGCATTAAGATTGATTGTCATTCAAACTGCTAAAATATATAATGAGACATTAGAATGTAAAAATTTTAGTGACTTAATCGAAAGAAGGGGTAAAAATATGGTAATGTGAATTTTTTCAGATTTTTCTAAGACCGGGAACTATTTTTAAAAAAATTATTGAAAGTATATTTTGATGACGTCATGGGCGGCACTCCTTAAGAAAAAGGATTGGGCAGTGCCGCCCGTGACGTCATAAAATAGACTTTCAATAATTTTTTAAAAATAGTTCCCGGTCTTAGAAAAATCTGAAAAAATTCACAGTACCATATTTTTACCCCTTCTTTCGATTAAGCCACTAAAATTTTCACATTCTGCCATTAGTTGTGATCAGTGTTATAACTCGAACCTGCATGCATGAATCACTTCAAGAACCACATACCGAAGTTATTAAAATTTAAAGTGCAATGTATAATTGGGAAGAGCATGGTCAACTGATCAAAACGTTGTATATAACTAGTTAATAAAGTACAAATTAATTCAATGATGTGAACTGTAAATGATCAGTTAAAAATTTCATTTTGGCTAGTCATTATAGTTTCAGGCATACTATACATTTTTTTATAAAACTCAAGAAAAAAGTCATTCATCATATTGGTAATTAAAACGTTACATTATACATTGCATTGCATCGCTCTTTTAAATTAAATATTTAAAAATATAATTTTCTCTTTTATACCCCCTCCCAAATAATGGTCACTCTATGTACAAGGGAAATACACGTATTTTATACCACCTTTTTCCCATCAACTTCTTATCCCCTATATAGGACTAGAGCTGGACCACCTTCATAAAGGTGTTGGTGTATCCCCACCCCGGCCACCACTCCCATCCCTGAAATTTATTTCTACATGGCTACGCCACTGCTGTCATCAATTATCATATTTATGAATTTATATTGACATTGAAAATCTTTTTTATAAGTTATTTCTAATAATGCACTGCGATTTCTAATTCAGTTTCATATAAAAAAAAACTTCTATGCCATCATGGAGTGTGTTGCTCATGCATGGCATGCAAGCATCTCCTAGCATGCATCGTAACATGTGCACGTTTTACTTAACGATTGATGTGACGCCAGATGTATCCAGATTCATAAGTTATATCGATTGGAATCGAGTGAAATAAAACTTAAAAATTCGATGCTTCATTTTTTTCTAAAACTTAATCTTTTATGGTTTTGAACAAATTCAAGGGGGTGGTTTTCTCACAACAGCTCCATTTCTGGTTTTCGGTACGGCTCCATGTTAAACTTCTGCCTAAATTTTCACAAAACTGGTCAGACTTCACTTCAGAAAAATTATGCCACATTGATGTATCCCTTTATTAATTGCATGCAAGCTTAAAGTCCCCTGAAAAGAAAGTTTTGAATTCTTTTAATGTTATATAATTATGAAGATTGTTCTAGTGTATTGCACACCATATATTATTTGGAAATGTATTTAAATGATGTTAAAGAAGGTTATATAGATGCCATGGAATAAACACGTTTTGATCAAAATTGACTGAGGAACAGTGACGTCATCGGGAGGGTTTAAGCATGACGGGTCGTCAAACCAACCCCCCGGGACCCTCCCCTCGCTTGCACAAATATGGCAGGGTGAGCATGGGGAACGCATCAACTTGGCGTTGCATGCATGCAG
Source organism: Siphlonurus alternatus (assembly GCA_949825025.1). Classification (NCBI taxonomy): domain Eukaryota; kingdom Metazoa; phylum Arthropoda; class Insecta; order Ephemeroptera; family Siphlonuridae; genus Siphlonurus; species Siphlonurus alternatus. The sequence goes on from OX463779.1 coordinate 23,175,476, forward strand.
AGGCGGGTTGCTATCGCAAGCACAGAGTATGCATTTGTTTCGTATTTGTTCATTTGGATTTAAGTTTTTTTTTTTTTTTTTTTTTTTTAATTAATTTTTGTAAAGGACAATAAAACTGAAATTTTAAATTCATAGAATTATACAAATTTGTATTAATTTGTAAAACCAAAATATTGCGTCTAAAAAAGTTTTTATTTTTAAACTTCTCTAAACTTTTTCCATTTTTTTAAAATTATTATTCAAATTATTATTCTGTTAGTACCGTTTATATTATATTCATGGTTTGATGAAGAATTTCATCACACATTTTCTTTAAATTAAAAATACCAAAATGCAAGGATTGAAATAAAAATATTAACAGACTGCTAGCGTTTCGTGCATCAAATATAAAATCTATAAGATAAGTAGATTTTCTATTCCATGCAGTCTATTTTATTTTTATTTGAGCTGTGTATTGTGTATTTTGAATGGAATTGTATTACTGATGCATATATATTATATTTTTAATTTCTCATTTCTTGTGACTTGAAAACATAATAATTTATAAAAGAATATTCGATTATTATTGATACGAATGATATATATTATATAGACGATACCTGGATACGATATAATTATGCTTTATTTTACATGGTGGTCTATATAAATATATACATCTTAAAATTTGGTGGTTAAAATCTTTCAGCGTTTCCTCTGCTCATTCTAGGAACGCAGATGCACCTTTTCTCATGAATATAATTATATATATATATATATATATATATATATATATATATATATATATATATATTATATATAGATTTCATTCATAAATAAAGCGGTAATTTGCAACAACTTCATTGATGACTCGACTGGTCGGTAGATAATCCTCGAGTGATTCAGTCCGCGATTTCCTCCCGCGCGTGGGCGTCACTCTATAGCGGTCGCCCGCGGTCGTCAGCGGCGGCGAGCCTCACAGGTAGGTGCATGGTGTGGCCGCGCGAGAATAAACGGAGAACAAGAGCGTGATTCACAGGTGAGGACATCATCGTTCTCCAGGAAGTCGATTTCATACCTCCCTCTACATCTTTTTATAATTTGTCTGGTATATAATTTTTCCTTATACAAGAAAAGTTCATCTCCACACAAACAAGTAGCGTTAAAGTTTTCTTGTAAGGAAAAATCGTAAATCGGTTTTGGAAATGTTTTACTTGGAATAGATTCAAATTTAAAATACACAAATAGATAAATAACAAAATCAATCAAAATGAACTTAATAAATTAAAATAAAAACCAGCTAGTAAAGATTTTAAATATATATTAGAGATTATATGTTCTTGAGTATATGAAATTTACTATCATGTTATATTTATATACACACGCATGAAATATAATATATATCAATATTCTGCTGCATATTATATGCATCTTTTATTTGATCTTTGAAGATCATCATGCAATTAATATATTGTGTTTCATACATTTTTATAAAATGTAATTTTATCTTTTAATTTAAATATTAAATAATATATATCATAAACTTAAAGTTTATGATATTATATGATATATATTTTCTTGAATATATATAAAATATATTATTTATATAATGTTTTGTTTTAAAAACTTATTAATTATATCAAATTTATATATTAATTATAATAAGAAATAAAATGTAACTGTAGATTCGAGTCAATCATAAAAATATTAATGTAAAATTAAATGTGATTAAATGTTCGTTACGTACCTACGTATTAATATAATAGATATAGATAGTATATTTTATGTATGTATTTATATTATATAATTATACAAGTAGTGCTTCTTATAAAAATTATGCTGTAAAGACTATAAATGTAAATATATTATATATTTAATTTATATATAATATATTTACATTATTCTTTAAAATTGTTTAATTTAAATATATAAAATATAAACAGCATAATTATAACAAGCACTTGATTATAATATACACTTTTATAATCTATATAATATAATTATAGTTAAAACGTACGTACTGTACTACTGTACATTATAATTACTAAAATTATACCGATCGAGAGAGCAATTAACAGCAAGATTTTTTTTAATCTTATGAAGAGCATATAGGCCTAAAAGTAAGGGGACGAAAAAATACACGGGGGCACATGACCAAAATGTGTCAACTGCCTCGAAATATTAATCAATCGAAAAAAAAAAAACACTCAAATTAAAATTATAACAAATGATACTGTCCCCTGTAAGAACGCAACCCTTTGTACATCAGGAAGGTCAGTGCTAACTGCTGAAATGGAACTTAAAAAAAGTGTAGCTTGCGCCATCTTTTGACAAGAATGTAGAACTACAGCATTTCTCTTGTCTTGCCTGGCCTCTGCCGGACAAATTAGAAACTACTTGCAAATGGCACGTAATAATTCAATCAATAAAATATTCATCTTGCTCAACATTCCGTGACATATATTATTCTGTCTTTTGCTAGTATAAATCAATTTGAAGAAATAAAAGGATGCGTTTATTATAGTTGCAACTGATGAATATATTTTCGTTTCTAGAACGATCGTATATATTTTAATATTCTCTAATGATAATTTAATTATATATATATATATATATATATATATATATATATATATATATATATATATATATATATATATATATATATATATATATAATATATTATAAATTATTAATTATAAGTTTTAAAAAATATAAAAATTTATATTTATATATATAATATATATATATACATTAAAAGTAAAAGTATGTATAATTTAACTATATAAGCTTAGCCCTGAGCCAATCACAGCTAACCATAAATTGACTCACTTCTTTTAAAAATATATGGTACTCTCTCTATATATATATAATATATACCAGTTTATCATGGAAAAAATTAAGTCCAATTAATTAACAATTAATTAAATTGTGGACATTAATTTGTTTTTATAATTTATTGATTAATTATTTAATTGACTCTACATTTATTTTATACATAAATATGCTTACAGAGTTTTATTTAGTTTTTATAACTGTCCAATATGCTAATGAATATGGGTGAATATTATAATTTAATTTTCATGCTATATAGCGCGCTAGCTGTTTTAAAATTAAATGTCATAATTTAATTATTATTATTATTATTGTATGTCTTCCTGATGAATAAATTGACATATTTTTTCCATACTTGAGATTTTACTACAGTATATACAAAACAAAACCAATAATTAATTATAATACATTCTGAGATAAATCATGACTATATATATATAATATATATTAACGTTATTTATAATTATATAATAATATATAATATATCTGATCTATCAGTATTTTATTAATTATTTGAAAGTGCATAATAAAAATTATTGCAAATATTCTTACATTAAATGCCTAATTTTTATACATTAAAATTGCAGCGATATTATTAACATGTATAATAATTTAATTTATAATTACTTTGAAGCACCAAATATATAATACACAAATCAGATAATCAAATTCTATGTTATATAAAAGGTTATGTTTAAATAGGTATATTATTTAGAATTTAGACTCAAAAGCAAATTTTGTTTCATCAAATTAACTCATTTTGATGTAATTTAATACCATATTATTTTTAAAATTATAAAATTTACCAGAGCTGTTCATCCTATAATCCTATATATTTACTTCTTAAAGTTATATAATTTTTATTTTAAAGAATTAAGGGTGTATTCTAGCAATATAAATAATAGAAAGTTTTTTATATTTGTGATTGCTGTAATGCTGTACACATATACATTTACAATGACATACACAGTTTATTTACACTTGCAGTGTGGACTGCTAATTGTCAGCTTTGTACCCAGAAATGCGACAGAAAAACCGCACGCAAAATGCTGAACAACATCTTCTGTCTATTCATATAACAAGAGAATAACCAGAAAATCTAAAAAATTTAAACTTCTTTACAAACAATTTATAAATATCATATTAATTTTTATGTCACAATATAGGTACTTAAATTCAAGTTTTTTTAAAACCTTTTATACTTAATACACACTATCAATTCAATATTATAAGATTTTTATTTTTGTTTTCAAATCTGAATAATTAATTTTAAAAAAACAAATACAGTGAAAATGCTAAAAAAAAAAAAATCATGATATGATGAAAATTAATTAAATGTGTGGTATGTATTTCTAAAGTATAATTATTCAACTTTAAATTTTCTTATCTCTTTTTATATTTTTAATCACAGTATTTAATTATAGTCTCAGTTGGATTATATATTTAATTTTAAGCAACAAACAATTAAATGATTAAATATTAGTTATAATTATTTAAAAAAAATTAATGAAACTAGAATTAACTTAATAAAATTAACAAATAATCACAATATTGACTTGTGGCAAACATAAACAAGACTAAGTAATAGACAGTAATAAAGAGAAATAAGAGAGGGGGTGGGGGATATATGCAAGGTATTAATATTTAATGAAGAACTTTGGTTCAATGCAATAACGCCTTGCGCTCCGCTGGCGAGATTATCTCAGTTGGCCTCGGAGCCAGATCGAGTCAGATTCAGCTGACATCGGGTCCGCAGCCACTCTGTCAGCGAGGACCAAAATTTTGTGACTCCAGGGGACCATGTGACCAGACTATGTACCAACCATAGGACTCCAGGAATCATGTGGCCAGTCCATAGACCAGTCAAGTGGCTCCAGGAGGACCTAGAATCAGCTGTGACCAACTCATGGAACTGTCAAGTGACTCCAGGAGTCAGATTGACAGCCCCTGGACTAATCATGTGACTCAAGGGATCAGTCCTCGCTACCTCTGCTCAGTTCTCCACACAAAAACTGACAATGTCACAAGGATGTTGATGCTAATTCAGTTTAAAGACCAACTGAAAATCATTTACAAATAAATTATTGGTTTTAAGTGTGTAAACATGACAATTTAAATTTTATTGAAATTTTTTTGTTAACTTTTAATTGAAATTTCAAAATAAAAATTATAAATTATTTTGGATTTTTGATTCTTTAGAAATTAAAAAGAAAATTTCTGAGGAGTGTTATGAAAATTGCCAACATTTTTGGACTAGTAGAATCAAAGCAGAGGATTTTTGTGGACAGAGATAAATAGCTAAATGTGTTGCAACCAAGCAGCAATATCTGTTGTGGACACCACTTAAAAAATAATAGGCAAGATCTCATAACTTTATCATCGCCATCCCCATAGAAACAAAAATATTGCTGCCTAATAAAGCAAGAGCTGATTTATAAAAAAGGTTTCTCAAACCTTAAATCAGTGAGTCAGTATAGAGATAGAGAGAAATAAAACTTACATACTACAACCCCAGAGCTTTGGTCTAATCTATTATATATTTATTTATATATTTTCTTTTTCAATCAATCATCATATAATTATAATCATCATTAATACTTTCTGATGCATTGGCTTGATCTGTGATTACAATTATTACCGTTATTATTTATTCCCATGGAAGCGTCAGATATGTAAGGTGGGGTGTTGGGATGGCACGCTGCAGTAGCTGTCGCTTGCTGTCCCACTGGTGTAGAGTCCTCCTCCGACTGTAGGGTGCGGGAGTGGTGGCCGCCAGCCCTCCCAGTCCTGCGCCCAGCCGCTTCCCTCGGGTCATTCTCCGTGCACCGCCACTGGTCGCCAATTCCAAGTGTCGCTCTTCTGGCTGTGGAGACAAGGAGACGTTAGACTCTCAACTCGTTTGAATTAGCAGTCTGCTGGGAGGGGGGCGATAAGATTAAAGCAAGAGGCAGTCCCACATAAGTGTCATCACCTGAGATGAAGTCAGTTGGGGGGGAGGGGGCAACAACCCCCCTCCCCCGCAAAAAAAGCAACTCCCTTACCTATATGGTGTAAACGGTAAATTCTCAGTTAAGTTAATGTTAAAAAAATAATGATTTTTTAATATTTATGTATTTAATTTAATTTTAATTTAATATTTACTTAAAAAAATTTATGAGGAAAAAATTATGCTGTCGATTAATTATATTAATATAATAATGCAATGTGATGTTTTGTAATTTTTATTAAATATATTTTATCAAAAGATTCAAAGGAGAACCAGTGTGTGACTGTGTGCTAATTTGACTGTAAAAAAAGATTAAAGATATCAGAGGACAAAGAATACAATAAAAATATGTTAATATAATAATGGAGTATATCGACCTTAAAATTTTTTATTGCAGAAATGGTTAGAGGGTGCAAAGTTATGCTATATACCCTGATTTTTTTCAGATTTTTTTAGAGCCTGGGAACTATTTTTAAAAAATTATTGAATGTTCTTTTTGTGACGTCACGAGGCGGCAAGTCCTATCTTTTTCTTAAGGAGTGGCGTCTCATGACGTCACAAAAAGAACTTTCAATAACTTTTTAAAAATAGTTTCCGGGCTCTAAAAAAACTGAAAAAAATCAGGGTTGCATGACTTTGCACCCTCTATCCATTTCTGCAATAAAAAAATTTGAGGTCGATACTCCATTATGAATGATATGATGAATAAACCTATAATTTTATTTTAATTTCATCACTACTTAGAAGAGGTCGTAAGTTATAAAATTTATCGAATTAATATCAAGGTCAAAGAGCAAAATTAACTTTAATCTTACAATGCTTTTTTTTTTTATTCATAAAAAAATGACCTTCAAATACAACTGCCAAAATAATTTATATTATTTTTTATTTTTTCATTAAAAAAATAACACTTGAATTCTTTTCAGAGCTCAAATTTATATCGTTATTTAATACATGGCAATACATGTTGCATGATATTTTTTACTTGTTTCATGTTTATATTTCTCTCCACCTCGATGCAATGCTTACCTTCCGAAGAGAGGGTGCCAGAGCCGGGGGCAGCTGCTGTCCTTGACCGGCGGTCGGTGCTCTCGTCTCTCGTGCTTGGTCGCCGGAGTTTTGCTGGCAGCCAAATTAAGCGCTGGCGCCGCCTCGGGCCGGGGCTTCTTAGCTAGGAGGTCCAGCAGCGACTTGCAGGCGATGCGCGGCTTGGCCGGCACCACCTCGGGCTGAGGGGGTGGGGGCGGTGGGGGTTGCAGCTTGGAGGCCTCGTTCAGTGCGTTGTGCCACAAAGACATCTCGGCAACTCCCGAGTACGGAGAAGCGAAGTAGTGTGGCTGTAGCATGGTGGGACCGTAAAGGGCGTGTATGGCAGCCAGCACGTCAGGAGATGGTTGAGAAGGCTGGGGAGGGGGCGGGGCAGGCTTGCTAGGCAGCCACCAAGGGAGTGAGGTGCAAGGACTCGATGCTGGAGATTTGGGAACTTGAGGTTTTGTTGTAGATTTGGAGCAGTGAGGTTTCGTGACTGGGGATGATTTATGGTTTGGAGTTTTGGTATTGGGTTTACAGAGGGGAGGAGGTCTAGGAGGATGCGCCCAATCCTTGGCAGCCCATGCCAGCAGCTCGGAGTCAGGACGACGTAGTAGTGACTGCAGGCGGCTCAGAGACACGGCCAGCGTGTCAGGGGTCGTGGGGGGTGGAGATCGTACTAGCCGGGGGATCTCGGCTGCGGGGCTGGCCAGTAGAGCAGCGAGACGAGAACGTGGTACCAGCAGCGGGTCTGGCACTGCCACCTCGGCCAGCACGAGCCTCAGCTGAGCCAGTGCGTCCAGAGGCGGTGATGTGGGCGGGGTCGGTGCCGACTTTCGCTTGACTTCCGGTTTGCGAGCGGGCGTGCTCGTGGTGGTGAGCAGCTCAAGAAGACGGGAGCGAGGAGCACTCTCCTGTGCAGGAGCTCCTCCTAGCAAATTACGTAATGTGATGTCCTCAGATTTACGTCTCTTAGCTGGAGGATCTTGGGACACAGCTGGCCGTTTAGCTTGCGTGTCCAGAGCCAGTGGCTGCTGAGAAAGAAGGCCCTCGAGAAAGGCTGAATGTTCTGCCTCGTGTTGATGGGCCGGGCCGGGGCTCTTGGAACCACACACCACCGTGGTGACAGGCAACGAGCAGGGCGGCTGGTGGTGCGCAGGACTAGGGGAGCGACGTTCGGCCGGAGAGCGAGGTACGGGACTGGGCAGCGGACGTGCCAGCAAAGGTGGCAGTCTTAGTGTACTACGACATGGCAGAATACCGCTCAGACGTCGTCGCCTCTTGCAAGCACTCAGATCAGCTGCAGGCTCGCAATTCTCCGGTTTAACAGCCACAGAGCTTGCGTGTGCAGGTGGTGGCTCCTTAGCTTCGATTGAAGATATACTATCCATAAACAATTCATGCTCTTTTCCAAGTGAAATTTTAATTTCCTCGTCCTTAGCATCTACTTCCTCAGGTACCAAATTTAGCTCGTTATTAATGTCAAGTTTATTTGGTACCAAAACTTCAGAGATTGGGTCATCATCATGATCCTCAAGTACCCCATCCTCGTCCTCTTCTTGTAGGGTATCGATACATAATCCCATCTGGCTTTCTTCCTCGAGATTTTCCAGTTCCCCAGTGGAAAAATCTTTTGCCTCGTCAGTGATAAATTCAGGAATATCATCGGTGTCAATATTTTGTCCCTCGTCAGTGACAAAATCTGTCATCTCCTCTGACGTAAATTCCCTGACAACATCCGATACCAAATCCTGAACTTCATCAGAGGAGAGTTGCTGAGAGTTGTCAGGTGTAAACTCGTGCTCCTGCAGAGAGGTCAGATCTTGAACTTCCTCTTCTTCTGCCAACTGTTCATTTGACACCTCCTTGAACATGTGTTCACTTTCACCCACGTGGTTTACCATATGATCCTCTTGGACCACGTGGTCAGTCATATGGTCCACGTGGTTTTTCTCTACCCCATGATTTATCACGGGGTGATCCTCTGGGTCCACGTGGTCTGGCACGTGCTCCTCTGACTCTTTGTGGAGTTGATGGACAGCCTCTTGTCGGCCTCGGTCCGGCGAGAGATCAAGCGAGACCTCGGTGCTGGACTCAGGGGATTGTGGAGTTTCTGTCGTATGCGTGGTGGGTTGCAGCACAGCCAGGCGCTCCGTACGAGGAATCGCTCGCCAACCGTTGGGCGTCTTGGTCAACCTAATGCGATTTCTGACGTCGTAGTCCTCACATAGAACCTCAGTTATGGTGCTCTCGCTCTGCTTTACCCATACAAAAATAGGGTTGACTCGTGGGGTGGTAGTAGGAATTTCTACTTCAGACCCTGGGCCTGGTGTCGTACAATAAGAACCTGATGACGACGATGTGGACCGTTTCCTCCTTTTTCGTTTACCGTCTGCGTCATGAGACTCCCTTCTTGCCTTACGATTTTTCTTACGCTGTCGGTGCTCACTATTTGGCGACAATGGTGCCTCTAGTGGCAAACTCCAAGAAGTTTCATCCTCGACAGCCGATACGAGGTCTCTCACCAGACCTCGCACATGCTCATCGTCAGGAGTGGGCGGGGTCGGCGGGGTTATCGGCCAAGAGGTTGCAGCTGCAGGAGGCCTCATCATGCGCACGTGACCACGCGCACTCAGCGACTGCAGCAGCGCTGACGGCAGAGGGTCCAACACTACGGAACACAGTCTCTCCTCGTCATCACCCTCAGCAGCATGCTCCGTGGCTCCACACTCATGTTGCACCATGATCAGAGATCCGCCGTACCCCGTACATTCGCCTGTCCCCGCACCATCCTCCTCTTGCAGGCCAGGAGAGCCCGCTGAGGACGCAGAGAGCGGGGACAGGTCAGCCGGTCCCTGCAGTCGCGGCGGCGACCGCACGAACCATTGTGGCCGTGCCAACACACTCATGGCGAACAATCACATCGCCTTTTAGCCCAGGCAAAAACTGCTCTTGCTCTCTGCATCACAAACTAACCTTTTTAATTTACTACGATAAAATAGTAAACATCACTGGTGACGTCATACGTTCTCCACTACACTTGCTGTATCCTTCTCGACAAAAAGGGAAGGAAGGAGGCGGTCGGGAGAGGTGGGAGGGGTCTCTGAGAGATGGGAGGGGCAGCGCGGGCGCTCAAGCAGCAAGGGTTGTGAGCGCAGCGCTCGCTTGCTCAAAGCTAGCACGTCAACTTTAATCCACAAAGTTCCCCTTTAATGGAGAAAAAGCATCCTTATAAATGCCACACAAGACACTTTTACCTTTATTTTTTTTAATTAATTGATTATTAAATTAGAATCAAAAAATGTAAAAATAACTTCACTGTTTTGCTTCAAGTATCCAAGGTAATAAATAATCCAATTGTTGGTTGAGTCTTCTTTTTTCAAGTAATCCAATATTTTGTGTTAAAACTTTTGTTCTGATAGACACAGTTTTAATACTCCGGTTTACACATCACTTGAATGTTTGCGAAGAACGACACATGAACCGCGCGGCTCGCGCTCTTTTCTCAATGATCCTCAACTCTCGGCAGCTCGGCCGCGACTGGCGCGAGAGCTCCCGAGTAGAGTGGCGAACATTTCCGAGCTCCACGATTGACTTCGGGTCTCCTCGTGACGTCACAACCGAGGAGAGTACAGCTCCGGCACAGAGAGCATCAACCAACACAACCCCGGCCCGCCGTGAAACGAACGCAGCAGAGAGGATGGATCGCAATGAACTGACTGCTTGCTGCTTCTCATGCAATAAGGAACCATCTACAACTCACCAGGCAGTGGAAATTACTCCTCACCAATCCCATGACCTTCAACTACAACATAGCTATACTTCGTTCGCCGCAACTTGATACCTTCCACCTATATGCTTATAGTACCACAAGACCGCGAAAAAGATCGAGTTTCATCTTCACAAACCAGAAATTTGCATTCAGTCGCTCACAATATAGATAATTTAACAAAATGAGAACATAATTTTCCCAATATAAAAACAATGGTCCTTTTTTTTAAATTATAATATAAATTTTATGATTTTTTATTAATATTAAAAGTAAAATTAAAAAAAAAAATGATATCTTTTTTTTTTTTTTTTTTTTTTATTATTTTTAATCATTTAAATAATCTGCAGTGGAATATTAATTATGATATTTAAATTTTAACTAATATATATAAATATATTATATTTAATTGATAAATATGAAAATATACTTGAAAATTTTCCAGGAAAACCTTGAAAGAAGTTGCTAAAAAAATGTAGGCAATTTTTTCTACGTCGCTGCTGAAAGGGTTGCATACCACTCTCTCTCGCACGTTGCGAGGGCGCAGTGAATATTCTCGGCGCCGGGGAGTTGAACTTTCTGGAGCTGCTGGTGGAGAACCGCGGAATCCTACATAGCCACAATAATTAAAGCGTTTAGAACGGTGATAAGCAAACACGTGTGGCAGAGAAACTTCTGGAACAAACAGCAGAGTGCGCCTTAACGTAAAAAACGTTGGTGGAGCATTGTTGTTATTTCTTCTTGTATATTCCTGCAGTGAGAACAAAGGAAGGGGATAAAGAGATGCAAAATGCAACAAACTCATAAATGTAAAGCAAATTAACATTACAATGCAAAATTATCTTAAATATTTTTAAAATTGTGGAATAAATCAATCGATAAATAATAAATATTGCTATCTCTATGCAGATAATATTGCAAGTGCAAAGTTTCACAACTTCCTATGGTTCGTTCAGGAAGTTATAAATTTTGTAATACAAGCAGGACTGTTTGCTGAACAATTAATTTATTTGAACTTGATATTTGTTCGCAAGTTTTCATATTTCATGTTAGTTCCTTCAATGTGACTTATTTTAAATATATAAAAAAAACACGTCTTACTATTAAATTAATAACCGAGTAAATTAAAATATTATCGTATATGTCAATTTTGCTATATAATATGTGCATATTTTAGGGCGTTTATAAAATATTAGTCAATATACAAGTGAATTTCATGCAGACAATTAACTAACGCGTAATTTTTTAAATATTTATTATTCTGTCATATATTTTAATTGTTAAAACACTGTGTTTTTACTGTAATATGTATTGACAAAATAATAAAATATAATGAATATTATAGCCAATCAAGCAAGAGAATAAAAAAAAATCGATCAATAAATCAAAAGTGTTATTTTATTTTATAAATAAGTAAATATAAAATCAGAAAAAATTGTTTCTATAAACAGATTCATAATCATCAGATTTCTAGATAAATACTTGAATTTATACCCATGATACAATAAGTTTTAGGTGTAATATTAGAATCAAATTATAAAAAGACACTTATTATATATAATAAATACTTTTAGGTCACTAAAGAGGGAAATTTTATTTTTCTAAATCAACTACATTTATTATTATAACAGATGTTACAACTCCATCAACTTATTGATGGCGTGCGTACTGAAGCTCGTGTCTGGGGTCAGGTCATGCAACAATTGAAGCCAACAATGTCCCTTCGTGACGTCAGCCCTCTTTCCAGAAAGTTTGGGGCTTCCACGACATCACAAAATTTGATATTATAAATAGAAACATGTCAATACTTTTAACCCATATTTCTGTCGTTTTTTAATCATCAGGCCGTGACCGCATGCGGGGAACTACTATGTTGTATGAACTTAATCGTATCATTTTGCTGCATGATACGTCATAATAATGTCAGTCACATGGTTATTTTAAAAACCATTGTATGTAAGTTTAAGTAATATTGAAAATTATACAGAATTCATGATATTCTATAATATAATTTGATTCACCTTATGCAGGATATCGGACATCTCCATGAACGCATTGATATATATAATATTATTTTAACTTAATTTGCATGCAATTTCGTATATATCAGAGAGGGATTCAAATTGAAAATATTTATTATTTTATCCAACTCCAGATATACAAAAGATACACACATAATACGTACGGTATGTACTGCATGCGTAAGATATACTATACGTCAATAAAAATGCATATCACTTATGCACATCAATCTTTATTTTAAGTAATTATAAGTTACCATGCAGATCGAATATTATATTACTTCGTAGATATTAAAGAAATTAATATATAATTAGCATCTCTTCATGCAATTAGGTGCAGATAGTCTTCCAAAAAGTTGCAGTTTTATATATTATATGTTGGCACCCAAAGCTGAATTCGGCCCAGGGCTGAAAAAATGCACAGAACTAGAAAAAACGCGATGCTCCAAACCTGAATTAATTCATTTTTCGGCTTTGGGTCAAACCACGATGCTCCAACCTAGTTTTGGTCAAATGAAAATGCTCCAAAGCCGAAGTAAAAATCTCCATCGGCTTTGGAGCATTTCGATTTGACCATCGATTTGATTGGAGCATCGTGGTTTGACCCAAAGCCGAAAAACGAATTTATTTCGAGTTTGGAGCATCCCGCGATGCTCCAATCTAGTTCAGCGCATTTTTTTCGGCCCGGGGCCGAATTCGGCTTTGGGTGCCAACATATATACGGATTCACAGGCTTCAAACAAAAATAAGAGAAAACCTTCTGTCTAATATAAAATCGGGAGGTATAATATGTAGAAAAATGATGTATATACTGATAAAGACAAAACCTTGAAATGATAATGTTATTGTGTTCTTAGAAAACAAATTATCAGTTATAATATTACGACATATTTTACAAGTTTCAAGGTCTATTTTTAAGACAAGCGAATTCCTTTACGAAGTATATAAGGATCTTCTTAGGTAAATTATTACGCACAAAAGCCTTGAAAATATAATATTTTAATTTAAGTTAATTTAACAATTAATTTCATCTGTTACTTCAGACTTCAGAGTCAAATGATAATATGTCAATAAGAATAAAATGAAATAAAGTTTAAAAATTCTAGAATGTTCTAAAAAACTTAATAGCTTAATATAATTATAATTATGCTGCTTTTTTGAGCAAATCAAAAGGACGGTTTTCTCACAACAGCTCCATGATAAAATTGTACCTCAATTTGTCCAAAACTGACTTCAGTTTCAAAAATTTGTTTACCACATCTATATATTGATAGCGTGTTAAAAGTCCCCTGAAATCAGGGGAAGTCTTGTTGAAATCAAAAGTGTCGATTCCGAGATCTCAGTCAACTGCATGAGATTAATCCTTATAATATTAAAAACTATAAAAATATTTGTCAGAGACAACAAAATTATGTCATCAACTTATCATATATATATAATATGCTGAATCGTGGGAGGTGTGGCGCAGTGCGCTTGACCGGGTCTCGTCAGATCACCGAAGTCAAGTAACGCCGCGCGTGGTTAGTAGTTGGATGGGTGACCATTTTCAACAAAAACCACGTTTCCCACCAAGGGGTAAATCGTTGCGCTTTTCCACTATGTGGTTCCCCTGGCTTTGAACCATTGCACTTCCGGTTCATTGACAAAAGCTGTAGCGTCCATCCTGGCTGAGGTTTCCACGTTTCCCTCAGCCGCAGGCAAATGCCGGGATGGATTTGCAAGGCCGTGGCCGCCCCCGTTCCGGAAGTGCCCGCGAAACGCTCAAGTTAGGGTTTCGGAAGGTTTCAAAGTAGTATGTAATTAGTAAATAGAAGTACCCAATAGGGTTTGATTAAAATTTAAAAAAAAAAATATGCTGAATCATTATTCGTGAGAAGCACGTATATGAATTCTTGGATCACATAATATTGAATTCGCAACTATATTTTTAAATTCTTGATGCACTTTCCTGCACGTTAAAGAAGTAATAATTATGTTAATGCGTGCTTAATATGAAAATTATTATTATTATTATTTATTTTACATCGTTATGCATAGAATGATTAATAAGAAACACAAAAAAAATATTTTTGTATATATGGCTCAAGCAGTGGGTGATAATTGGGTGCATGGACCCACCGACATTCTATATAATATTTCATTCACATGCTTGCTTGCAAAATTTCTTGGGGCTAACTCCTATATATATATATTATAGCGCCCTCTGTTGCGTTGTCCCCGATTTCCGTTTTATTATTAAAGACGTAAGATTTCAATATAATTCGTACATGAATGACAATGATAATCTTTTGATGCTTATATGGATTACCCTCTTAAAAAGTCATTCATGATGAGTAAAAACAAAACAAACAAATTAATAATTATTACAATTTCAACTAAATTCACTTTCATTTTCAATATTTGAAAGTCGCGAATTAAATTTATAAGTGTAATGGTACAAAATTCTTCTCTAAATTGCAAATTTTAATTTCTAATTTGTTCACAATTATTATTTTAATAAATTTTGAAATTTTTGTATCTTTTACGTATTCTACTTTTCATGCATGCGTGTATTTAGCCTCGAAATGTCATACAACTGTTTTGCAGCTCAGGTGCAAAACTAGAAAAAAATTCAGAAGAGGCTATCCGGACTCATTACAGATCAATGCTATATATTTTTTTACAAAAAGGGGTCTTATTACTATACAACGAAACCAAAATCTCGGGATAACCTCCCCTCCCCCCTCTAAATACGCGGCTATAATATATATTGAAGGTTGCAATAACATCTTGGAGAAAACTATTTCTCCACGTGACAAGCAATGAGACAACTCTGCACCCGATTGTCGCGTACTCTCAGTCGGTATGCAAGCGATCCCGCCAACACAAAACAAGCAGCCCCGCGACGACCCGCAGTGCGGCGGCGCGGTACGGCGGTGGCGGCAGCGATGATAATGAGCAGCCTTGGTACACGACTAAAGCCCTCTCCTCCTCCTCCACTCCATTAGCTGGGCGAGCAAGTAAGCAAGCCGGCAAGAAACATAAGCAGCACAAAACGAGCAAGCAAAACGAGTCGGGGTTCTTGAGAGACGCACTACTATCGTCTTGTGGAGTACTTTGCAAACCCACGCACGTATAATAATATAATGCACACTACGAATTTCTAGACTTTGAATCAATATTTACATTAGTGCAAGGCCATATTTGAATTTCTCACGTATATTATACTTTTAGTTTATTACTTTGTTTTAGTTAAGACTATAACAGTTATATACAGTGTACGTACGTATAATTACATGATGTACGTATTATAGAAAAAAATTAAGGACTATATTTTTGTTTGTTTATATAATTATATATGATGGCGCAGTTATATAGAAAAAATTCTTGTCACTTATCGTTATGCAATGATTACTTCTTTTTTCATATTGATATTTGATTTTAATAAAGCCTAAATGCATATAGTATAGCTAAAAATGTACAATCATAAAGAATTATTTCAACATCTGCAAATAAAAAAAAAATGTACCATCACGTTAATGCTATACACACCCTGATATTAATTTTTGTATTATTAAACGTATGTAATCCATTAGAGAACAAAGGAATATACTTGTATTTATATATATGTGGTCAGAATGGACCTCCCCTCGTCTGTTTGTATTGTAATTGGATGGTCTTGTCGTCTTCCCCCACATCTCTTGTAAACCGCAGTGGTAGCTGCATCATCATTTTATTCTTTCCCCACAGCTCGGACACAGGGAATATATTTTCCTGGCGGCACTGTACCAACACCACCACGGTGTACCGAGTTACGTCGTGCCCCCCCCCCCCCCCCCTTGCACTTCGCGACTCGCCGCCGACTTCTCCTTTTCTCCTTTTCAAGAGGCACGTCGCAATGTCGTCTTGTTACACCGACCGTTGATGAATATGTTCACTCAGCACATAACTTGCTCAAGATACAATATCATCATATGCAGTGTAAAAAAAGGGGTATAATTCTATACTGCATGGTTGTATAACTAATACAAAATTAGAAAATTAAATCTTGGAATGTTATTAAAAATTGAAGTGATTTTATTTATATACTATTGCAAAATGCAAGTTAAATTCAGCTTAGCTTTATTATACTTTAGTGCTACAATTTGTAATTATTGATTTAACACGGTAATTGAATCCAAAGGGGCTTGCAGGCGGCTGATAGAAAAATCATCATCTTTAAAATAATTAAAACCATTATTAACCTTAAAATAAAATTAGAGTTATTTTAAATGTTTATACTTGGGCAGATTCACAGTAAATTAATTCATTATTTTTAGATTTAAAAATATTTTCAGTTAATTATTAGAAAAGAATGAGCGAGCAATGGCTGCAAACTGATATCTTATATCTTATTATATCCTTGTAATTATAGATATTAAAGATATTCAAAGGGTGGCTACCGAGGAATCACATAAATAATTAATTTTGAGGAGGCTCCATAGTTTTTATTTGCCACAAATCAGGCGCGGATAAAAAAAAAAAAAAAAAAATCGGGAGGGGCTGCCTCCATAAGGCCAATGTTAAAAACAAATGTGGAGTGGGGGAAATGCCTATATTGCCTATGTTAAATCCAAAATTTCGGGGGGAGCCCCCCCCCCCCTGGATCCGCGCCTGCCACGAATGGGTTAATATCAATTAATGTATTGCACTAAAAAATTTGCTGTAGAAATGCAGCACCTTTTGTCGTCAGACCGATACTGTGCGGTTGTCATGATTATTTTTTTTATCTCAGTCTTTTAAGCTCTTAAATTAAATTAATTTTATTACAATATAACATTTTATAAATATAATATTTGCATACTAAATATCTATAATATATACTATCTAGCTAGACTATTATAGAAAATTGAAATATTTCAAAACTAAAATAAATATCTTTCAAATTCGAATGAACTATTAGATTCAATACATATTTTTCTAATGTTTTCGTGAAATTTGTTAGATTTTTTATGTTATAATAGCAATATATTGTGTTATGCATGCAGTATATTATGCCAAATCTTCACAATTTCTATAAACAGAAAACTCAAAATTGAAATGAAATCAAGTTATTTTTATGCCAAGAAAGTTTCATCATTACAGTATTTTATGCAAGGATATTATTACGTTGTTACGAAATAGTAAATTTAAAAATACCTGAGGCTTTGGAAGAGTTAAAATTTTAATGATTTTTTTATGTTGTATAAATGTACTTTATTTTAGCTGTATAAATTCCTGCACAATTCGCAGCATCATACATAAACAATTTCAAATATTTCATCAGAACTTAATTTTATACTCTCTCATTAGGATATTGAAAAAAGTAAATGACACATCTAATAATGCTGTACAACGACAGCCACGCATTGATAATATGCGGAGTACTGACCTGAAAATTTTTTATTGCTGAAAAAAGGTGCAAAATTGTGATACACTGATTTTTTGAGATTTTTTTTTAGAGCCAAGGAACTATAATTTTTTAAAAAATATTTCGTCAAGAGGCGTCACTTCTTCATAAATATAATTTGACTAAAAGGGGTGTAGTTTCGAACCTGAAATTTGAATAACTTTTTATCAAATTAATACTTTCCGGGCTCTAAAAAAAAATCTGAAAAAAAATCAGAGTGCATGGCACTCATTTCTGCAACAATTTTTTTGGGGGGTCGATACTTAAGAATTCACTATCAGAACTGAAATGTTAGCATTATCAATAATCTAATGGGTTTAATGTCATAGTTCAGTGGTTATATAATGTATCATTTTGACATTTTTTTACATAAAAATATATCATTCTCACAAGATAAAAAGGTTATTGGTAAGATATGATGATATACATATTATAATTATGCAGTATTATATTGACGTTCGCCAAATATTACAAGATATAATTTTTCTAGGACATCAGTCTTAAAATGCTGCTGCGTATCCGTAGAACCCGACGTTATCTTGTTATAGGAAACGAGTCTGCGTGTTGGCAGACAGTTGAGCCAGCAAAAAGAACCGATCAGGGCGTGGGCGCGTCGTAACTCCCAACGGCTCCGGAGTCGCCACTTTGCGTAAACATTCAAAACACAACAACATCTTCTCAGGAATCGTTTGAACTTGTTTGAATACTATACTACGTGTAGAAAAATAACGTGTAATAAAATTTAAAATGTGTAATTAGAGCCCATTAGAAGCAATCATAATAAAAATGTTAACAAGTCTCGTAATAGGAGCATGAAGGCCATTAACAGCAACGTTATTGGACGTTAGACATCACTGGTACCACCTCGTCTCTCAGTGGAGGCTGCATGAGCGGTCCAGCTAGATCTCAATCACAACCGAGCGGTAGAACAAGAAATTGCAAGGCGGGAAAATATAATGAAAATTTGGCTAGTAAAAAAATATGATATTTTAAATATTTTTGTTTTGTTTTATATAGTGGGGGCGATTCACGAAGGAGTTATCCAGAAAATTATCCAGCTTTCTCACTGACCGCGGTTAAATAGCGTCAGCCTAATTCAATAACACTAAACGTGGCTAGTGAGAAACCTGGATAACTCCCTTCGTGAATCGCGCCCATTAAAATAGTTAAAGCCGTTTCTCAGATTTTACGATGTGTCTTGTAAAATTAAGCTAAAAACTCTTGCATTAGATGCTAATGTAAAGTTAGTAAAGAGTGCATGTATGGTGTATAATAATATACAACAGCAGAAATTGAATTAAATTGATATTCAAAATTTGGAATAAATTAGAAAAAATTATTTTCAGCAAGAAATTCATAAATTCATGTTATTTTTTTCGTATTCTATTCTTCTCCGAAGATGGTTTGGGCTCCGTTAACAACTCCATTTATTTTTCACACCTTTGCCCCAGCTACTGTGTACCATTGTATAACAATCTGGTTGAGGTGGTTCACCAGGGTGAGCCACACATGTAGCTGCTTCTGATGGTGGTGTTCGGAGAGGACGACGGTTGCTAGCGCGGGAGGGCGGCGGGCGTCTGCATCAGTCGCTGGCCTTGGCTACCGTCTGCTCGCCGCCGCCGAGGCCGCTCCATTGTTCCGCGCTCGCTGCATGCTGCTGATGGAGCAAGAGGAACGACCTGCCACCATCTCGTGTGGGCCCACCGTGCAACCAGGGCTTGGTACCCATTCAGTAGACCCTGAGGAAGAAGGTCTGCTAGATGATTGGAGCTAAAGAAAGATGCAAAAAGAAGCGCAGATGGTATACTAAACCGGTTCTTGCACGGCTCCATTGCAGACCAAGAAGCGCGTCTTGGAAACAATCATTTTTCATCGCATCACGCTATATTTTCTATACAAAACATTAAATTACTCAATTATAGCAAATTTGAAGAACTTTTAGGTTGATTAAAATGTATTTAATGTACTAGTAGTAATGTACACCAAATCCTGTACCTAATTATTATTTATAAATTTTATAACATTTTCGTGAAAATGTAATTTTAATTTCAAATATAGGCTACAAAAATGCACACTACGTTACATGCTAATATGAGCTAGATATTGACTGAAAGTTATTTTTTCTTGTTTTACACAAAGAACTAAATGTTACGTATTTATACAATTTTACGATGAAACTAACAATAAAGTGAAATAGCCATGATTTTTTTTTTTTTTATATATACCCCTATTAAAGGAGTGGTGATATTCTTGGACCTATCTGATATGTTATAAATACAGCAGCGAATCTGCACACGAGGGAAGTAGCAAAGACTATAAGCGAATCTCAGCAGTCCGGTGTAGGAGGTTGACTTACCTGGCAGGAGGCTGAGGGCAAAAACGTGTCTCGCCGCCGCGGCAACAGAGACTCCCGCGGCGGCCTGTGGGCACCTGCTGAGATGGCCGGGACGTGCAGCAGACACGCTGCGTTGGTCCAGCGGAGGCTGCAGCGGAGTTCTATCTCTAGATCTTTCTCATATGAAGGAATCAAATTTAAAATAATTCCTCCTTGTTGCTTTCTTGATGTGGTAAAGTTATATAATATATATGAGCACATAACTGCTTGCAAAAAATATTTAATAATAATGATAATAAAATACAGTCGTAAGTCAAAAACATATCGTCACGTACAGATATTATTATTGTTATAATATTTATAAATAAATTTTCTCTTCTTACATTGGAGGCCTTAAAATAAAAGTTATAATAATGGACAGCATAAATGAAAAATTTTTATTGCAGAAATGAATAGAGGGTACCAAATTATGCTACTCTGAATTTTTTCAGGTTTTTTTGAGACCCAGAACTATTTTTAAATAATTATTGAAAGTGCGGCCACGTCCCCTGGAGGCGTCAATAGGCGTCCAGTCTCTATCCCTTTTATTAAGGCATCAGGGGTGCCAACTGAAAACACAGAACTTTCAATAATTGTTTAAAAATAGTTCCGGGTCTCAAAAAAATCTGAAAAAATTCAGAGTAGCATAATTTGGTACCCTCTATTCATTTCAGCAATAAATTTTTTTCATGTATGTTGTCCATTGTATGAAAAATATTACAAAGTATATAGTAATAACATTATATTTATATATAGCTGCGTGTATTATTGTATATGATTTTTATTATATATAATGTAAAATACAGTATAATTATAGTGCATGGT
Organism: Siphlonurus alternatus; assembly: GCA_949825025.1. Classification (NCBI taxonomy): domain Eukaryota; kingdom Metazoa; phylum Arthropoda; class Insecta; order Ephemeroptera; family Siphlonuridae; genus Siphlonurus; species Siphlonurus alternatus. Next base: position 23,196,698 of record OX463779.1, read on the forward strand.
GCATGTGATAATAAAGTTCAAGATATTTATGTATACAATATGTCACTGTATATAACCTGTTAATAACACACTCTTTTGATCTGCAGTAAATTGTATGATCGATTCAAGTCGCAAGGCTTATAAATATAACATATCGTAGCATAATATTCGTGAATGAGTTATCCAGAAAGTTATCCACGTGTCTCACCAACCATGCATGCTTATAACCATACATGCAGCTTAACTCAATGATACTAAACGCGATTATAGTAAGAAACCTGCATGGTTAACCTTTTTCGTGAATCAAGTCCAATTAAAATAACAAAAAACTGTTAATTATGCTTTTTCATTGATTGTCATAGCAAAATTTACTGCAGCTTTGCATCAGGTTCCGACGGGGGTGAGGAACTTCTAAAATCCAAACACATTAACGATTAACCTCAGTAGCTTCGGCGTTGTAATATTGTTATATTGAAAATGTCTGTTAGACGGAATCGAATGAAATAAATTTAAGGGAACCGATTCCGAGATCTCAATCATATGAGATTCATCGATCCTTAACACTAAAAATAAAAGTTCAAATGCATGTGTAAAACAATTTTGGATAAATGAACACAAAAGTGATAATCAAGTGAGCAAGTTCTAAAAACAGTCACCTTTTGTCAATGCTAAATGTAGTCTAAATATCTATTAGTTTTTCATTTCAAAATAAACAATAAATGTCATATCAATTCTATTTTCGCACGGGCTGAAGGATGCGTGTGTTTTGTCCTTGCCTCTTGTGACCCTGCTGGTTATTTACACATAAAACAAATGACATGTTTCGTGATATTTTACAATGTCGCATGCATTTAGCTGTCCTTAATTATATACAGTTTAATTTTAACGCGAAAATAAAATGATGAGCATGTAGATTCTAATTTTTATAACAAATCTCACTAAAAATGCTATATCAATTTTGCACTCGAAAGCAGTTTATAATATTAATTATTTATAAAGGAGAAAGATTGCAATTGTTCGTGAATTTATTGATAAATAATCTGTTCATTGTTTAAATTTTTAACGGCTTTTATTTTTAGTAAATGACATATCTGCATAAAAAGCACTATATCATATTTTAGTAATAAAAGTGAAATAAATATTAATCATATTTTACCTATACACTAACATTCATCTCTTATTTTGTTCTATTTCTTTAATATTCTTATATATATTATATAAGAATATAAAAGAAATATATTGAAATTTAAAATAACAAATATATGGATAAAGGTTGAATTACTTTTTCTTTTTTTTTTTTTTAAGAATATAGACACACCCAAAAAAGTAGAAACATTTATAATATAGAATATAGTAAAATTATGTTAAATTCACCGTTTTTGAATAAAGATATTATATTATTATAGATATACCGGTCTAGTATTCAATTAATACAATAATATTATGTTACATTATACAATCATGTACTGTATAAAATAAAGCAATGAACTAAATTATTATTAAAAGAAAAATTTTATTTCATGAAACAAACTCATAATTTTTATTCATTTAAAAAAAAAATCGGTTCTCCTTGCCACTGACAACAATGATTGACCGATATAATATAACTTTTCTTTTCTTATATATATTTATTTTATTTATTTTATTTTTATATATATATATATATATATGTATATATATATATATATATATATATATATATATATATATATATATATATATATATATATATATATATATATATATATATATATATATATATATATATATATATATATATATATATATATATATATATATATATATATATATATATATATATATATATATATATATATATATATATCTATATGCTTCCCTGCAAGATCAAAATGAAATCAAAATTTGAACATTTCAATCTGAATATATAATAACAAATTGTACTTATGTACCCTAGTTATCATATATATACTATATAGTTCTATTTAATAATTTGTAACAATCTAAAATTGAAGTGATTTGATATTATATTCGAGAATATTGATATATAGATATGATATACAGAAATCCTGTATATTTGTACGTATATACGTATATACAATATAAAATGCATTCTGGCTAGAAAATTTCATTTGTTCTCTCGGTTTCTCCCCCGAGACCAAAAGTTTCTTCTCTCCCTTCTGCATCAGTGCTGGAATCTCGAGCGGGTTCAAATGGAAGGGGGAGAGGGTGCCCTGGGGACGTGCACCTAATGGCCATTGTAGAAGAGCAGGGGAGCGAACAGCAGCAGTCTGCAGTGAGCACCACACTCGAGTGAGACCTCTCAGGTGCATACAATCATACACTTACAAATCGACTGTCGACAAGTACGTTTGTCAATGTCAACAATAAAAATGATCTAAATTTGTCTTTGAGTGGGCTCAAAATGTGATATAATCTTTTTTATATACACACGTATTCTATTAAAGATATTGTTATCATTCTAATATTTTCATGTCATTCTATCGTCAAATTCAATATAACATTACAATATGATCAATGATACATATTTTATTCTTTCATCATCATCATTTATTTTTATGTGTTTATTGTATCAATATAATGACCACATTATTATATGGTTATTGTCACATTAAAAAGCAGTAAAGAAATGGGTTGATGTTGGATAAAAAAAAAGGGTTTCATGATTTTTAAACGTTTTTTTTTTTAATGTCAGATTTATTTTTAAATGCGATTTATGTATTGAAATTTAGATTTTAGGTTAGATAGTAAAAAAATTTAAAGTATACTTGTAAATTTAAAGCTTTCAATTTATGAGTGAATGAACACTTATAGTGAATGAATAAAATATGATTTTTATTTTGTCAAAATATTACCAGTTTTGTTAACAAACACAAGAAAGCCAATATTATTATTATTATTATTATTTATACATAAATATAGCAACTTCGTCACTTGTATGTATAACGAAAACCAAACTTGTGGTTTGAAATTTTTTTTTATTTATTTTTCGAGACATTTTGTTCTCGTTTGAAGTTCCTCCGTTGATAAAACAATTGCGTTTCCTCTCGCGAGCACAATGTAATTATATGATACCAGCTGGCTATATAGGAATAACATCCCGGTCATAATCCAGTCTCGGCTTGAATAAAAACCTTTTATTTTTAACATTAGTATATTATCTAATATTAAAATATAACATTGTATTCTAACTATTCTTATTATTATAGTTAACTTGGTGTATAAAATTTATATATCATTATGTTATTTATAAAGTTTTAACGATAATGTGAAATAATTATTTAATTTTGCGTGCACATTGAGATGTAATTAGTGAAGTAAATGTGGCATGCACAGACGTGTTGAGGATAACCAGTTTGATGACGTTCCATCACGTGCTATAGCTTGTCTCTCTTTACCCCCTCATCCTTCTCGTTGTAGCCTCGCGTAACGCTCGTAATATATACGTCTCATACAGTGTGAAAAGCACGATATGCAGTAATAAAATTTATTTATTTACAGTACTTTTAGGACTGCAATTACCTGGTAGTTTCAAGTACGACGCTAAAAAGTGAACATATGGGCCCTGTATTACGTTTTCGACACCACTTTTTATTATAGATTCTGAAAAATTTTGTCTGAATTTTGTTTTGGAAATGTTCTAATTTTTTCTTTTATCTCTCCAATGAATGAGTGACTTTTTGGTATATCTATGGAAGGTTGATTGATTAAGAATTTTTGTATGTGGAAGTGGGTCCAGAATCCACCTATAAACGATTCTATGTGAATTTATTAACAAGTACTCGGAGAGTAAATTAATTGTTTGAAAATGTAATTGAAAAATTATGAAGCAGGGAAAGCTACACTGCAAATACTGCAATATATGGTGGCCATATTAATTTGGATTTAGGTTTTTGTCGGATCAACTCGATCAGAAGCACTATTTATATACGGCTCGTAATAGTAGTCAGAGATGTCCTTCGATAAATCCGGCTGAAGACGTTACAAATACGACCAAAGCCAAGTTGGATGTTACGGCAAATGTATAGTGTATTGCCTATATACGTTAAATTTAAAGTGAATACCCCCCCCCCTTTTCCTTCACCACACCTTTTTCAATGCAATAAATCGACCGTTAAAGTGAATTTTAAGAGTGTTATACGATAACATGGGAAATTTAAGGTCAGGAAAATAATCGGTAGTTGAAAAAAGCAATATGATGCATCATGGCACATGCAAAGTGATTTCTATTTATAAAATTCACCCAGTATTTTTTTTTTTTTTAACATTTGCTTTTCCGTTTCCCTTCCATTTCTTCCTTTTTTTTTCAGATCCGCGGCTGAATAATATCATGCACAACTATAACTATAAGTAATATTGTGCTTAATTAATTTGATTGAAAATGTGTTCAAACTTATAATTTTAATGTTTAAAAGATTAAGCAAAAGTTTTAATATATTTTTTAAAAAAAATTCATGTTTTTTAACGTAAAATTTCAATCATAATTAAAATTAAAAAACACAAACTATACGTTTTATAGTGTAGTCAGTAGCATTATTTTAAAATTAAACGTTTCATAAATACGTAAGATATTAGGAAAAAAGTTGAATGTTATATGCCATGGACACAGTAAATTAGAATTCGCAACTCGCAAACACGTCATTAGCAAAATTTTACGAAGCTCAAGTCCAACAGTCGAGTGACATGTTGGCGGAAACGTTTAAGGTTACGACCTCGCCGAGTAGTAGTACGTCATAATAGTGCGTCAAAATATCTTATCTGTAATAACCATGTAATTTTAGTACCTTTGTGTTCAAACGTATAATCATTATTAACTATTGTTTCAATCACAGCAACTAAATACGTCATATTACATTGCAAAAAAGAGACTACAAATTACATATTAAACTCAATAGAAATGGATTTTAAAAATACAATTAAATGTTATCTCATTAAATTTTATGACAAGTTCATGTTAAAATTAAAAAAGATGATCTATTGACATCTTCTCTCACAGTTCTTTGTTGAACGTTGAACTGTAACGTTTTTCTTTACTAAGAAAATTTTGTAATAAAAGTTCATATACATAAATCTATATTTTCAAATTATCTTACTTGTTTTTAAATTATATGATTACATAATTTATATAATATAGGTTATAAAAATACAGTATTAATACCTTCAGTTATTTTTTACTAATAAAATGGATGATTTTTTTTTTTGAATTCTTCACATATATTATATTATCAACTGCAACAAACTCCACCGCCACTTTACGTAAATTTACGCAAGACTTATAACACATTTGGGAAATACATGTTTTAATTTTCTTGCGTCACTTAACGCAAATTCTTATAACATAGATCTAGCTTACATATAGATGAGAGATGAGGTCTAACTCATTCTAACGATTGTTGCAACAATCAAAATCATCAAAGTTAGGTTTGGCTTAGAGTTAGACCTCCTCTATATGCAATTGAGTTATATATGTTACGGTATTTGAACCCCCTGAGTATAACGTAAAGGTTATCCGAAGGTGCACTTATCAATATTGTAAGTATTCTTAATTTACTCTTTTCAGACATTGAAGTTCGAGTTATCAATTAATGAATGAGTAAGTTAGCACATGATGTTGAGGCATATTAAGCTGATAGACATGCACAATTAATATTTTATGTTGAATCATACACCTTATACTCCGGCCATGCCTGTATTGTAATGACATTGAAATTATCAATTCATTTAAACTGGGTCATCTTTAAATTACTAGCGACCTAATTGTGATATTTATAACTTTTATATATAAGGTTATTAACAATGACTGTCGTGTTACGAAATAATCATATATCGCTCATCCATGGCATAAAGTTATTTTGTCCGCCAGGTCGCCATTACGCCTGCGAGTATCGAATGTAGGCTAACAGTGCAGCGTAGTTTCGTTACTTCGTTACATTATAAAAATAATTTATCAGTAATACGGTTTCGCTCAAGTTAATAAGTTAATTGAAATTTTGCTAACTTTAATGAATTTTGCAATATTTTTTGTATTATTTTAAATATAACCTAACCTTATTGTTGTATTTCATATTTTATACTTAATTATATTACTGAATTGATTTTAGGTCGAGAGATTTTTAAATTGGTTACATCTTATAATATATTATGTTTTTTTTTTTTAATTTTCATGGGTTATACTTATAATGAGCAGAATCTTGAAAATTTTTGTTTGATTTTTTTGGTATATATTCTCATTCTCTCTCTCTCTCTCTCTCTCTCTCTCTCTCTCTCTCTCTCTCTCTCTCTCTCTCTCTCTCTCTCTCTCTCTCTCTCTCTCTCTCTCTCTCTCTCTCTCTCTCTCTCTCTCTCTCGACTCTTTATTAGTCTTTAATGATGACATTGGTAAAATTCAATCAAACTGCATGAACGAGAAATTGATTGATATAGAAACAACGTTTTGTAACATTAAAGTACACGAATTAATCTACAATGGGTAAGCTATAATAATATATATATTTTTTTTTGTAAATGTATAGGGTTTTGTTTTTCTTAATTTTCATATGGTTTTTAATTTTTGTATTTTTCTTTCATTAGTTTTTAAATTTAGTATTTACACAAAGTTTTAAAAAGTTGTGATTTCCATAAAGCTTCAGATTCTAGACTAATGAAAATTGTGAAAAATACAAGACTACTTGCACTTTTCCTATGTAAGTCACTGATCTACAACCCTGCATGCCTGACTTCACAATTTGTGCAGAAGTCACCGAAGATCGGTCACAACGAAATTGCCAAGTTGAAGAGAGCGTGAGAACCACAATCCATCAAGTGGTGTTTTTGTTGGTGCATGGAATTGATTTTGTGTGTGTCCTATGGTAGGGAGAGAGTGTTGGCCCTGCCAAGACAATGGTGGGAGTGGTGGAGGAGCGGTACGTTTGTAGATGACGGTATACGAGGAGTATAGTGAACTTGTGATGCGCTCAGCTAGGCGTGACCAAGGAGGCCCCTCTTATATAGCCAGATAACCCGCTCTTATGTCTGTCTGTCTCTCTGATATTGCAGCAGCAAGCACCCAGGGCTAAAAGTTTCGTCGTCTACCCTAGCCACAGACCACCATATACAATTCGGCCTCCTCCCAATCGTCACACGTGAGAAGGCAATTTGTTATTAAATTTTGTAAAGTTCTGTAATACGGAGTATCTCGAGACAACTCAAGGAGGATTTAGTGTATAGTTTAAAAACTTTAAAAGGTGGTGAACGGCCAGGGTAACACTTGACAGTTCGTTCTGTATAATTGTATACGTGATGGGTGAGTGGCGAGTAGGAGGAAAAGGATAATAAATAAACACAATGAATTTTCCAGCGTATTCCAGTTGTTTTAAAGGTCGAAAACTAAATGAATATACAAACAAAAGTTAAAAGCAATAAACAAGTTTATTGATATTATTTTAATCGTAAAATACAGTATATATTACAAATAATTAAGCTTAAATTGGTAACGAATAATCACTAATTAACATTAAAATTTAAGGACAAAATAAATGTTATAATAATACATATCATATAATTATATACGTAAAATTATGACAATTCTTAACTTATAGAAAATATATTAAGACATAAATCACATACACTCCGTTTAAAGAAAACGCAGTAAGGCTTGCTTAGTTTATAAATTGTTTTTTGAAGCTGTGGACATTTTTTTATCTATTTTTTTTCCATTAGCGTGATATGAAACTGCCGATCGTAAAATATGAAGAACTGCGCACTTCTAACTTTTGTCCATTGTGCCATTGGCTGAATAAATTCTCAAGAAATCAATGACATCTAGCTATTATAAATGTTTAATGAAATCATTACAACGTCCTAATTAAATACAAATCAATTAGAAAGTTACATATTGTGAAATTTAATTAAATATGTGCATTGTTTTAAACTCAAGAGAAAAAAAAAGGTTAACAAATAAATATTTTACATTCATGTGAGTGGGTTGAGTGAATATAATATACGTGCGTAGTAGTGAATATATCATTACATAAGCTTGTTGTTACTGCAGGCAATATAATGTTTTTCTCGCTAGTAAGCCTGTCGAGTTGTTTGTTTTGTAATGTTTGCGCCGTCTCGGGATTACCTGCCCTCTTGCGGACATTTAAAAAATTATAATTTTTCAACTCAAGAGATGGCAGTAGTGTAGCAAAGAAATTAAATTAAGGCGCGAGATTTACGAAAGTCTTGAGATAGAGCACAGCGGTGTGCGACTGTGGGGCGGGGCGGCCTCGCAGCGAGTGACCGGGCGCCGGGCAGGATAACCGGCCGGCGCGTAATCGCGAGTTAGAGGGGGGAAGGGAGAGGAGGGGGGTAACAGGTGCACATGACTAGAGCTGCGGGGGCGAGTGACGACGCGGATATCGTCAAAATATTATTACTCTCAATATTACTCCATATGTCTCCACTGTGTACAATACCACGCAATCCTGTTGGAGACATTTTTATCTTTTCATAACATTTTGATAAATAATAAGGCACAATTAGCGAAAGATGATAACTGATAACATGCAGATTTCTCACTAACGACGGCTATAATAGAGTAATTCTAATGACACTATTTCTCTATAAATAGTGAGCGGTCACGGTTAGAGAGACCTTAATTGTTATATCCTCCTATGTACATTGCATGGTTAACAACTCCTTGGTGAATTGCACCCAAAAATTTGTCACATATTATACCTTTACAAAGTGTAAAATATTAATTTTTTATTATGTTTTGAATACCTGCAGAGAAATTCAACCTGACGACAATCTAATCAAATTATAACTCAACATTTACTTACATAAATCATCACTGTCCCTTCTTGTCTAATTATATATAATTGCGTAAGTTGCTAAAAATTGCACGTAAAATGGATTTCTCAGTCAACGTAATTTTTAATGTAACTGTATGATATGTCTGAATAAATTTGTATATAAGTTAGCATCATTCGTGTTGAACTCCAGCATATAATTTGACAAATTATTCAACTGTATGATACGGAATATTCCGGCTAAATAATTATAATATGCAATTATTCAAGTCCGTATATATTATAGAAATAGAACAAATAAAAAAAAGTCTCAACTTATACATCCTGTATAATGATATGTATATATATTATGCTAAATCATAATTATATTATTGTTTCAAGGTGATTTTTATTCCATCCATGGAAATATAGGGCTTCTTGTGAAATTTGCACAAGACTTAATGAATACAAAATTATTTTAGTGCACTACACTGTTGTCTGCTGACTCCTTAAATTCATGTATGTTATAGTAGTACTGTGTAACACAAAAACTGTCGTGCACCAGAATAAATAATCATAATAAATAAAATTCATCATATTTTGGATTGAATTGAGATACAATTCTATAATATAATTATAATTCATAAGATAAAATACAGCATAAAACTTGTATATATACAGTCTGTATAATACCTCTCTCTCTCTCTCTCTCTCTCTCTCTCTCTCTCTCTCTCTCTCTCTCTCTCTCTCTCTCTCTCTCTCTCTCTCTCTCTCTCTCTCTCTCTCTCTCTCTCTCTCTCTCTCTCTCTCTCTCTCTCTCTCTCTCTCTCTCTCTCTCTCTCTCTCTCTCTCTCACGTACAACAACAAGAAAGTCTTTAATTAATTAACAGCTTGTTTGCTAATCTTGCGTGTTCAATGTTCAACAACACTGGCAAAAAGAAAGTTTAATTAACTTTATGACAACGTTTTTTCCTTGATCATGGCAGCTTTTGTATTAAATTTATTATAATTTTAGAGTTTTTATGGGCAGAAATAGTATTTTTTTTTTTACATATTTATTCCCTTAATATTAAAATATTTTACTATTATGTTTTCAGGGTGATTTCATCGTCAGATGTACAAAATCAAGTAATTTTATGTCAGCTTTTAAAGTATAAAATTATATATGTACAAATAATGTAGAATGTGCTGTTAATTCCGAACCTAAAAAGCTAAAATACGTAAAGAATAAACCATGATATATAAACAGGAAACTGATAACGCGGCGCTTCATTGTTGCTAGGTTTTTTGTTGTCCAGAGGCTATTGTCCTGCTAAAAGTGTTTACGTCACTTTTTGTGCCTAATATTTACTGATGAGGCGAAGTGATTATTTCTCCTTTCATTCTTCATATATATAACCTAACAATCATAAATATAATAATACAATTATTATTATTAGTATTATTATTTATGTACAGACGTAATAAAAAAATGCAAATAGGCGCCACTGCTGCACTGCACTCATCATATAATTATAATATATAGCATAAAACAGTATATTATAGTATACTGTATAATTATTGTATTATAATAGGAAAATGTTTGTTAATATTTTTGATGCTGAATTATTTATCTCGTTAACAGAAATATACATAGAACCATTTTTTAATTTTTGTTATACCTTTTTTAAATTTAAATTGTCCCAAATATCTTAAAATTGATTCAAAACTTGATGTATTTTCGAAAAATATGTTTTTGAAAACAAAAGTATTCATGTCGGTTGTCAATTATGCTATCTGTACACTAAATAAAATGTAATACGAAAGGAAAATAGCATAATATATATTTTCGATCCTTTTTATGTTTAATGTTTAATCATAATCCAATCACTTATAGAGAAAACCAAGATTTTTAATACTGCATGCTGATGTCATGCAAACGGCGATAACATCTTAATTATTATCGTCAATTTTAAGCTATTATATGCTCTAAATCTACTGAAAATATTGATTGTTGAAAGTATTTTTTTTTATATGGCTTTGGCTTTGAACTGCTGTTTTTGCTGATACCGTAAATATACATATATATATAATATATGCCTGCAATGAATATTAATATGTATACCAGAATTTATATACTTACAATATTGCTCGAAGCAGAAATCAGGGGAACAATTAAAAAAAAAATACATATAAAATTTCATTTACCATTATGTGCCATGCTTGAAATAAAAATCCGTTAAAAAAATTGTCAAAAAAATATTTTACTTGATTCCTCTCTTGCCTTCTATTTTATTTTTTTGTTTGTAAAAATACTCAGTAATTTTTTTATTATATTTTAAATATTTTCAAACTTAAATATAATTAATTTTTGCCAGTTATTAATTACTTATTACTCTTTATAATACAATGATACTTTAAAAAAACTCTATTAGCCTCATATATCCCCCTTATATAACATGACACTTATTATTTATTTTCATGATGTTGATTTCTATAATTATGTACAGTACATATAATATGCTATAAGCTCACAGACCGAACTATAATAAGTAATAGCCTAAATTAAATATATTAATAATAGTAAAAAACAAGTAGGTGTCATAACCTCGTTTATAAACACGTATATACACGTATAATCTAACACAAATCTCGACAGGCCTCACAACCAGACACCTTTCGGTCTTGATTACAGTGTTTTTTTTTTGCACGCAATGTTGTAACAATTTTAATTAGGCGTGTATGAAATATATCAACATAAAAAAGTACTGAAATACCTGCTATGAAATTAAATATTAAATAAAATAATTAAAAAAGTAATATGAATGACCTTATACAATTAAAAGTTAAAAGTTCAAGAGATACGTATGTTTTAATAATGATAATGAGAGATCTCTCGTAAATGATTAATTTGCTATAAGGATCATTATAGTCTATCATGCATGTATAATTATGTATAGTATTTCTTACTGCATCATCCGATTACACCTGTTCACTTCATGGTGGCTCCTGTATCTAATTATTATATATTATATAAATATATAAGTGTAATTAATTAAATCATATTTGTAATACAAAAATATATAATTAAAAGTAGCTAATTACTTTACGTGTAGTGTTTCAGATAATGATTTTGATTATACAAAACAAATTTGAAATTAGTAATTACATTTCCATTGCACTGTAAATTATATAATTTATTATATATAATATATATATATAAAATAAAAAAAATATATAATTATATTGCATTATTAAAAGACCGATGGATGATATACTAGTTATAATTATTTCAATTATTTTTATTTTTTATTTCACCTATGCAATGTCAATGCATACTTAATTTATAAAATATAATGTACTGTACAGTAAAATGTACAAAAATAAAATTATGTGTGACATTATAATAGCTTAGGGTGAGAACCAATGCGGCAGCACCAAAATTGCACTATATATAGCACATGAGTGGCATTGTTCCGTTGATACATATTTTGTTTTACTAATTCTAGTAACCCGAACCTTACGAAACCCTGCGTAACTGCTTCGCATGCTGCAGTTTTATCCGCTAAACTGATGTGACCGGGATGGTTTATGGTGGAAAATTGGAACGGTTAACGCCTGGTAGACATGTGCCATGCGTTGTCAGAATGATCACCTATCCAACAACTAACCACGATTGGTGATGCTTGACTTCAGTGATCTAATGTAAAAAGTTGCCATGTACTGTGCAGTACTTGTAATATTCCCACAAAATATTTAATTTCAGATATAACAACAGAATAGATAATTTTTTATGCTTTTAACTTCTATCGATTGACCTTAGTTACAAACCGGAAACGGGAAATTTCTGTCGAACGGAATCGAATGAAATAAATTTTAAAAAATCGAGGATGCTCTAAAACTTAATCGCTTATGGTTTGAGCAAATTCAAGGGGGCGGTTTTCTCACAATAGCTTCATTTCCGGTTTCCGTCCATAAGGCCAATGTTAAACTTCTGCCTCAGTTTTCTCAAAACTGGTCAAAGACCCACTTCAAAAAAATTAAGCAACCTTATTGTGGCGAGCTTAAAGACTCCTGCAAGTCTCATTAGAATCAAGGGAGCCGTTTCCGAGATCCAAATCAACTGAGGTCAATCCTTTTAAAAGTGAATATAATTTGAAATTGACTGCACATACAATATTTTTAATTTTTTTTTTAACATTGTTCCAATTATAATAAATATGAGCTTTTTCTCAATTTTGATTAGCATATATTTTTTTTATCTGGTTGTCTCGGAACGTAAACATAAGTTACATCAAGGGGACCATAGAGGTATATAGAAAAAAAAAGTGGATGAACATATAATTTTATTCGGACTAACAATAATGATTAGACATTCCAGAAATAGAAGTTTTACCCAATATTGGTACTCCTCACCCACTTTCACCCTCTCGTATCAGCTAGCCTGAATCCAAGTCTATAACATAGGAATTTCATCTCCACTTTTATAACCTCCATGGAGGGGACGCAGAAGGTAATATGGAGAACCGCGGGTCACAGGTGGCGCGACAGACTGCAGCTCTCTCTGCAGGCCAGCAGATTAGCATTCTGCTCTTCTCGTCAATACAAACAACACGCATAGCACATGTGCACGGGCTTAGGAGCCACCGCGAGACAAATCGAGTTCGTCTGACAGCATGACGTTCATAGCTTAATAAATGACATAAATAAGCTCTTGTTGGCACGCAGTTCATCGACGTTGTTTTTTGGTTCTATAACAATACACAGCAAAAAGTTAGTTGGAAAATAATGGGTCCATTTGTATTGCAGTAGAATGTAATCTAAAATGTGGTATGCTAAATTTTGTAGTAAGAATTTTTTGTCAAATATTGAAGCAAGATTATTCATTTAAAAACAAAAAAAATAATAATAATTGCATAGAGATAAAATAACTATAAAATTTAATTGAGCAATATTTTATTTTATTTTTGGATCACCTGCATACAGATCTTATCATTTTGTTACGTTTTGTATGTTGTCTCTATGTATTTGTAATCATGCAATCCATAATAAAAATTTTACAATTACCCAGCATAGAATTTAACACAAATGATTATTAGGAATGTCACAATCCTTGATTTAAACATATATTAATCAAACGTGTTTATACATACAATTACTAAAAAATATTACGCAAGAGAGTTTTATTTCTTTCAGTAAATAAATTAACTATGTAACCACGAGATAAAAATATTTTTACTCACACAGTTATTAAATACACACATATTTTTTTACATTGCCTACAGCCGCGGCGCTTGCATCTGTCGGTTTATGCGAGAGTCATGACAAACACGTTGTTAATAATAATCACTTCGTGCATGACGCAGCTAACAAATCTAACATTATACATATATACATCAATGTAAAATTTCTTTTTATAACATTACGATGATATTTACACCTCAATAAATTTTATTTCATAACGATAATCCTTTCTTATATTATACGATATAAAAGTATAATATTGTTATATTGATGAAAAGTATATAAAAGGCATTGAAATAAGCTTTCTAGAGATGATCTCAGTACACTTCACTCAATATACAGTATTGAGTTCTTTCCTGTATGATTCTTTAATATAAGCAATATACGACCCGTCTGTTATTGAAGAGCACGATCCAAATCGACTGAGACGACATCTGCCTGTCGTCTTCTTTTTAAGATGGGCCATTGTGTGTTAGTATATTGACATCACTGTGGTTGCGGCGGTATTGTGATTATTGTGAATCAGCCATGAGCCGTGCAGATATGGAACGTGCCATGGTGGCTTCAAGCACTCATTTCCATATATACCTCGTACATTTGAAATGTTGACGATTATTCTTTTATGAATATGAGGCAAAAAAGAAATAGGGGGATTAGCCGTAATATATATATAGTTCCAGTATAAAAGATGGACACTATAACACAAAGTATATTAAAGTGTAAATAAAATTAAAAAAAAATCAATACTTTTGTTATGGAAAAGTTGCATTTAATATCACCATGCACCATATTACACAATGTACTGTATATTATTTTGTTCTTTTCTCCACCCAGATATCGCGTGCCCTATTATAGCATGTATAATTGCTACATGCATTTTATCATCACTGAACAAATATACTGTTGCTAAACAAACATTGTTGTAAATAAAATTTATGAAAAGAAATTTAAAATATTATATTTTTTATTAAAGATACTTCTATTGACGATATTACTAATTCACTCATATTTGTGATTGATCTTCTGTTTTTCCATTAAAAAAAAAAAAAAAAACAATGGAAAATTATCCAGTTTTTTTTTTTTTTTTTTTTCATAAGAGGCATGCAACTTTGGCTAATTTTTCAAATAAAATATTGACAATCACCAAAACTTGAATCTGCAGTAAAAGATTCGAGCGAGAATTGATGTAACTCCTATATCTATGCAACAATGACAACAATTTTGTTACTTTCTTGATCAATTAATAATTCTTCGCATTGTGTACATTTTTTTCACGTTTTTTCAACATGTATTATAGTTAATATGTTAGGTATAAAGGTATAATTCAAAGAAATGAGTAAGCGATGTAAGCAAGTAATTAAAATTTTGTTAATTATATACTCCTTTATATATACTGCGGCAGTCTATGCATGTATACACATGGAAAATAATTACATGATTATAACGTACGTGCTTATATCTGCAGTCTGCTTATCATTTCTCAGTTAGAAATGTTGAAGCAATTAAATTTGTCATTTGTCAATATCGTCTACATCTCATGGCACTTCCGTTATTATGTATAATTGTGCTGTCACCTTTGTGCAAGCCGCCGCCTACAGACTATCAGGTCTAAATTATTCCATACACTTGGATACCATATACGTGAAGTTATGTGCATGTGATTAACTTTAAATTTATCTCCTCTTAACGCTGTAAGAGACAATTTGATGAGTAAAGGAAGAGCATGCACTTAAAAGTTCCTATACACTGAAACATGATATTTTTTTTATATATAATATTTTTTTTAATTTATTTGAACATTTTTTACCATATTATATAAGATACAGTTTTATTTAATAATAAATATAAGGTCAGTGTAGGACTTTTGAATTCTTATTGAATGTGTACGTATTGTGTACAGACATGACATTACTGCAGATCAGTGCAATGGGGAGGACAAAATACTCATGGGCAGTGGGTGAATTAACCCAATTTTCATAGAAGAAAATGACGAGATCCTATTAGTAATAATACTATTGTATATATTATGTTCTTATAATATAATAGTTCATATACAGTATATTGTATATCTTATTATTTTTTTTAGTCGATATGATTTGTGTCACATCAAAACTTTTTTTATGATTGGATCATAAAAAAAATCCATTTAGCTTCAGAATAGAAAAAAAAATTGCTTGTCTATCCAAAGCATAATGAAGATAGCATTGTAACTTTAATACGTTTGATTCCATTAAGAACTCCTTGCATAGTAACGTCAGTCACCCCGCGCGATCGTCATAGAAGTGGCCGTGAGAGCTGGAGGAGACTGTTCGGATGCAGCTCTGCAATTTGCAACGACAAGGAGGGGCATCACACAATTGGTATAACCACTTGAACGACTTGCCACTTGAAACAAGTTGGAGTGCAAGCTCAGCCCTCACTACTTGTCATTCGTAGGAAAATAATAACAATAAAAAACGGACAAATGTACAGCATTGAACCATCACTCATGTTTAATTATTAAGTATTGTAATATATACAACAAGGAAGTCATGACAGTCAAAATATTTTAATTTAAAACTGTTTATTAATTAAATGTCATTCAAGCTAACATGAAAATGAAAAAAAAAATGTTTTGCTTACATTAAATTCAACATTACTCAATTGTATTTTAATTTTTAATATAAAAAAGAAGTATTTTTTTAAACATTATTCATAAAAAATGTTGGTTGATATAAAACGATAAAATAAAGTTTTTAATTAATTTAATAGCTAGAAGTCTTGTGGTAATGTGTTCATAATTTATAAATCAAGCACTCACGCACGCGCGCATTTGCTGCACTCAGCAGCACACATAGGTCAAGGGTTGGTACTTGGGCACTTGACAGTCGATCGAATTGAGAAGCTGACTAGAGTCGTAAATAAATCTTTCGTCTGCACACCGATGTGGCGTGTACAGACCAGGACCAACTACCAATAAATATTAACAATGGCCATCAGCCGTTATCATAAGCGTGCAATAATTGTAATTATAAATACCACCAACGTTTATTGAGAACACCAGATGCAAAAATAGAAAACAATGTGATATGCTCAAAAATCAAATAAAATTGTTTGGTTTTGCATATCTATTTTCAATGCACATGATATTATGGAGACTATAAAATATTAAATGAAATAAGACAAATTAATTGCATCATAAACTTAAATTATTTTAGCTCTCTTTATTGCCATTTCGTATCAACAAATCCTGCTCAATTTCTCGCACTGTTTCCTTCATCGCCCTCCACATGACATTGAGTATTGAGATCTCGCTCCGCCGAGCGCCGTATTTTTACACCTCAAAGCCTGCGCATGGCCCTTGTAGCAGCTCTTCACTGATACATAAGGTGCATTTTCCTATCTGTCAGCACTAGTAAACTCTTTAGAAGCAGTATCAAAAGTGTCGTTGCAAGGGATGTGGAGAGCTCTCAAATACCGTCTACAGTCTCTCCCTATAGTCAAAACATCATGATCACCCCAAGAAAAAAACAAAAAAAAAACAGCAATACCCCCCAGCGTCCCTTAAAGAGTCCATATATAGACTTCCAAATTCCTCGTCCCCTTCTATGTAGGCACCTGAGAATGTATTCATTATGACTACAAAATACTGGATTTAAACATGATACATTGTTTGAATACTGAAATAGAAGTATACGTCTATATTACAGAAGTAAACAAACATTGTTATGTGTATTTTTGTATTCTTTTGTTCCAAGAATATAAAATTAACACACATTGTGACCTTTTTTTTTTTTGTTTGTTAGATCAATCGAAGTTCATAAATGTATATAAATTAAAATTTATTTGTTTGCCCAGTATGTAATACAAAATCGTTATATATTATATTGTTAATACTATTGATGCATGATAAAATTACTTACATATAATATATTATATATTAAATAAGTATTGTGTTAATATTTATTATATATTTGCAGTTCAGAAATAATATCATAATAATATAATATATAGAGCTCATTTTAAGTTTTTAAATCATAGATCTGCAGTTCAAAGGGCAGCAAGGTGGGCTAATAAGTGGGCGAGTATCGAAGTCAAGAAAGTAATTAATGCATTGATTGTGACGACGAAAAAAAGAATTAATTGAAATTTGAACTGCAGTTGACCACTAGTCGAGTATAAATCAATTTATGTAAAAATGCAAGTAAACAAACTGTACAAACATTTGCTTGTGTCCGTATACATAAAAATTGACGATAATAATGAAAAAACAATGTAAAGAATTTTTTATCTCGTAGTTATATTCTATTTTAATATTTTTTAGCTATGTTGTTGCAACATATTATGATTATTATAGAAAAATCATGATAATTTTTAACTTTAAATCTGATTTTAAAGTAACATTTCAGAAAATTTGCAATTGAGGAATCACAAGCAAGATGAATGCATCTTCTGTTACCGACGAGTGATTACAATTGACCAAGCTTTATGTGAGGAGCGTCGCTGAGGTTCGAAGTAGTGACGTCAGAGGCTCACCACCTTGACCTCCGGGTCACGAGGCGCACTCTGCACTGCCAACTCAAAGCCAGGCGCTCAAAGTGCACAAAGCAAATCCAATAAACTCAAAGCTACTAGCTAAGGAGTTGAAAAAAGCAGGATGGGAAGTTTTTTAAAATATGCTAGCCTGCATGCATTTTGTTCTATTGTTTGCTTGTTGCGTCGGATGTGGTAAAAAAATATAAATATATTATGCGTTTTGCACCACAAGTTATTGTACTAGAACTAGACAGACCATAAAGTTTTTATATTATTCTGTTTTGCATTTTATTATTTTTTTTTTTTTTGTTCTTAAGTGAGAAATATATCCTTTAGTCTTTAGTACCTCTGCATCATAATAAACTTTTAAATAAAAATGTATAAGACAGTCATAAAGTCATAATTTTCATTTTCTTGCTCGAGTTAATAACTTCAGTTCTTTTTTTCAGCATTGTATAATGACGAAGTATGAATGAAGTATGAATGAAGTATAATTACGCGTATATGAATGAAGTTTCAGTTTTAATCACAGTGCTTTAAAGAAATCACTAAATCTTATGGTTTTTAATTAAAATATACGTTGTAATTGCACTGATTTTTGGCCCCTTTGATGCCCCTTTGGGCCCCTTTCCTCTCTCTAGCAAAACTCAGGGAATTCTGCATGGGACCAGATCAGGTCATGGTTGCATCCTCTATTTTCTTTCGCGAATTTCAAGCTCAGGGATACATTATTTAAAAAATTCTTAATTCAAGCATTTGCAGTAAATCAAGGAGTCATGCATTTCTCTTTACGTTTGTTTGACGTCATGAGACCCTCCCATGATCAGTATTGTATTGGAGGACAAAGTAAAAAGTTTGTGACGTCAAACCAAAAATAAGCTACGAGAACTATATAACATCATGCAGAGTGATGTGATAGTTGATTGTGACTGATAGCGTTATTATAGCCTTCTTCAGTAGTGCACATTTTTGCATCATAAGAAACTTTTTGACTACATTTTTCCCAACTGATTATAAAGCAATTTTAACTGTTTTGTTTTTAGGGTAATTTGTCATGAAAACACAACAATGAAAAAATACTTAAGAAAACAACTTTTTGTTATCATAATTATGTTACAACAACAAGATAGTAACTATACGGAGTAATTTTTGAAATGGCAATGTTTTCCAGCATATAACACTCTTATTTAGTATACTTACGCGGGAACAATTTGTGATAAGAAATAGTTCCCAATATTTAATAATACCCCTGTGTGTCCGCCAAGGTATTGCCATGGTGATAAGCCGATCAGGCGGCTTCGCGGTACTTGGTGCGTGGGAACCAGCAGGACCGATAAGCGGCCGGGTTGCTGAGCAGTTTCCCACGCCTCGTCACGTCGTAGAGCTCGCTCATGTGCGTGGCGGTGACATCGCTTGCTGCCCAAGTCTCACTTGACACACCGCGTGTCAATCAAAAAGTCACTGTTAAGTCTACAGGGAATACTTTTTAAGTAATATATTTAAGTACGACCAAATTATGATGAATATTATATATATATTGACATGAATATAAGAAGCAAAGAAAAATATATTACCTATAAAATAATTCTTGGAATAAAATGAATGCTCTTATCACACGATCAATCAAAAATTCCAAGAGATGGAAGCTGGAGGAAGGGAAGAGGGGGGAGGAGAGATGAAGGAATTTAACATCAAAACTTAATTGCAATAAAAAATGTACGTAAGAAAGAAAAGTTAAAATCATTATTGCATTCGATGTGACCTCGTCAATTTTTTTCTTCACAAAAGTTTTAACAGGTACAGTTTTAAAGTTAAAAAATTGGAATACATAGGTTAGATTGTAATGCATGGACTTCAATTTTTTACTTTAAAAACTGTACAACAATTATTAATTTTTAGGTGCGTAAATGCACATTTCGATTTCCAAAATAAAATTATTCCTTATTATGAGACTAATATTATATTTTTTGTTATTAATGAAAAAATATTATTTATTTTTTCCATTATATAAGCTTATAAGCACCCCCAATGTCAAAAATGATATTAAAGTAAGTTTTTACTGCATGTCTTTAATTATATGTAATTACATAAACTTTCAACTTTCAACGCTATTTAAAGTTGAAAAGTTTAAGCAATTTAAAAAGAGCCAAATGATTTAAATAATAAATAGAAAAAAAAATTAATAACTTTAAACAAACCATTATATAATAAAACACGTTATTATTTAAAACGAAATACATCCAGTAAGAATAAAAAATTTTAATTACACACGTATATATATTTAACGTATATTCAACAATGTACTACAGTTACATGAAGATTGTTTTATTTCTTATTGTGTATATTATTATCCTTTCTTTCCTTACAGTTAACATGTCATAAAAAAATTAAAACAGCACTTGATTGAAATTGCTTGTAAATGGCATGTGACGTCACAAGTCGTGCGGGGAGGTTTCCACCTCGCAATCTGCAGCAGAATTTCTCTAATCCTCCGAAGATGCTCAGGGGGGCGTGGCATCGTTACCTGTAACGTGTCAGATATGTAGCGTTAACTGCGCTGTTTTAACTCAATTCATGCGGAACCAATAAAGTCAAGTAAATTTTATTGATTATTGATAAAGGATAAAGTTCAAATGTCATGATATTAATTTTTTATCATGGTATAATTTGATGACAGCATTTAGTTCGTTATTTTTATACGTTATTAACATGCATGAAAAATGTCACACGCATTTTACATTGGGAAGAGAGAGAGAGAGAGAGAGAGAGAGAGAGAGAGAGAGAGAGAGAGAGAGAGAGAGAGAGAGAGAGAGAGAGAGAGAGAGAGAGAGAGAGAGAGAGAGAGAGAGGAGGGGGGGGGGAGAGAGAGAGAGAGAGAGAGAGAGAGAGAGAGAGAGAAGGAGCATTAAATGAATTTTTCCTTTAAAATGATGTTTATTTCTTCTGTGAAAATCGGATTCACCGCACTCAAGCTAAAAATGTATAATGTTATTTGCCAGCTGTACATTTCATATTTTGTTACATGCATGTTACCAAAGATGAAATAGCCGGAACGATGTTGCCTTCTTCTCTTTGTGTGTACATTATCAGAGAGCTTTGATTTAATTCAAGCACTCTAGTGGTACACATCATGCACGTATATAATTACACTCTTTGGGGATGTGATACTCTCAAAAACTCTTTTGGGACTGATTTATAGATTGAATGCTCTTTTATTAAAATTGGCAATTTTTTTATGAGTTTTGGAGTTGTAACCCCATCATGCAGCGCACGTCTGATAAAGTTAGCGTTCTAGAAGTCACGAGTTGTACTGCACCATGTATTCATTTATTTTAGCATTGAACAATATATATTATGACTATTGCATATATCCACTTATACCCTAAGCCAATTAAATTCAAATAAAATGCATGAATAAGCTGAGTTTTTTTTTTTTTTTGTACTCGTGAACTTAATTTAGATATTCATTTGCATGAATGGAGTAATGCAATTATTAAGCATTAAAATTGCAATGTTAATTGAAATGATTGATAGAAATTGATTGGTTTCATGTGTGTTCGTAGCAGATATCGAAATCAAATGCAGCAGGATGATGCAATAAGTGTAAATGTCATATAATGATTGCATATTACACGATATGATATTCGATTATCACTTTTATTGTTGGAGGATTTAATTAACTTTAGTTGACTGGTTGTATGAAAGGTAATCAAAGTGAATAATACAAAATGCATGCAAGTACATCGTCAGGATTTTACTGCAGCATGAATGTAATTTTTCACGATTTATTATTAGTTTTGATCATAATTTTAGCAATGATGAACAATTACAGTTTTAAAAGATATTTTATAAACTATAAATTATCTTAGCAGAATTTAAGGTAGAGATAATACAGATCAGCTGGCCCAATGCTAAAAAAATCCCATTCATAAAAATTATGAAAAAAATTTAAAATGTTCTCCTCTACATCCCCTATCAGTAGGTAAAATATCAGGTATACAAAAACGAGCTAGTTTTCGAGTTATTAATTTTTAAAGTTGACTAATTTAACATGGAGAAATGGAACTTTCATGTTAAATTAATCAACTTTAAAAATTAATAACTCGAAAACTAGCTCGTTTTTGCATACCTGATATTTTACCCACTGATAGGGGATGTAGAGGAGAACATTTTAAATTTTTTTCATAATTTTTATGAATGGGATTTTTTTAGCATTGGGCCAGCTGATCTGTATTATCTCTACCTTAAAAGAATTTAAAAATGCATACATGTACTTTATTACAAAACTTCCCCCATCATGGAATTTTTTTTTAAGTAAATGTTTTCGTTATAAAAAACAAAATGCGAGGTATTTAATTGATGCACATTTTTTAAGATCTTAAAACGTTAAGTTTTTTCTTTCACTAGTAACACTAATAACATTAATTAAATTATGCATTAATTAAATACATTTCTTTAACACTTGGGGACAGTACAATATATGCTGCTCTGCATCATGTTTTGAGGCGTTGTTATTATAGTTATAGGCATTCTATAAAGAAGGGGGGGGGGTACATTTAAACTTGCGAATCTGCATAATATATTGGTTGCATGCATGGGCTGCATTCAGTTTCAGCAAATAAGACAGGGGTAAAGTTCATGCTGTCCCGATAGGATGTGTGCATTAAAACATTAAAATTGCATGGTTAAGAGTAAGAAATCATTTTCTTCCGATTTCCGTATTTTTTTTTTCTTCTATGTATTCTTCCGATTCATGCATGGTGTTCAATAATGGCAGTATTTATGTAACTTGCTAATTGAATAAAATGGTTCATTTTGAAAGAAATGTTCTTTCTATATAAAATATGTAATTTACATCTCTTCTTGGGTAATTGTTCAATTATCCTATAATGTTTCTAAATATAGTTGATAACTTTATATATCATTGGTTACTTTCAGGAATCTAATTTATTATACTTTTATTAGAATAAAGACTATTAATATAAAGAGCATTTTATTGTATGAAATTAAAATAAAATTCATTTTAGAACACTGTAGCTCACTTATTTTAATCCTTAATATTGCATGGTTATTGCTATAACATCACATCAGGTATTTAAGTTACGAAGATGCAAATTATATTTTCCTTTCAGTTCACTGCTGAGCGAGGTGTTCTAATTTGCAATGCAATGTAATTGGCTTTGAGTGTTGCTGGGTGCAACGGTGCGAGGCTTTGCTATAACTAGCTAGGGGCGACGACACCAAAGAGAGAAGATGCATCTCGGCTGGGCGCTGTCAAGCTACGACTCTCGTGCACTAGTGGTGGAGAACGCGCGCGGGTGAACGCTCTGCCACCGTGGGACCGCTGCGCCACGAGTCATTGACCTTACAAGTGCAAACTTTTATATATAATTTTTTTGCAATCTCGCGTAATAAATCTGCACTATTACAAAATATTATCACAAATTCAATGAGTTTTATTTAAAAAAAAAAAATGAATTAAAAAATTGTCTTAATATTATTATAAAATTAAAACTTATAAATGTTTATTTTTATAATGAAACTTATATTTTTGTTTCTTTGATCTTTGTTTAAATGTTAAAAAAAATGTAACTGTATACGATGTTTTATTATATTAAATGTCTACCGCAATGATTGCTAAAGAGAACTAAAGATACGCAGCATCAAGAAAAATAAAAATTTTATATATTTTTTTTGTTATAGAGCTCAAAGTTCAAAGGTTCATGACACATCATTCTTATTTTATTATTTTAGTTGTTATATAGAAGAGGTCACTGCAGTGCATCTTTGAAAAAAGTTAAAGCAATTTTATTTAAACTATATTATAAAATTTATCTTATAATATCTTTGGAAGATACTTCATACAGATCAAGAATTTATTGCAGTTTCTTGATCAATTTATTGTAAGGGATAACTTATATCGATAAGACGATGTGAAAATGTTTGGTTAAAACTTACAATTTTGTAACAAAAAAGGAGATCACGAGGGGCTTATAATTATCAGATCAACGTAAATTCAAATCTGCTATAATTACGCTACTAAAGTATAACAATTATCTCAAAATTGATGACTCTTTTGGAAGGAGCACCCTGATAGAAACGAAGTTCCCGATCGATCAAGTGGTAATTTAGAGGTCAAATTTGAGGAAGAATGGTGCTCATTTCTTAGTAAGCAGCTGTTAGGATTAATCATTGGAATGCGGGTGCGGCGAGCTCTAATTTTATTTGATGAATGCGTTGTTGCAAGACTACATGCTGCGCATATGTAAGACTCTGTGGTTACATTTAGCTGCAACACAGCTGTGTTCAAGCTTTCAATTTTATCCTCTAATCATGATTGTACGCCGAGCGAGTTACATCAACACTCCCACTGCAATGGGAGTTCACATTTAGTTTTTTTGTGTCCTTTTTATTCTCGCTCATATAAGCTGTGTTTCATGCCGAGTGGTGCATATAGAATATAATGTTGGATTTTTTCCCATCGCATTTCTTATGTATGAAAAATCATTGAGATTTGTTTTTATCTTCGAAATTATTTCTTGACGCAAATCTCTTCACGTTGAAAATCGCACATTTATTATTATTGTTGTTCATAAAAGGATGGATCAATAGAAAGAATCATACTGAAGAGGCTTAATTTTATTGATTTCATATATATTTAAGAAATGACTCTGCGTGGTTGATAACAACCTTACTTTTTGTTAAGCCGGTATTACACGATGCAATTTTTCTAATTATTGCATACAATTTTTCTTTTCAAGAAAATTTAATCTATAACATAGAAACATATGGAGATGAAGTTTTCTTGTAAAGAAAAATTGTATGCAATAATTAGAAAAATTGTATCGTGTAATACCAACTTTAGTTAATTATGGACTTGAACTGGACTGTACTTCAAACAAATGTTTAAATCTTTTACAAACACACATTTTAATAGAGAAATAAATTTAATATTATAATTTATACTCGATGATTGCATGGTTATTTTGTAAAAATATTCAATTTTAGTCCTTGGCGCGATATAATTATAAATATGTATAGCAATACATTATTTACTTAAGTTATAAAAATTTGTAACCTAATTTGTTTGTTGTTTCATCCAATTTATTAATTCATCTGCTCTAAATTAGTTCTATTATGAATTTATCAATTTAATTGTTGCACAAGCTGTTTGTTTACTTTCCTAGAAAATACATTATCATTAATCATTATCAATGGTGCTCCAAATGCGACAGTAAAACTGTTTTGGTTTATTGCGTATATATTGTGACGTACAACATTATATAGTTTAAAAGTATATATTTGTAATAATATTATTATTACTTTCCACATGAATAAATTTATAGTTTTTTTATGTTAACGTTTATAGACATTGGCGTATGACGCGTTGCTTCATGGATATTAACTCGGAAAATGTGGGCAGGTGTCGAAACAATTCCACATGAACGTCGTATAATTGTTGGCGTCTATTGTGGGGAGTTGCATGTGATGTGTGCAGCTCCTGCATGAACTAATGCGCGATACTGAGCTTTTTTTTTTTAGTTTATTATGAGAAAATTGTCACCTCTGACGTCAAAATGTATTTTACTTGTATAAACAGTTGCGTGCTGATGCTATTGATGATGAATTTAATATTAAAACTTTTCTAATATCTTTTGATGTATATAATATAGTTATTATAGTTTCCCCAAAGACGGCCTTAACTATTGGTAAATTTATTTTAGTATTTTTTTCTTCAATAATAGAACAATAATCAACTAACAATTAGCTGATCTGTAATTTTGAGGATGAAGAATTTCATGAATTTTATTTAAAACTTTGATTTCACGTATAATTTTATTTCACTGTGAAACGTGACATAACTTGATTGAAGTTTAATGATTTGATATTGTTAGCTGTATTATAGTTATTGAGTTACTAAATAATAATACAGGCAGACAATCCACGTCCATCTGCTTGTTACGGTGCTCACATTGGTGCTCAATGGCGAACATTTTCATGGACGCCAGGGGACCACGTGGACTGCAGTCGCTTTGGCGGTCGAGAGATCTCCCATCTCGGTGAATGAGAGGCCATTAAAACTTCACGCTCGCCCGATTGTTGCGGACAAATTCTCATTAATGAAAGTTTTTTGTGAACTTCATTTTCATTCGGTCCTTACAACTGCATTAACAAACTCATTATTATTGATAATTAAATCAATTATTGATGACGTATTGAATTAAAAATCGTTGTTATTAATTAATTTAAAAAAGGGCAAATAAGTTATATAATTGGATGAAATGGATTAATAAATGAGATTAATACTCCAGCTGCTTGTGCTAAAAAAAAAAGGCCGTTTAACTCCATATTTATTGCAACATTACAACATTATAGTTGCTAGTTGTAGGGCACAGTAACTGTATGTTCATTAATGCACCACTTAATTAGAAGTTTATATAGAGTACAAAGACATTAAGAAGAGGATTAAAAGAACACGCAATGCAAGTTAAGAAACTATAATATAAAAGCATTCATATTTTATGATATTTTATTTCTTTTACTTATAGCTTTAAAATACTGTAAGAACTTTATCACATGCAACAACCATAGGGGTCCAAAATTGTAATTTTTTAATACAGGCCCTATATACGTTTAGTATAATTGAACATTAAAACTTGTCTATAAAAAACTCTATTATACATTTTCTTTTCCCTTAAACTGTAATATGGATTGTCAATAAATTACGTTGTAAGCACTATAATGATTGAACGGAATTATTGACATATTTAGTCATGCTGGGATTTAGAACCAATGCATTAGAAGGGCTTCAAGATTGAGTTCTCAGACTTCTTAGTTTTATAGATTTCTAGCAATAAACCACTGCAATTGCAATTGCATTAAAAAAAAAAAATCGCACAGGCCATGCAGTGTAAAAATAATTTTAAGATTTTCAGTTATGGAGTACTGTACAGTACAATGTCATATTTCTCAATTTTCTTCATGCAATAACACAACAATAGAGCTAAAAACAAATTATAACTTCCTTATGACACTTTTAAAAGTTTTAATGCCTTAATTAATTATTATCAAAAACCGTTTTCTTGATTATTAATAAAAGCATATCAAGAAGCCAGATGAGTTTACATCTTGATCCTCTCAGTTCGTCAAATCTAATCTTATTATTGAGAACTAAAGTAGGTTCTTGTGTTTCATCGTGTGCTCCAATACGAGGAGGAGGTAGTTAGTGCATTCAGCTCACAACGAGGGCAACGACCGCGCCCCGTATTTACATGCCGCACCGCAGCCACGGCGACTGCGGCGGTCGACAGCAGTCTTTCTAGCACATCTCGTACCCTGGGCGCCTCACAACTCGCACTAAATCTGACACTACTGACACACGACTGTCAACAGCGGTAACCACCCCCTGAGAGCTTCTTAAAAATATTCATATTTTTATATATTTGTGCTAACTTAAGTATAAATTAAATATTTTCTTGTAAATAGAATCGTATTTATGTATAGAAAGGATTTATATACTATCACAGCTTATGGAGACATTTTTTCCAGTATATAATCTAATCTTATTCACTAATATTGTGGAAGAGTTATAAATAATAAATAAGGAGGTATTTAGCTCCAATTTACATAATATATTTATTTCAAAACTTTAAATTTAGCACCAATATCGTGGAGAGGGGAGAGGGGGGCGAGAGGCGTAAAAGAAAAGTACCAATTTATGTTATAATAAATTATGCAAAACAGTGACTAGATTAGTAATTGGTGCTAAAGAGCCTTGTGGAAAAAAAAATGTCAGTTCAGGTCGGGGCAATGTTCATACAAGGTTCAGAACACCTGCAGTGAATGAATGACATTCGTGTGCTCTTTTACTTTTTGACATAATTATTAAGGTATTTCACTTACTGAAGTCCTATATAGTCGCATAAAGCCATTTTGTACATAATATGATGTAAAAAAAAAAATACGTTACAAATATTATTTATCTACGAAACTATAGAATTGACATGGAATTAAAATTGTAACTCCTAAACGTTATCCATTTATAAATTATAATTGGAACTTTGAGGGAGGCTGGGGATAAAGATTAATTTATGAGGGATATGCAATCTCGTAAAATATTACAACAGTGAACTGAATAGAAATCATATTTGCAAAAGTTTATTATAAAAAATACGTCAGTTTTAATCCCAAATGGTGGAGGTCAAGAGGTCATATGATATATTATTTATAACGCGTGCAGTGATTTGGCTGGGACACAAGCGTTCTCTGTGATTCTAAATTAATCATTGACTAACACGAAAGAATAATAATTTATTATTCTAAGCTAATAGATGTAATAAATTGCACTACATGATAATAAAATAATAAAAAGAAAATGTTGTATTCAAATGGACAATCTGAATGAGATCATTTTATTATTATAGAGTACATCGTATTATATATATAATATATTGCAATTTTTCAGTTTTTTATTTATTTTAAAAGCATGCTACAAAAGCTTTGACGTCATAGTCATGCAAATATTTAACGCTGAAGCATACAGGGAAAGACAATGCAATGAAATGTCACAACGTCTTTCCCCTTGATTTTGAGCGTGTTATATTAGGGTTCAAAGGAGATATGAAAATTTGGCAATATAATTATTATAAAAACTCGAGGCCCTCTATATCTAAATTTGCAATAAAAAAGAATCATGCAGGTTGTCAATTTTCAAGACTATACATATTAATAGTAAATTAGACAGTGAAAAACATTGTTATATTTATTTTGATATAAAAAATTTATTGAAATCTACAGTTGTACTTGTAGTATAATTATATATTTTTTGTTTGTTTTTAATTGGAGTTTGCTAAAGTTGCATTTAATTTTTTGTAAACAAGCATGACAGAAACAACAACCCGTTGTTTGTTTTTGCTGTTATGAAAATTGTATTGCAAAATAGCACCACAGTATAAATATTACATGTTTTTAAATTTGATTTGAAAGTAAAACACACGAAACAAATTCAATCAGACATGAGTTGAGCTGCAGAACTGCGATTTCATTTCTCTCCAAGTTGCAGCTTATATTGATATTTTTGGCTTGATCAAACACATTTTTTTTATATTCTTTCTTTTTTTATACACAGAAAATAAAATATTAAAGTAATAAGTAATACTGACATGAGGGAATAAAGGACAAAGTGAGAGCAGAGATTTTTATTTTTATATTTAAAAAAAATGTAACATAAGATGTAATGTTTTTAAAGATTCAATTTTAAAAATCAAAAGATATCAAAACTTTTACAATATAATTTTTTTTTAGGAGTAGCAATAAAAAAAAAATAAGTTTATCACTTTCTTCGGAGAAAAGATACAAATAAGAACATCAATGAATGACTAACCTTAGATTGCCTCTATATATTATAGAATTCAATTGCTGTACACACATAGTTATAGTATTGACTTGGCTTGCGTTGTCAAAAATTTATTTGTGTTACCATATTACTATATAGTAAGTATATATTATAAACATTACATAAACCATAGAGCATTAATTGGTGAAAACTGACGGTATAAGCTTTGCGCAGTCTAGATCTAATTATAATTATGTATTTATATCACAATTAAATGGAACTGAGCTTAATATTAATACCTATATATTTTACACTATGATAAAATACGCGTATATAATAGTTAAATTAATTTTGTTCTACTTATCTACTAAATAAAATTACTAGTATATATATATGCGATTCAGCTTAATATTGTACAATTTTGCTTACAAATTGTCCTTATTAAAATAATTTCTCTTCTGTTAGAAGCAACTTGAAACAACTTGCAAACATTTTGCTTAAAAACTCATTAAAAACACGTTATGTGATACAATATTACTGATGTAAGTTCAAAGTTCGTTAAGTTGTAAGTTCGTAAGCACAATTATTGTATCATGTAAATTCAGCTTTAGCTATATTTTATTAGAATTCTGCTGTAATATGGCATCAGGCACAATCGTAAAATAATAACAACAATCTTCATACAAATCTAATTATTGTTCAACAATATTATTAAAATTCAAGTTGTAATATTTAAAAAAGAAATATTCCAGTGAAAGATGTCAATATTTTGACGGTATAACAAGATTTTGTGAAACTTTTTCCAACTCATGCGTGTATTAAAAAGTTGACGTCTCCGGGGATGAAAGTTCGGGGAGGAGAAAAAAGTGCAAGAGGGTGGCAAAACTTGCAAGCGGGGGTGGAGGACGAGACACCGAGTGAGACCAGGGGTAGGACAAGTCAAACTTCAAAGACATCCTCCTCCCCCAGCAGAAGTCCGTAAGAAATATATTGCATTCGTTACTGTGCAGTTTTCTCATATTGGGCAAATTCCAACCAATATCTGGATATTTTTTCTGTGCTCCAACTATAATGAGCAGTTTTTTTTTTTTTTTAAATTTAACATGATGTAATATAAACTTGAATAGACTTTTAACGACGGGAGGTAGAGAGAGAGAGGTAGAGAGAGAGAGAGAGAGAGAGAGAGAGAGAGAGAGAGAGAGAGAGAGAGAGAGATGAGAGAGAGAGAGAGAGAGAAGAGAGAGAGAGATGAGAGAGAAGAGAGAGAGAGAGAGAGAGAGAGAGAGAGAGAGAGAGGGAGAGGGAGAGGGGAGAGGGGAGAGGGAGAGGGAGAGGGAGAGGGAGAGGGAGAGGGAGAGGGAGAGGGAGAGGGAGAGGGAGAGGGAGAGGGAGAGGGGAGAGGGAGAGGGAGAGGGAGAGAGAGAGAGAGAGAGAGAGCATGTAATGATATGTATGTAAGTGCTTGTAACATTTTTTATAACAATTTTTCTTGAATGATAATGATCAAATTTTACTCACTCTCTTTTTATTTTGCCAAAAGGGTATATATAATCTATAATATATTATTAAGTATATATAAAGTTTAATATTATTACAAAGTAATTTACATCGATGAATGCGTGCATGCAGTGCTTTTGCTTGTGGTCGCATTTGGAGCGTGAGATCGCGCGGCCGCGGCGAGCACACGCGGGGTTGCCCCGGCAGCTCAGACGAATGTGCTACATATAATTGCTCGTTTATATAGAGCGCAGCATGTGTGCTTGCTTACTTGCATGCGTACACTGAGTGCAACGCATTATATATGTCCATAAAAGTTGCACTAAGATAGCTTTTATCTTGTGGAAAATGTTATCTTAATTTTTTATCATCAATGTTCACAATTTTCTTGCCATTATTATGGCTATAATGAATATATATACTTGGCATGCAGTATCAGAATTCTATATTCATATACAGTATAATCAGAGACGTTCATAAATGGTAAACATGCTATATATTATATATATTACGTAACGAGAACAAATATATTGATTGATATATTATTTAAACAAAATTAAAATTAGTATAATGCTTTCAAGAGGTCTTTGGTCTTTGCATGCAACGCAATAAGCCTACTTCACAGGGTATGATAGAAGTGCAATGGGAAATTATACACACGTAACGAATCCAGCACGAAACACATGCTTAAAATTATTTAAAGTAAAAAAGTGAACAAAAATTAGCAAAATTTCCTTTATTTTATATTTAAAAAAATTCAACATTTTAAATAATTTATTTGATACAATATAATGATATAATAATTATACGTATATTATTTTGTCCAATAATATATTTGGTATTTTATTATTATATCGCTTCTTACTCCGCGCGGATTTGACGTCAATTACAATATATCAAGTCCATGAACTTACGCCTGCCTAAAGTATTTTGACCCTTATATCTACCAGTATACCATGCATTTGCACATTATGTATCACCGTATGCTATTACTATATATAGAAAGCTTTCTGCTCTTGCCCATATCATGATATATAATGCCCATATTTAGCTCACTCGTGCATTCCTTTTTTCTTAGAATTATTAGGTGGCAATTAAAAAGAAATACAGGTTATAAGGGACACACCACGATATTTAATCTAATGGGAACATAATATACGAAGTGAGATACGATACTTTGAAGTTGCAGAGATTGGCATGAAGTGACAAAATTATAGCTCTGTGTCAACTCAAAGAAAAACAGAACTTTATTTTCCCAGCTGTGTTGTGTGGTTCATTTAAATTTCTGTACATAGAAAAAAGTCTGCATTCAGTGCGCTATTTTTATTACTGTGTTGTTATAATAATTGATTTTACTTCAAAAACGTAGTCATACATAATATTATAGTAAGAAGTGTGTACTCCTTTAACCATGCAAGATTAGTTTAAAACAGTCAAGTTTCAACTGATATATATATAGGGTTACTTTAAAAAAAAAAGGTTGAATGTTTTTGAAACAGTGTTAATAAGCAGAATTAGCTCAGTTATCTGTAGCAATATTATTTTGTCTACCATTTAATCTTAAAGCTATTAGATTTCCATGTGGAGCGGTGTATTCGACGTGTAAATGTACACTATATAGTGTGAAAGGGGTGCAATGCATGCTACTTCAACCTAGCCGCGCCATGCGATATGATATTGAAGTAAATTTAATGCTCCGTCTTATGTTGCCTCATCTCTATCTAGATCTTCAGTTCATGGAAATGCATCTTATACTTTGAAACTTAAGATAAAGACTATATATACATTATTTACGTTGCATGCATATACATTATATATTTATTTCTCTTGTGGCTGTACATAAGGTTGATATATTCTTTTACCGAATAGAACGGGTGCGCCGTTAATTAATAGGAATTTCTTTAAGGTAGAGATAATATGGATCAGCTGGCCCAATGCTAAAAAAATCCCATTCATAAAAATTATGAAAAAAATTTATAATGTTCTCCTTAACATACCTTATCAGTGGGTAAAATATCAGGTATACAAAAACGAGCTGGTTTTTGAGTTATTAATTTTTAAAGTTGACTAATTTAACATGGAGAAACGGAACTTCCATGTTAAATTGGTTAACTTTAAAAATTAATAACTCGAAAACTAGCTCGTTTTTGTATACCTGATATTTTACCTACTGATAGGGGATGTAGAGGAGAACATTTTAAATTTTTTTTCATAATTTTTATGAATGGGATTTTTTTAGCATTGGGCCAGCTGATCCATATTATCTCTACCTTAATTCTTGTGCAAATTTTTTGTTACGATATATTTTTTATTGCCGGTGTCAGTTTATTGTAAATTGTTATAAGGTCAAAATGAGGACATTTGAAAATTTTTGACAGGTGGGGATCATTTTTTATTCTCGTACTATATGAGTATGGAGGGTGGCGTTAGTTTCAAAGATTTCAGGTTGATTTCTTTCAAATTTTGCACTCTCTAGAAGGCAATGCTAGAAATTTTTGTTGCATAAAAGTTTTTTTGCACGTCTCTGCTTTTTTTGAGATTATTTTGAAGGGAGTAAAGTTTCGTTGCATCTTTTGTGTTACCCCACAATATTATAGCATATAAAAGATGCGAGTGTGCATGTGCATAGTACAATTGTTTATTTAAATTACTTGACAATTTATTCATATATTTATAGGATTATATATAGGACTGTTTATTTTATCAACAATATATTTTTAGTTATACTTGTACTGAGTTCATTGTCTGCACTGTATATTCACCAAGAAGCAAATAATTTAATGTTATAGTGCATCAAGTTATAAATAGAATCCACTGCATGTAATGCTATTATAGATATCCAGCTTTGTTGATGCAGAGTTAACTAAATTGTCAACAAAATAAGGCAAAGCTGTTGCATGGATTTCCCATAACTAAATTTTCCTCTAAATACCACTATGTTAAACTAGGTTTCGTGAAATACGCTCGGTAACTTTGATAATGTTTGGAACATGCCAATCTCATTAAACTTAACAAACACTACGTAGCAGAAGATATAGATTGCTGTGTGCATTAGAATAATCCAATTTTACTCTAACATATATATATATATATATATATATATATATATATATATATATATATATATATATATATATATATATATATATATATATATATATATATATATTGAAATTATATAATTGCATATTCAAAGTAAAAATTGTTATAAAAACCAGTAATAACATTACATAATACTATAATAGTATAGGATTATTTTTTATTTTTTTTTTTATTTTTAATTTAGACTAAATCATAATATATATAAGTTAGTAATTTAAATTCATTATACAACGTTATTTGATAAATTCAGAAGCAAGTTATAATACTTATAATTATTATGAAACCCTTTGCAATAAAATTTAATGTTCAAAAATTTAATTATTATTGAAAATAAATTTATTGATAACGAATTCATGAGCAAAGAGAAATTGTGATTAATGAATTTTCATTTAACTGTAGTATACATGCAAACCATTTTTATCGATTCTTATCTCGAATTGCAGGCCAAAAGAGATCAAGCAAAATACAAGTTTTGATGATTCTAGTAAATGAATTGAGAAAACTTAGGTTATATAGGTCAAAATTATCATTAAATGCCAATTCATCTTTTAATATTTTATATTGCATAATAAATTAAACGTTACATTTTAATTAATGACAATTATTTTTTTATGCCTATCATGTTATATAAATTTTTTTTCCAACTTCGATCGCCTTTTCAGCTAAATTATTCAATTTAATTGCAAGATTGATGATGAGTTCGCTTGACGTCACGTTTTATTATTGATGGATGACAAGGGAGATATAAAAAATTTACAAGCTTGCTGTGCTGCATATTTTGTCTACTTGGTGAATGCATACCAAACCAGAAAGAAGTTTAAATACATAGGAATATAATATGTATAAATACATTGCAAAAATCGATAAATGAGTTTTTATTGCTATAAAAACAGTAAATATTTTAATTTCCCATGCGTGAAATTGAAAACTCTATCTTGTAATATATATGGACAGTGTTCAATAAATCTAATTAATATATATTTTAATTCATACTGTCACTTGACTGTTGTAATCACTTATTATACCGTTTACGATGACAATCAATAAATTTTTAGGTATGTGTTGTATCGAGTGACGTCACATGCACTGCAACAATACATTGCACTGGTTTAATGTTCTGCAACAATACTGCATGCATGCCCATCTCTCATTACTCCTCGTGCGGCGCATTATCACCTCCCTTTACCCCCCGTGAATCCTATACCCCCTACCAGTGGAGCGTGAACAACCCCCTCCCACCCCACCCGGCGTTTGTTTAGCGCCCCTTCATGTGTGTAGATATGCTGCATCAACCACCCTCTCTCCTCCCCCTTCGCCGCGGCAACATAATGATGTTGTTATTAAAACCATCCCCTCACTTCTCCCTCACACCCCTACTCATTTTGTCCACTCGACTGTGTGTAAGGTGTATTTCGTTCACTATAATATAACATTATGCCTGAAATAAAAATACACTTACTATGCACTTTTAAAAATATATATAATGATATTCTTAAAAGCGTATAAAAATATTTACATGATAAAAAAATAAGATGATGTTTTTATATATTTACATAAAATAATAATGTGAAAAAATAAAAGGTAAAAGAATTGAGTTTTTCTCTCTCGTTTTTTCTCGTTTTAAAACTTATGTATATATATTATAATTATATATAATATATATGCAGTATAGCTGAGTATAGGATTATATTATGCACACTATATAATATCACATACATGAAGTAATAATTAATTACTTCTATTATTATTTTTTTTTAATTTTGTAGTTTAGTGTTAAAAATTGGACACACAGTCCTTGAGAACGTTGCCACATTTCTCATCACATATAGGTAACGATCATCGCCACGGTTCAAAATATATGAAAACAATTCAGAAAAATAGTATAAAAAATTAGGTTTTAGTAAAAAAAAAAGTAAAAGAATCTGTTGTATAGTTTTTTTGCAATGCTAATTAACAAATTTAACATTGGAAGGATACAAAATTCTCATTTAAATAAATTAATTATAATTAAACCAACGGTTAAAAAATTCCGAAAAAATTCAGAGCTAATTTGACGATTGTTGTGAGTCCACCAAATTAATTTGAAGAAAATCTGTTGTAGCGAATTTTTCGTCCAAATTTCTCAGGTTAAGCCTTAATCAATATTTTAAATCCAATCATATCCAACCTTTCGTAAATTTTTTCAACAGATTATATTAAGGACAACAGCATAATAACTGGTTAAATAAAAAAAGGGCTTTGTGTAACTTTTTCAATTTTTCCTGTGTGTGCAACCCTCTAAACACGAAATTCAGGCTCCAGCACAATATGACCAAAATTCTTGTAATTTATACTTTTAACCTTTCAGCACGTGAGAAGTCTACCAAATTTCAACATTTAAATCAAATTAGAGGTCAGTTACCAAATATAATTTGTGAAAGGAAGGGAGAGGCTCATGGGAGGTGTAGAATGTAATACAAATCGACTGAAGACTTCCGCATCTCAAATTTATTGTATATATACATTGCATACATTTATTGGTATTATTTTATTACTAGTTAAATCATTGACACCTCTGGCTCCAATACATAACCTTTTCCTATCGTATTCTGAATTTTATTTTATTATTTCCCTCATAATTCCCTCATGAATTCGAATGATTAATTTAAAATTTTACCTTATAATTTTTATAAATATAAGAAAATAACAACGCAACCATAATATAAACATCACATTAAATTTGAATTTTTAAGATTATTATTGTATATAGTTATTATAGTTCCAATTGCATATCACTGCTGCATGCATGACAAAATTATGCTCTCTTTCTCAGATTTACGTAAGATATAATGTTCAAATTGTGATGCAAGTTTGAATTGTTTAATTATAATGGTGCCTTCATTGTTATAATAATTGGACTTTTATACAATATTAATTTAAAAATTTAAATGTCCAGTATGATGGCATTGATGTATTGCAGTGGCATTTTCATGTATAATTTATTCACTCATTTTAATGTTCTAAATGACATCAATAATTGTTCAATTTTGTTAACCTATAAAACGAAATTAATTATTGAATGTCTGTTAAGTATATTGGGTTCATATACGTGAACTTTCTCTGGTTGTTAAGTGCCAACCTGGAAATTGATTTAAAATCATTCGTCACTTTTTTTACACTGCCAAACTACAATCTCTTTTTATCGGTGTATACATAACTTTATACATTTAGTTTTTTGTCTCTCTCTCTCTCTCTCTCTCTCTCTCTCTCTCTCTCTCTCTCTCTCTCTCTCTCTCTCTCTCTCTCTCTCTCTCTCTCTCTCTCTCTCTCTCTCTCTCTCTCTCTCTCTCATGCTTAAATGATTTTTGTGTTTAAAACAACTTGATTGCAAAACCGTTTCCATAAAACTGATATTATTATAGTATGCATGTAAGATAGTAAAATTTCATCTTGATAATAAAATAGATGCATGTTATAAATTTACGAGTTTCATTTACTGTCTTAAATTTAACAATCATTCGTTAAAATTTAGGTTTCTTCAGAAGAAAGTGCCAATTAAATATTTATCTACTACATCAAATAAGATTAATGTGTAAAGACAATAATTTAAATTTCTTCTTATATACTTTTAACTTTTTTGTTCCTTACTTTGAGGAGAACTATAAACTTGAAATGATGAGAGACAAGAAAATTTTGTGATAAATCTGCCAAGTAGTCTCTGTGAACAAACTTCCTGAATTCAAAGCCGCCTGCTTTCCTTCTCCTTGCCGCTTCTAATTACAGCCAGCTCACAATTAGTGCTTGCAGAGGGAGGATGAAAGCGGCTCAGCAGCAGCAACAATGCTCTCCCAGAATGTCTGATCCTTGCTCAGAGGCTGCATGAGGTGTACTCTGTGACGACAACGTCTTTGTTGAAACAAGTGACAAGCAAACCGACTTTTTACAGTAATTGCTGCCCAGCTTACTTTCAGATTGGCGTTCAACCTGTTTGTACACGTTTATCATCAATTATTAATACAGTTTTAAACACAGACAGAATATTTTTTGTTTATAAGTAAAATAATATCGTAATGACAATAAAATCAATATAAAATGACTATTTTTTATTATATTATATAGTATAATATATTATATGATATGATACTCTTAATATACATTTATTACTTTTTTACTTGTAATTTATGTTTTTCTACTTAAATAATCTTTTTATTATAAATACTGGAAAAGTTGAAAAAAGGTTTCTATATTATTTTCAAATATACATTGTTATGTACATTTAGTCTGTAATAGCGTAATCTAATCTAGGACTGTGAGAGTTTTTGTTTTGTTTGTTTTTTTACATCCCCCAGCAATATTACAAATCTTCATTTCTTTGTGCCTCTCAGCAGTTTCATGGTATCAATAGCAACAAACTGTCGAGCTGTCCCGCACTTTAGGAATTATGAAAAATGCAAGTTTACTATAATTTTTTCTAATTTTTATTATTTTGATAGGGTGCTTTCAAGATAACTAAATTTCCTTGTGTTATAGTCTTACTGGATAAGTTCTGCATTTTTGCTGTATTATACAAAAGGCTGTATTAATAAGAACGTCCGCTCGATGCGCACAAATGCGTTCAGAAAAGCAATTCATTATTTACTTCTTCATACTTCCCTTCCACAAAACATCTTCCATAATTTACAGTTTAGACTTTTCCATTAAATATCTATCTCTTCAATGTCAATACATACAATAACATAATAATTTTTTTACTATTAGCAAATACTGTAAAAACTTGGTAAGGATTCAGTGATACTGAATATACACTTCCATCAGCATACATTCAATGTACGTACTGTACATACTACTTGAATCATAAAGTAATTATTTTAATAAAAATTACATTAGAAGTAATATTTATCATAAAAAAAAATAGTGTGATGTAGAAGTCATGCATGAAGTATGAAGTATATATAAAAGAACTTAAAAAACTAAAATATTAATTATTTCGCAAAGACACGGATTTCTGAAACTTCTGAAAGTCATAGTTATAAAATAAATAAGTAAATTTGTTATATAAAATCACCAGTTGTTACTTTTTGTGCAATGTACAGTTAAACAAGCCTTAGATTACGCCTGAGATCACAGACTAGACGTCGCCAAGGCGTAGTAATCTTAATTTTTTAAAAATGTCCCACAACAAGGTTATTTTAAACTATGGAATTTTTTAAAAATATTACATGCTTCTATAATATGTATAACTATTGGAAAAAAGTATAAAAAAGTAAGTTTAATTTGATTTCAAAATCGCGTCGCCACCACTTCGACCACTTTGCACCTCTTCCAGACGAAAGCCTGGGGCCAGTGGGGCCGCACGGAGCCGCTGTTGTGACAACACGTCGACACCAAAAATGCTAAAAACTTGAAAAAAAGTGGTGAAATTAAAAAAAATAAGCACCCTTACGCATTTAAAAGTAACATTCTGGATTTATTATAGCTTCTGGAGGCGTATATAGACGTATATTCCGATCTGTCTTTTATTTTAAAACGAACGCCTTTTTTCAGCTCAGCTGATCGGTTAAGTTCGATTCGGTTCGATTTAATTAATCGATTTCAAGCTCCTGTGACGTCACAATAACAAAAATCATGGCAGCGTGCCTTTTCTGTTCTGGTTTTAAAGTTCGCTAAATTAATGAACATTAAACCATGATGTCAGTACCAATAATAGGTTAAAAGTATATTAGATACTTGGGATGGCCGCTAGGCAAGCGGATTGCCGCGCCCACGGCCGTGGCGTTCTCATAAACCGGCAAACTAAACTAGGGATGTGATGTTTTTTTCTAATCGAGCGCCTATCGTTAAAAAATGAAGGTCGTAACGCAAAACGGTACTATTTTCTATTCAAAATGTCTTCCATACGTAAACTAAGGTTTGTGATACTGTATAAGCCCATTAATTAACCACGTGTTAGCATAATTATATTACTTGAGTTGGAATTCGGAAAATCATTAAAATTTAATATAATATCTTATAATGTTATTTCATTATTCAAATTGATCATTTTGTGAATAATTGTTAGTAAAATAATAATTCTAAATAATGATAAATCATAACATATTATACTAAATTTTAATGATTTTCCGAATTCCAACTCAAGTAATATAATTATACTAACACGTGGTTAATTAATGTGGGCTTATGCATTGTACAAAAGTAACAACTGGTGATTGTGAGCTCACTTTTCTACTATCGAATTAAAAAAAGTGTACCCCTTAATAGCATACAAGTCCCATATAAGAAGTTTTGATAGTAACACAGTTTTGTTATAAGATACGATTCTCATATAATTTTTCATTTTTTTTTTATTTTTTTAGTTTGGAATTTAATTCTTAATTTCAAAGATCCTTAATTAGCACCTTTAATTAAATCATATTGGTCATTGCTTCGCTAAAACTATTATAATATGTCATGGAAGTATAACTATTATAGAATTACTTTTTTTTGTATTCTATTCAATACAAATTGAATTTTAAATCATCAATTAATATGCTCTTATTCATGATATATGTAACAATAAAAATAGAATACAGATTTTAATTAAGATTGCAATATCTCATTACTTACTATATAGATATATAATGATATTGCAAGTCAATGAATTGTAATTTCATCAGGTTTATAATTATATACTGAGTGCTAAATGTACATTTCAGTGTTAATGAGTTGATAACTCAGTTGTATCTCTCAAACTAGCGGGTGCTCTGCTGCAGTCTGATAGCATTGCAGTTTATGGAGATGACCTGACCTAGCTATAGAGACGACCGGGTGGAGAACACAAACATAGAGCCAACAACTATGCTGCTTGGATAACCAGGTCAATGAACCCGCCGTTACAACACGAACTAAATAATGTAAATTGCACATCTCTCAACTCCCCGCTCCATAAATTCTCACTCATTTTCATTGCACGATCTTCACTACGTCATCGTTCATGAGGTCAAAATTATTTAAAATACCATTTATTTGTTCTACATTATTGTAAGATACTTTTTATATACAGTAGGGTAGGCTATTTCGTATAAAAATGGTAAATGTCTTATGACAATGCTGTATGTTCAGTATGTTTATTAACTCTAAAACGATATGATTAATAGTTATACATAGAGAGAGAGAGAGGAGGGGGGTCAAATTAATTATAAATAAACAATAAAATCTTTAGGTGGCTGCAGGTGGCATACAAGTAATTACTCTGTGCACACGTATGATAATTAAAATTATTTTCTTAATTATGTTTGTAAATACCGTAAAGAGAATATTGAAAAACTCATACTTTTACGATCGTTTTTTATTTTTTTCTTAAATAATTATTATTATGTACTACTAAACTTTTATTATTTCTTAATATATAATTTATGACGTGAACGCTGTGAAAACGCCGTGCTTAAATTTTTATGTCTTATTTTTCTATGAATTGATATTCTATTCAGTGGCAACCTTGATGGTAATGAACAAAATATTTAATGTGTAAAATGAAACAATTTAT
This sequence comes from Siphlonurus alternatus, assembly GCA_949825025.1. Lineage (NCBI taxonomy): Eukaryota > Metazoa > Arthropoda > Insecta > Ephemeroptera > Siphlonuridae > Siphlonurus > Siphlonurus alternatus. Next base: position 23,238,604 of record OX463779.1, read on the forward strand.
TTTGTTATGCATTGTTTAAAACAAAAACAATTAATAAAATCACCAAAACGAAACAGAAAATAAAAATTATACTGAATCATAATATTAATTATATAATAATATATATTTTTAAAACTCCAGCAGTCGAAATTAAAATTCAACACAAAATGAAAAGTTTTTTATATTAAATTTGTATATTAAAAAAAAGTGTTGATTTCATGAAAAATGTTATATTATTTAAATTATAATATATATATCTATATCTATATCTATATATATATATATATATATATATATAAAGATGACATATAGTAAGTTTTCAACTTACAGACATTGGCAGTATTTTATATAATTTTAAACACGGTATAAGAAGTTTAAAATTATATATATATATATATATATATATATATATATATATATATATTATATATTATATATATTATATATATGACATATTATAGTTATATAAATTATATAATACTCTATAATATATTTTACCCTTATTTTGCAATGTTTTTAAAATTTAGAATATTTTCTAACGAACTAGTTCTATATTCAAATTTGCATTAATTACAAATATTACAAGATTATATTTCAACATTGATCCTTTTTTTCCTTTTTTTTTAGTTATATTTAAGGACTATGAGACTAAATGTAATTAGTAATTATTATAAAGTGAGATGATCGATTCCGGTCATATTAATAAGACAAGCATGTTACGTTTTTTTAATATAACTGCCATATTATAACAGTAAACATTACGAAATAAAGTAAAACTCTTGCATCACACTGTTATATAATATTAAAAAATATATAATTATGTAATATTCTGTATAATATATATATTTATTATAACTTAAAAACTTTTAATAACGAAGCATTGAAATAATGAGAAAAAAAGTTTATAATAATATATGCTGGTGGTATAATAATATTCAATATAATATTATTTATAAAATTATGTGTACTTTTAATACATATAATTTGCTCTCCCCTCTGTCGTATATATAGCAACGAGTCCCCCGCATGTTTGCACAAGGAAGAGAAGCGTGCGCCGTGAGACTCAGAAGAGCTTAATGAAGGGCCTAATTAGTTATTAACGAGATTCGAGGAGAGGATCGATAACATCAACCCCCGCGGCAGTAACTCCACCCGGTCCGCGATCGCTTCCCGCTAGAGGCACAAAAAGTATCACATGGCCTTGCGTCGGCCTTGCTTTCATGGAGGACACCGTGTCCAGCCGTTATGACGTCACCATAAGATGAATAAACAAATTTAACACATCGAGGCGTGATTCCATACTTCCGTATACAATTACTATTATAAGACTTTAGTAAATATATTTTTTTTAAATATGACTTAATAAAAAATGAAACTGCAAGACAATACTATACGTTGAAAAATATGATAAGTATATTCCGTTTTTACGCGGAGGTGAATTCCCCTATGTGACTGACGTGTTAGTGACGTGCTTGGCCGACAAGTGTGATAAAAGACGTGCAATTATATATAACGTGACGTTGATATGATGGGGTGACACTTGTGGACATGCACGAGTACCTCGTGATTGTGATAAGATATGTAATATAGTGGTGGTTATATTTAAGTAGCATCAACATTTTTCGTATAACGTCTGTTAGAGTCGGAAAAATATAACAGCTTTTACTAAATTCAAAAATACGAAATATTGTATAATAATATTTCTCTCAGAAGAAGCAAAATGTTTTTCAAATGCTAAGTCATCGATGTCCAACCTGGTTTGGAAAGGACTCACAAAATCCTGTATATAAGATTTCCTATAAGGCGGTTGCATGAGCAACGCAATCAGTCTACTTTACAGGGGCTGAGTGAAAACATGCGCGCGCATTCTGCCATGCCGGTGGAGTGGTAGAGAACTCTGCATGCAGGCAAAAGATTAAAAAAATTCATTGTAAATTATTTAAAATGAAAATAAAAAATGTGAGGTGAACAAAACGTTAAAAATAAAATTTACAAACTTTTGCTCACCTCAGAATTCAGAATATTTTCTTTATATATTTTTAAATATTTTTTTTAATATTTTCTCCTATATGCTTATACACTGCGGAGTTCCACCAGGCCACCATCGACGACTGTTGAAACTCCCGATCCAAGGTCACACTGACGTCACACGCAAGCGCCTTATATCTGCATGCATGCAGTTTTTTTTCTGATGTGTGTGGTGAATGTTCGCTCTATGTGTATAGGCTCCTTAGCCTTTTACATTCACCAATTTGGGTTATTATGTTGTTGCTATTATTTTTTTAAACTTTTTTCCCTATTCCCTACAATGTAATTTATCCCAAATAAACAAAAAAATTATTATGCAATGCTATATAAGCATGCAGTATGCAGTTATATATATAATCGAAAAGTTCAATCCTCGCGTGCACATTGCACTATCACTTGCAACCAGTAGCCTGCACAAGAAAGATGTTCCATTGAATTTAAAATTTAACCATGCATGTAAAAAAATTTTTAAAACAAAGGCGCGTAAACTTCAGGATATATATTTTAGAGAGAGAGAGAGAGAGAGAGAGAGAGAGAGAGAGAGAGAGAGAGAGAGAGAGAGAGAGAGAGAGAGAGAGAGAGAGAAAGAGA